>VXAU01000113.1:251431-365242 GCA_013399695.1 Formicarius rufipectus | reverse complement strand
TTTTTTTTTACTTTGCTTTCTTTTGATCAAAAGATTTCACATAAAGCAGCGGGTGTAAACAGCTATGGATGAACTTTCTTCAATTTTCGGTTTGTACTGTTGCTTCTAAATTGTCTGAATATTTAGATTATTTGATATATTATTAAAATTACTCTGCACTTTTTTAGGTTTACCAAACTCCCTTTTTCAGCATTCTTCACAATTTCTTCTGTGCAGAAGGTAAACTATGATTACTTTAGCTTTCCCTCTGAGTTTCCAGTATACTTAAATAGTACATAATTAGTAGTAGATCAGTATTAGAAAAGCCAGCATTCGAAGATCCAGATCAAGTATTGTCTCATAACAAAATCCAGTGAGCAGTATGATCACTTGAATATATACAAGATTTTCTGTTTTACAAGATTATTCTACTGGAATTCTTTTATTTTAGAAACTATTATTTTCATAACAGTTTTTTTTTCCTTCAGTTCCTTGCACATACTCCATAGGAGTGAGGACTATGGTAGACTCCTCAGAGAAACAAATTAGCAATAATTTGCCTAACAATACCCTTCTAACACAGAAAACTGATTTAGCTTGACCAAAATTGGTTTGTATTGACCAGTAGTGATCTAAGAATAATGAATATGCCTCTTCAAACTGTTCTTCAACTGGCAGCAGAGGCTGAGGTTTTTTGGGTTTTTGGGCGGTTTTTGTTTGTTTGTTTGTTTTTTGTTGGTTTTTTTTGTTTTGGTTTGGTTTGGTTTCTTTTTTTTTTAATTTTTAGCCAATCTCAATTCAGCAAAATACATTAGACCTTAAATATTTTTTTGTGGTTTTGTTTGTTTGTTTTTAAACTACAAAATCCAAACTGCCCCCCTCAAACAAGAAAAGCGGTCTTTTTAGCCATAGAAAGACTTGTAAGCTTTATTTAGTTGAAGTGTTTGGAAAATTGGGAAACATTAAGGAGTTGAAGATAAAATCAATTCCCATTTTTTCTCAAAAATATATTCTTGAAGTATCTGTTGGATAGTAAGAACAAGAATTATCTCAAAGAGCTCTAGAACATTTCTCATGCTCAGAAATACCCATTTTGATCTACTTGCATTAATAATACCCTTGTGCAATGGCACTTGCACTTCACAGAATATATTTCATCATGTCATAACCTGACTAGAGGCATTCAAGATTCACCTGCACCAATTTATGTTGATTTTACTTATGCACCATATTTTCATGATCATTGCATAACCCAATAGATTATTTCCTGTGTCATCGTTAGAATATCGCTGCCATGGAAGGTAATACCTGGTATAATAAACCAGCAGAGCACAGCTCAAGAAGCAAAGGGAAATGTCAAAGCACAGCAATAAAATGGTGCATCTGCAGAGACATAACTATGATCGATACGCAGGCTTTCAGCAAGGGAGTTTTCATCCTGTGACCTCACTGAAAGAGAATGACAGTATGAAAACCAAAGAGGTGGAAAAAGTAAAATTTTTCCATTTCTTGAGTGAAGTGACCCCAAAAATTATATACTTCATGTTTAGTTTCCAGGCACAGTCAATCCTAGGTGAAGCACTTTTTTTTAAATGATACGAGGGACACTTAGTTCCCAAAAAGTGCACTTAAACACAGAGGATAATACAAATAGCCAATAAAAGGGCCAAGAGTTTTTTCCAAAGGGCAAAGGCTGTTCATTTCACATATAGTTTCACCACTCTGAATAAGGACACAGCAAATAGCAGACTAATTGTAAAGTATTAATTTTTAATCATGGTGTAATCTGGGATTCAGATATGAGGTAATTCTGAATACAGCAAGTCTAAAACGGTACAAAACTTATGCATATATATGTATAAACACAAATATACAGGCACACTTAGAAATAAACAAGACAAAGTAGTTCAAGAGTTAGCCTTCCAACAACCAGAATAAAATTATTAGGCTTTCACTAACCAGCTACTTTCTAGCTTTGTCATACCAACATATACATTCAGACTGCTTTAGAAATCTACAGAAGACTCAAAAGTCACAACAACAGTGGATAAAGAGTGAAGCAATCTAAAGAACAAAGAAGCAGCAAGAGTAAAGAACGCTTAGCTTCTGCCATTCTTTCAGTTCAAATTATGTGTCTGCTTCAGTTTTGCACAAATGTACAGAAAATTTTTGAGATTTAGGAGGCATTAGCAGCACTGTCACTTCTCTCTGTGCTCTCTTCTTTGTCTTCCTTTCCTTTTCCTGATTCTCTCCTTCCCGTGTAGCTCAAACAGGTCCAAAAATAAACCCAAGGCTTTTATAACCATTCATTGGCCACCTTTTCTCCCACATGTGCAGCAATTTGTGAGGAGCCCCATCTCTGCATACCAGGTGTGCCCGGTGCATCAAACTCTGCAGACAGTGAAAGGCAGCCGCTGAGCAACAGCAGATAATGAATCCTGCTGGTGACACCCGTATAGTGGGGGTGATGGTAGCAGGGAAGTCATTAAGGACTGAATAGACAGATTTACGTATGTTTTAGCTAGACTTAAGATTAAATGAAGTCAGTACTGCCTACTTGTCAGCCTCTTACTGGGTGAATGTACGATGTCAGAAAACACTTAAAACCTGTGTAACTGTTACAATAGTAGCACCGGAATTAGGTCAAATCTACTCATTGTCTACAACTTTTTAAGGATTACTCATCTTCTTATTTAGAAGAAAAGCGATGTCAGACCATAAAATCTTATTACAAGCCATTACACAAATTGTCATTCTGTGACGATAAGATTTGGTTAATATCACTGTTTGATTTTCAAGTAATCCTTAAATTTCCTGTACCAACTCAGTATGCTAATATCAGACCCCAGCAAAAGTGTAATGTTTAGAGTCCAGTTTTGTCCCTACATCTGAATTTGTGAGTCACAATTTTTACTTTTGTTTCTTTCTTACTCTTTCACTTGTCCTCTCTGAGGTTTTTTACATAACCCTTGAGATGGAAGTATTTCTGCTAAGCTTATAAATTAGTTATTACCTTTACCCAGCCTCACTTTCTATCTGCTCCAGAAGCAACTTGAGTGTGGTGTACTGAGAGGTGTATTGCACTAGATTTAGAAATGCCACAGGGCACCATAGACTGCACTTCTGTGACCATCTGACCTATCTGCCTAAATTTAACCCAATCAAGCATAGTGTACCTCTGCATTTCATAACCGGAGAGAGGGAAGGAGGAAACTTGAGGTACAGAGAAATCATCATGCAGTTTTCAATTTCATGAGTGTCACCAACAAAGAGGCACAAGTCCAGGTAAAAGATGTGTCACTTTTCCCTGATCCACCAGCATTGTAACTCCATTGTAGAATGTCCCCAAATTTTTCAGGCACAGTTTCTCCTTTGTGAGAAGGAGAGGTGATTTGGCTGTCACCAATCACCTCCTTGTTCTCCACGTGCCTTAGCACAATTTCCAGGAGGATTTGTTCCATGATCTTGCCGTGCTCAAAGGTGAGACTGATAACTGGTAGTTACTTAGTCTTCTTTATTTCTCTTTTTAAAAATGAGGATTGTAGTTCCACTTAGTTCAGTACTTGATTATAGAATTCATGATAATACTGCATAATAATTTTCTGGTTTATATTTAAATTTTTAATCTCAAAGCTTTTCCATCTGTAATTCTGGGGGTTTTAATACAAGAAAGTATTTTAAAATTACCACCCCATTTACTGGAATTGTAGAGGGAGGACATCTCTGCCCCCCTGTTAGAGATTTTAATTAATTCTTTGCATACCAGAGAAAATACAAATGAATAAAGTATGTCATTGCAAACATTCAGACAGGGTGTGCTGGCTGACCCACATGACTAGGGGCACATTAGCTAGAGACCAGCCATACATAATGAGAGAGCTCATATAGAATACAAAAAATAATGACTGTAAAGGCCTGTAATTAATATAAGACAAAGAGCAAAATGTGAGTAATTGACATACTTTCCTGGAAAATGTATCTTATCAAACAGTTCAGTTTAATTATCTGAGAAAATTACTGGTTTGATTTTTAGAGGTAATGGTACCAGGTATTTGACTTCAAGCATTCTCTGTTCAGATTTTAAAAATAGGGCTTTATTTCAGATTTTTAAATGATGCTGTCAGATACAATCATCAGGGAATATGGGCAAGGTTCCCCACAGGCTCAACAGCCTTTAACACTTCTAGTCATTATTCAGAGTAAATATGAAATAATGCTTATTTTTAGTGATAAAATGAATAGATCACACTGGAAGTGTAATAGTTCTCCATGAATTCAGAGCAACTATATAGATAAACTGGAACCTTTAATAATTTGTCAAGCAAAATATAAGTTTAATGTAGGCAGCTGCAAAACTTCACATTCCAGAAAGACATGACAGCTATGCAAGAGGTGATTGGGAGTGAAAGGAGTGAGTCTAAAATAGATTTGCAAATCTCATGGGCCAAAGGAGAGAACACCAATTTCCAAGATGTGGAATAGGCATAAGAAAATTTTCACTGTACAAATAGACAGCAATGACTAGGTTGAGGGAAACAATTTGTAAGTACAGTATGGAAAATATGCAACAGTTTTAACGTTGTATTTTAAAACCATGTTGACAGATGAAAGGTAATTACAACAGACACACACACACCAGTTCCTAAGAAAAGGTTTTAAGTTCAAAAAATAAAAAAAAAAGTAAATGCAAGGAATACAAGATCTTAAGCCCTTCTTAAGAAGACGACCTCTACAAGGTCTTCTTAAGCAATAATTGATGATTACAAATAGATAGTTATTTCTTTTTTTTGTGACTGCAAATGTGACTTAGCAGTGTACAATATACTGAAAAAAATAGATACAATATTTTATGTCCTATTCAATGGAACAAGTTTTTCATACACAACAAGTAAGTTTCACACCTGTGAAAAAAAATATAACCTGAAGTATACAGGAGATCAGGCTAAGTAAGTTAAGTGGTCTTTCCTGACTTAAATTACATGAATCAGTATGAAAAATTAGCCTCACTGACTGCACCTAGCAAAATGCAACTATCCATAGACACCAAATTAATTTTAGAATGTAACTATAATCCTCTTAGTGGAAAGGAAAATGAAATAGTGATAGTATAATTGACATGACAGAAACAAAATCCATAGCCTAGTGAACAGCTGAAGAAATTATTAGCAATGGTATTGTGCCTCTTTTGTTGCTTTTTCCTTGTTTCTTACGTTATTTTTATCTAGAACACGCAGTATACTGCAATGGATTATTATCTGACCAAAATTTAGAGATACAGCAATTTAAACAATGCAGACTTTTACAGAATCACTATTCACAGACAAAGGGTATTATTTCAAGACATAAAAGGAAAGCTCATTCCAAAGTAGGTAACATTCATGTACTCATCCTACTTTCTTCTAAGACTATTTTCTGACAAGAAAAGAAAGGACCTACCTACCTCTGCTTTGTTAATGCTTATTTTAGTACATGTATGAGGCAGGTACACGTTTCAGAAAGTACCAAGTTTAAAGATTTACTTCTTTTTGTGAATATTTGTTGACATCACTGAAAAGTAATGACTATGATTAGCAGCTACTTAACATTCAGGATTATGCATCTAAAGCACTCCACTATTGAATTTACTAGTAATCAATGGATTTGAAATGTGCCTCTGTGTTGTATCCCAAGGGTAAATAACTGCTTGTTTCTGCCTTGCTGGCTGTCCTGATTGCACCACTCTGGAGCTTTTCACTGGGTTTTTCTTTTTTTTTTTTTTCCCCCTCTCTCCAGAAGAAAGATGTGATGGTTCCCAGCTGCAGAACTGAGAACTGGTGGCTTAAACCCATCTCCAGTCTACCTTACTGATGTGTCTGTCCCCTACCATGTGCAAGAAGATTTTGTTGATGGCTCAAGTGCACTTTACATATAGCAGAGGAATGATTTTCATAGTCCCAGTTTCCTGAAACCTACAAAAAAAAAAATAAAATCTCTCAAACCATCTCTACATGGTTTAATAGTTTGCATTTGTTCATTGTTTTCCTCTTTATGGATAATTTGGGATTTTTTTACCCCTTTCTCTATTTTTGAAAGGACAACTTCCCACTGACAGATGTCAAGAGAAAAACATACTCTAACTGTACAGGAAAATGGAATAAATTTAGGCTGTAACAAATAGTAAATAATATCTGCTATGTACTGTTTCTGGCATGATTATTCAATTTCTTGGCAAGATAGCAGCTTCCACTTCTCATCAGCTTTGCCTCTCTTAAAACAAACAAACAAGCAAAAACTAAAAAGGAATGTCTCAAAACAAAGACAGATATTGCCATCCCTTGTGATCATGGAATAAGAGCCATTACACCATTTCCCCTAGCTAACTTCCACTGACTTTTAGGCTTTCTATGCATTTCAGAGTAAAGTATTGAAGCTTTGAATACTACTGAGGAACTGAAGAATCAATGAATGCGTTCAATTATAAATTATTTTTAGTACGGATTTTTTGTTGATAGTGTGTTGATTTAGACAAAAACAGATGACATTCACAGTATTAGTATGAGATAAAAAGAGTACTTTCATTTTCAGCTGTTGTTTAATTGAGAATATTCCATTTTTCTTTTAAAAGTTTGTTTGTCAGCATAGAAGATGAAGCACTGAAGAGGAGGCAACATGAATAGGAAGATGTAGGAGGGTTAACATTCTGAAGCATCCCTTAAAATAACATTGTTAGCATTCTAGCAAATAGTATGCAAGGACACATGTTCTTGTTCCTGAGGAAATCCTACCCTCTGATACCTTTTCACCTTTCAGACTACTACTGATGACTGCATTTCTACTGCAAGGGTCACCCATATATCTCTCATACCTGAGAAATGTAAACCTAACATTTAGTTTACTTTTAATGACTAGAAAAGTAAAATACTGTTCTTTCTATCCTGCTGATCGCCAAAATCAATAATACTTGTATTTCAGCATTTACCAGGTGGCAAAACATTATGCTTTTGCACATATAACATTTTATTCATATGCACCTTCATCAAAATTAACATTTGCAAAATGAAGAACTATTTTCATTGACACTGAAAAAGCAAATATTCCAATTCATTATTGCAAGATTCACTTTAGGAGTGTAAAGTCAAATTGATGTGTAGTAAATGCATATGAAATAAAATTAATTAACCAAAATTTTTTTCTGAATCTCCCTGTTAATTAAAGATATTGCATAGATACAAGGAAATGACATTCAACCTAAATTCAACCATTCATATTTAAAATCTGTTTAAAGAATTATTAAAACCTCCCCAGGGAGCTCAAGAAATGTGTATGATTATCCATACCATGGAAGCCCTAACTGACAGGATCTTCATCTCCTATGGGTTGTGTTGTGTGTTGCAACTAATGAGTTCTGAATCTGGTACTCCAAATCACTGCTTGAGGGAATATGTATACAATATACCAAATTAAAAATATTTCATAAAATAAAGTAGATAAAACATTTTTGTCATAGCTGGCTTTTGTTGGGGCTCTGATAATTCTGCAATACAGACAAACACATATTAAAACCAGTTCTTATAGTATATGAGGTGGTTGATACAACACCCATTTGACACGCCTGAAAATAGATCTGATAACAATGAATGTTTTTCAGACTAATTATGGGTCAGGACACCCTGCAGGAAGTAGGAAATTGGAAGCAGTTAGCGTTGAAACAGAAGAAATAACAATAAATTATTAATTAGTCAAGATGATTTCTTTTTCATGATTATGTTTACAAATTAAACCTCTAGAATACAACTAGACAGAAAACACAGAGCTATGCCCCACGTCAAATCTTGTGAAGAAAATAGTAGATTTTATTTCACAGAAAAATAATATGAAATGGTTACCAGCCTAGGAGTAAGACATACTTACATATATGTTGCATACCAAGGTCTGAACTGTTGGAAATGAAACTCTCCTGTCTTTACCACAATTTTGAACAGAAGAACCAGGAAGATGAAATTTACCATTCCTTGTTTTTTTCCTTGTAAATGTCTGAAAACATTTTAACTTACGTCATCTACACCAGAATGGGAAAGCAGGTACATTAGCAACACATGCCACATTTCAGGGTGATTCCAAGGCCTGTTGGAGTATATGTCATTCAGCACTGACACAACAATCTCCCTCCAATGAAAATGAGGGTAAAGGAGCTGATACATGCAATGTCCTTCCACGCATGGCATGGAACAAATCTGCAGTCTGCAAGTACAATCAGATCTGGGAGCTTTCAGGCACTCAGTATATCTATATCATTATATATATGTATTATATATATATAATCATTAGCCCTACACAGTGTTTGTTGTCTCTATGCTTATATCAGAGACTCCCTCCATCTGGAAACAGTCCTGAAACCCTGTCTTTTAGATCAATATAAAATTTCCAGAGTCTTCAGAAATATCTAGAGGCAAGCATGTGAAATAACTTAGCCCAGGTAGATTCCCTTTGCACAAACCAGGCAGCCTAATGGTCTAAGTTGGGCCTCAGGATTGAAGGTAAAACCCTAATGCCTTATGTTACATTTCTCAGACCAAGCTAATGATCATGCGTAAAACCTACAGGCTGTGCTAGTCATTGAGATACAGAACTGTGATGCTGTAAGCAGTGACTGACATGCCACACGGGGCAACTTCTCAGACAGAACAAATTGTCATTGATCCTCCACTCTTAGCAGACTTAGCTGTCCAGGTGAATGAGCTGACCCAAGAAATTGCCAATCAGTTTCTCCACATCTGAGTCATCTTTATAATGCACTGCAGTCTAGGAACACAGTACAATTAACCTCTTCGAAGATCACTTTGTTTTTCTGCTGATACTTTTTCATTTGCTGTCCTATCACTATTACTGGAGAAATAATATGAAAAATCAACTCATTGCACTGAAATTTACAAGGTGGACTTGTATGATGTCTGACCACAGCCAAATGCACGGGCAAAGGTACAGGAACCAATATGTTTCTACTACCTCTAGCACTCAGGAACTTGGAAGTTAAGGACTTCCTAAACTAGAGGTTGTATATCTGGGTTTATATCACCTTTTTCATTTTTTTTAAAATAATTTATTCCAAGAGTATGCCTAATCATACAATTCTGAAAATATACAAGCTTTTGGCAACTACATTCTCTGCCAATGTGTAAGTAATTAGATACTTTATGGAAAAGTATGTAGTTTGTTCTTGAACTTTCTGCATGAATATTGACATTACTGCCTCAAAAGCTATATGGCTTGAAATGCTGGTTATCTATTTCCTATGACCTCTATTTTGCTCATAATTTTAGGGATTTCTGGCATAACTGTGCCATTAATTTTTCTTGACTGAGGAACTGGATCCATTTCAGTCTTCTTGATGGGATGCTGTTCTATAACTCTGTCCATCTTTCCTGCTTTTCTTTCTACCTTTTTACCTGAGTTCAGAAAAGTGTGTGTATAAAGATGTGACCATACCAAAGAGTTATTCACTGGTATAACCACTTCTTGTTTTCTCTCAGCTTTTTATTTAAGGCAATCTACTACTGTCTTTCTACAGCTTCTTAGGATGGAGATAATGTTTTGGAATCCTACCCAAGATACCATATAGATCTTTAGGAGTTGTGATGGTTAACTTAAAACTCCTCATTAGGTATGTATAGTTTGGTTTGTTTTCCTGGGAGAGAACTGTTTTGTGCTTATCAGTGTTGAATTTCATCTGCAACTTTATCACCTAGTCTGTCATCATCATGAGATGAATCAATGTTTCATTAATTTAATGACATATAATAAAGTGTTGTAACAAGAAGATCAATCTGAGTACCATAAAAGATGAGGGGGAAACTACTTGACAATCCAAATGAAGCAAAATTGAATCTGTTTCATCATTTAGTGGCTTTTCACACAAAAACCAATTAACTATGCATTCAAACTTCAATGAAGTTTTGGGGTTTTAAGGAGAAAAATCATCTAAAATTTGAAATATCTCCGCAGGTTATATTTTTTAGAAGAGATGATGTCAGATGCGATGTTTCATTAGCAGTTGCTGCATTTGAAAGCAGAGAAACATTATGCAGTGGGTCATTGTCTCCTTGCCTTGGTGGAATCCATGTGATGTGCCTCAGAACACATCTCTGCATCTATGGCAGACTTCACAGCAGTGGGAAAAATAAGACAGACCAGGGAAGTTATCTTTATTTCTATTTTTCTTCACAAATCCTTGCTGTTCTGTGTATTTTGTCTTGTGAAATGATACAGAAACAAGCCATAAATAATTATGCCCTAAATCTAGAAACAGTGTGATAACAATGGCATACAAATTGACAGGCATGTTAATTGACTCGTACTTTACTCAGAAACATAAAGAAAGATTAGGATGGTTAAAAACAAACAAACAAACAAACAAAAAACCCAAAACAAAACAAAAAAACAACCAAACAAAAACCACAAAAAGCAAAACAAAAACCAAAACCAAAAACAAACAAAAACAAACAGAAAACAAAACCAAAAGCATCTGCTTTCAAGAGCAATTCTCTTCCTAACCACAAAACTATCCTCTCCCAGTATGCTCTTAGTACATTAATAGTGTGTTTTGAATATTGACTTTATTACAACTCCAAATACATATACTTCTGAGAAGATCTGAGGCCCTTTTTTTTTTCCCTTCAATTCAGTAAGAATAGGCTTCAGCATCTCTAATGAAGTTTTCAGTAATTCATACAATCAGGATTTAGTGGTCCTAAATAAAGTGCTCCGTTTTTGTCTGCAAAAGCAACTGTCTGTAAAATTAGTATTCAACACTGCTGTCACTGCACATATGATAAAAAAAAAATGAGACGCATGAGAAGAAAACTAGGTTCAATGATCAATCGTTTCCGTATTTCTAATTCTTCTTTGGGAAGATTCTATTTTTGCTAACCTCATATTCTGTAGGTTAAGGAAAAGACACTGTTCTGACAAAACATACATGGTATGTGATTCCCCAGGCTTAGCCTGCAACTCTGACTGCTAAGTGAGACAGCAGACAGGTGCTGAGCATTCAAAGCTATGGAAAAAACCCTCTGAATACATTTTCTATCCAGAACTTTAGGGCTTAGAAGAAAAGCAGGATGTAATTTCATGCAAAAGCAGTAATTTCTGCATTTTATGTGATAAAAATCCAAGGTCAAAATCATTATGGCAGTGAAGAATCCTTGATTGTGTAGTTTGTAAGTTTTAAACTAAAGACTCACAGTTCCATTCACTAGTATGAAGCTATGTCACACTTCTTAATAAATCCATTATGATAATTAAAAATCAGAATCAATTAAGCTGATAGTCACAATAAGAACCATTTAAAAGCATGGTTTGATGACAAAATACCAAAGTCCAGGATGAAAAAGAAGCAGAGTTCCAGCCACAAAGAACAAGAGAACAGATGGACTGGGTCAGCAAAAGTTGCCTGCTCCACAACTTCTGTTCACAGAAGTATATTGTATCTTGTTGATGTGAAAAACCTGGTTTAGAAAATGTGCAAAGGCAGTAGGTACTCAGCACCTGCTGTTTATAATCAAGGTACTGAAAGATGATACTGAAAGGTACTGTAAGAAATTCCCAAGTCCTTTGTAGTGCCTGTGATTTCAGAAAGGAATTTTACCCATGGACCTATATGAGTAACAGAATTAAATATATTAGCAATGCTAGCCTTTAACAACAAACGGACCTTTTCTGTTACACCCAAAAAATAGTGACTGAAAACATCCATGTCAAATATAAGATGTCTTCAGTATCAAAGTATCTTAGAAGAAAATTTCATACAACTTTACAAAACAATTTTAAGAAAATATGTTTTCCAAAACACAAATTAATGTTCAGAAGACATATGTTAAGAGCAAAAGCTTTGACAACATAACAAGCTCAAAATTCTGAGATAAATGGGGACTTCAGAAAATAGCAGAGTTTTTAGAAAATACAAAACAAATTGGATTTTTTTAATGCTTCTTCCTAGTAATCATTTTAGTGCTTCCAAATAGTTATTTACTTAAAAAAAAAAAAGACTGGTGATGCAAATTTAATATCACAGACATTGCAAAATCTGTTATGAAAATGTGCAACATATATTGAATGACATATAAAAATTTTCAGCAATCATTTGTCAGGTGTCAATGTAAATTGCATTAAAATCCCACAAGAAAACTTTAAAATAACTTTTTCCATCAAACTCTGCTGAGAAATACTGAGTTTACATGCTTAGCCTTGTTCTGATTTTGTTTATATGATTTCCTATAATGTTCTTAACACTATAGTATTGAGTATACTTTGTTAGTTTGTTAAGTGTGTCTGATGCTTCCCACATGGTTTTTGCTTTCTATCTTGTACTGCCATAGTATGTGTGATTTTATGTACCTATAGAATCACAGAATACATTGAGTTGGAAGGGACCCACAAGGATCATTGAGTCCAAATCCTGGCCCTGCATAGAACCATCCCCTAGAGTCACACTGTGCACCTGAAAGTATTGTCCAAATGCTTCTTGAACTCTGTCAAGCTTGGTGCTGTGACTACATCCCTGGGGTCAGATAAAGCTGCGCAAATTTTTTTCTCAAACAGAGATTTGTAATGGTGCACTCTTCCTGCAGAAGGTTTTCCTTTCCTCTTAAGGGAGGGTTACAGTATGGGCTCCTTCTGAAATAGTTGTTTTTGCCATGAGCCTAATGATGTAGATCCTTTAAGAAAAAGTAAATTGTCCACAAAATAGCTGTCTACACTCTCTTGTCTAAGGAAATGAGACATAAATGACTTGGAAGCACCTTGGATGCAGAGAAAGAAAACTCAGACAAGGCCACAGGAAGATCCCAATGACTTTCTGTCTTCTCCACTCTGTTCCTCTGAAATGAGATGCTGCACGGTGTAAGACTGACCTTGAGGTGCAGAAGGATTTCCCACTCTTTTTTGCTGCTTGGAGTCTTGAGGAATATGATTTCCTGTTGCCTGATGGAGAAGTGTGATGGCATTTGGTAAAACTGCTACACTCTTGGTGCATGGCTGCTGCAGGCTCTCCTCTGCCCAGCAACCTTCACCTTCTCCTCCATAGAGCCACAGAGTATTTGTTTCCAGTGATGACCAGTTCTGCACTCACTAACATTTGCAAGACCTACAAAGGTGTTTCTTCTTTTTTTTTTTTTTTGCCTTTTTTTTTTTTTTTGGTTGGTTTTTTGGTGTGGTTTTGTTTTTGTTTTTGTTGGTGTTTGTTTGTTTATTTGTTTGTTTTTGTTTTTTTCCCATCAGGAAAAATATGATGTGAACTTTTTCACATTATATTTAAGGTGATTTAGGTGTTTTAATAAAAGTCCTGTGAGCAAGAATGTTATCAGCAAAGCCTCCACATTCAGATGCTTTTCCTGCACCTTCCCTTTGCTGTTTGCTTGTATTGAAGCAGGTCTTCAGCTTTCAGGTTTAGTCGCTGCGCTAGCCTGGTCCAGGAGTGGAAGCCTATCCTTGATTCCAGCTGATTTACAGTCCTCTTTAAGAGCCTCAGAGGCAGAATATCACTGAATTATTTGAGATAGTTTCTCCATGAACCAACAGTTTCAAATAAAATAATATACTTGGCACATCCTGCTGTGTGCATATTTTATGCAAGGTGTTGTGACTGGGTTTTGTTTATGCTGTGTGAGCTAATCAGAAGTCCTGAGAAGTGTTTAGTTGGACCCAGATGAAGCCTACTAATGCTGACTTTCTGAACAAAGTAGCAGGAGTTCGCACTGCTCCAGCACAGTGTCAGGTAGTGCTAGGGGCAGACAGCATGGTCAGAGCTTGCCCTCTCTAGTGCTCTGCCACTGTTACTCTTTGTTTTGTTACTTGAAGAAGGACTGGAGTTTACGAAGTACAGAGGGAACTGCTTTGATATATGAATATAGGATTACATGTTCAGTGGATGCCACCTAGGTGCTGAAAAAAAGCATCCTTCTAGCAATACATTTTCTTTTCAGAATAAATTAATTGAAAATTCTACCCTATTGCATTAGTTACTGCACTTATCCCTGTATTTCTGTGAAAAACTTTTCCATACTTTTCTTCCTTTTTCTCACCCCCCCAACTTTTGATCTCTTTCTTATCCAGTTTCAAATGTTATTTTGGCTCCCAGACAGTCAAATTTCACTTATATGCACTTTTTCAAATACTGCATATAATAAGATTCTGCTTGGAAGGAAAAAGAACTGTAACCTCAGTCCAGTAAAAATATGTTGATCATCTGTAAGGTCAGGATAGAAGCCCTTAGAAGAGTAGGTATGTCTTATTCAAATTTCTGTTGCATAAAGCTATTGACTTTCTAATAGTGGAGTCAATTAAACAGAAAACAGCTCACAAGCTCCATTCTCTGCGAGAGCTGCAATCCTCCCAGAAGCTCTCAGTGATGCCCATCTCCTGCTGGAACCAGCATCACACTCCAGAGGTCATCTTACCACAGCTGGTTTGGAAAGGAAGCAAAGAACTTGTCCACAGATACATCATTGTCGTGAGGAACATTTAACCATCAGACCCTATTCAACATGAAGGGAGTGTAGCAAGGGCATCTTGTTACTGCAGTGGTGCTCTTAAGAGAAACCTCATCTGACAGGGTGCAAATGTCTTTCATTTTCTTCTTCAACTGAGCAAGACTGGCAAGAGTTGTGGAAAGAATACATAAAATAGCTAAACTGCAACATTTGTCATGTTCCAATAAACATCCTAGAGAGCTCATAAAGAAACTGACAAATTAACTCATTCAAGAATGATGGAAAATAAACAACTTACAGAAAGATAAAAATGGCCCACTGTGTCAATACTGTGAACAGTAATGTAAATATTAATTATATTTCTTTAACAAATTCTCTCAAAACAGTGGAATGACACTATGTAAATAATGAAGGATATGACTCGTGATCCTTCCAAAACGTTTTATGCAGGAAAACGGTTATGCAGAACTATTTGAGTGGCTAAAAGCTGAAGGTTAAATTCAGCAGATTTGCATGTGAAAATTCCTAGTGCCACCTATTGGTAGAGAATGCAGACAGGAGTTAGTATGGTGCTACATATTGTCAAACACACTTTTCCTCTGAAAAATAGGGAGAATAAAGGTTTGTATTTCACATTTACAATATTGTTCCAGATTAGAATTGAACTCTTAGGAGGCACACACAGAAATGTTCATTCCTGATTAACGCCTTTACTTCCCAAGTGCTGCTGCGACAAGCCCCCCAATTCTCTGAGAGGGCTTCTGATGCTTTTGTCTCATTTTGCAGCATACATAGCATCCTTTCCATTTTCCTGAGATACTCTGTAAATGAAGAGCTTTAATGAAGCCTTGAACAACATACAGTCCTTGCCAGAAACTAATTTGCGCTGAACCTTAAAAAACTCTGCTGATTATTTGCCTTTTCATGGCAATGTATTTAAGTAATCATAATGTCTGTATGAAAGTCTATTATTTTCTCTTCACCTCAGAGCTTTGACATTTGGATGGGAATTTTTTCTATTTAATTTTTATACCACAGAAAACAAAGAAAACAACAAAAAACCCAAACAAAGTAGCAAAAACCCCCAAAACAATAACAAACAAACAAAAAAGACCAAAAAAAACCCAAAAAAACCAACAACCAAACAACCAAAAAAACCCCACAAAACCAACAAGCAAAAACAAAAAGAAAATTATTGTGCTTTGTTAGGAGTGTTTATGTATTTACAACACGAATGTAGAAAAATAAATTGTGGAAAAGAAAGCTCTTAAATACAGTTATTTCTTGCCCTAAATCCTACCTTTTCTTCTGCTGATACCCAATGGGGAGACCAGGCAGTTAAAGACAGCAAATTGCTGTGCTAAGGATAGTAGGAGTCCTTCTTGTGGCAAAGGAGAATGTAGAAGCAAATGCTCAAAGTACACAGGGGTGGCAGAGCTGGTGAGACTTGCTTACACCATCTGCAACAAATACACTTCACTTAAAATAATTCAGCAGCAGCTTAGCACCTGCAAACACAAGGACTCAATGTTTTTGTTGATGCAGTCCAGAACAACTCATTACTGAGGCACCACGGGGAAAGGCAAATTAGCAGAGAGGGTCTGGCAAAGCACAGGGTCTTGCTGAGGCAGCTGTGCCCCGGAGTAGCTGTCAGGGATCGTGGGTATCCCAGAGGGCGGGGAAAAGGAAATGCTCACAAACAAAAGTTTGCTTTGAAAATAGTGAGAGCATTTTCATACCACCGCTTTTTAAGTGCCTAGCTTACTTAATTTCCAGTTCATGTTTTAATTAAACTTGCTAAAACATTCCATGAAAAATGGAGAAAACAGCACAGCTAAGGTGAAGGCAAGAGGATTTGGCACATATCTTATTCATAAAATGCTATTTTTCAAGTAAGCCAGTAGAAAACGCAGTCAGCTCTAAGTATCATACAATTTAACACTTCAAAACTTCTAACAGTTAATAAAATAAATCACACAACTAATTGTGGAAAAATGTGTTGAAACTGGATTTATCATATAAAGATAAGTACCATACGGTATATTTTAAGATTTTTGTCATTAACTTGGCCATTATTTTAAAAGATATGATTTTTAATTATTATTTTTCTATTTGAACTAACTTTTAAAATATTTCTATTGTTGTGCATCTGAGAACAAAATCTCTCTTATTTTTCCACTGTGTTGTTAGGAAAACAACTTTCTATGTTGGGAAGGAAAGCTAGTTCTAGGAAAATGTATACAAAAAATAGGTATCAGATGACTTCAGTGATTATCAGAATGACAAAGCTTTACAACAGCATTAATGGGTTCACCTTTCTGTACAGACTACTAAACTCCAAACATTGATGGAAGCAATTCATGTGAAATACATATTAATAAATACTTGCATAGGATTAATTTTATTTGTAAAATATAATAGCTAGGAAAGTATATATCTTTAAAACAGGCTTCTTAAAATGAAGGCATTACTATCAACCTCATTAATTATGTGTGCTTGCTCTGAATTTAACTTCTTAGACACTGAAAGGGGTTTCAATACAGCCCTGAGGTTAATGTGAATACACACCATTTTTTTCCAAATTGGATTTTAGTTAGTATCAAATTAGAGATACATTTAGTATTTTTCTAGTTTTGCACTAGTTTTCAGATACAATCTAAAGGAAATATATTTGAGAAAGTCCAGAATTTTGGGGCCTGTAGAACAAAGATAAAAGATTAGTGATAAGGTGTTGACACACTCTCTTTAAACTGAGGCAAAAATTTGCAGGTAATGAATAACTTACACAGGCAAAATCCACATCCATGGATAATCTGCATGCCATTTCACCCTTAAACACATTTATTCTGAATACCATGGGAAGTAGCTATGACCATACATTTATCTGAGATGCACAGTTATTGAGTAACCACACAGCAGCCTCATGATCCATACAGGTACACCAGTCTCAAGGTATTAATAAAGGATTAATGTTGCTGTACATGTGCTGTCTCCTGTTTTTCATAGCATCCTCAGAGATGATAACATCTCCAAGCCATTGGTGCTGATACTTGTCATCCTCACATATTAAACAAAAAATAATTCTTTATTTAGTTCTCATCCCTTAATGCTTTTAAACACTAATTTAAAAAAAAAAAAAAAGTGTGACTTCAATCCTTGTTGTTTGTCTTACTTCTCATACCATAAAAGCAGTGAGATGGAGAAATCTAAGCCATTGCTATATGAAAAATATAACTTGTAGGTATAACAGGGACTATTGCTATATTTTCCCTGTGGATTGCTCAATCATTATTTTTGGATTTTTCTTTACAAGCTGCTTATCCAAGAATATATGAACTAATACTCCTGTTACAATCAACCATATCACAACATTATTTTTATCATCTGCTGAAGAAACACTTCGAAGCATTCTATCGTTCATATCAGTTCTGCCATCAACAGAAAAGAAAACGTTCCAGAAGCACTCCCAAATTTCAATGGAACTGTAGAGCTTTCAAGTTGGTAGTTAAACCTCTGGGGGGGAGTGGGGGGAAGTTTCATTTGATAGGGCAATAGAATGGACAGAGTATTTGGAAAGGGAATGAGTGAGAAGCAGCGAGATAAGCAGGCTGCTACAGTTCTGGCCAAAGCCATGGGCTTCGCAGTAACTGCTCTCAGCTCCTTACTACCCGATAAACCAAGATATAAGCTCTGCATTCAACTAAGTATTTTTACCCATTTGGAAAAGAAAAAAGATGAACCTGGGAAAGATTCTAGAATGTCCACTTGACCTGTGGAAAAAAAAGTTGATACGGTGTGTCATTCAGCTTTTGTGTTTTTTGTTTGGTTGGTTTGGGGTTTGTTTTGTTTTGGTTTGGTTTTGTTTGTTTGTTTGTTTTTGCGGGTTTTTTTGTTTGTTGTTTTGTTTTGGTTTTTAATTAATGTCTTTTGCATTTCTAGCTGGTACATAACTGTTCTTGAATATCTTTGTTAGGTTTTTTTTTCCTATGATCTGACACGGACACATTTCTTACATAGATGCAAAAGATAACCTTGCAAAAAATGTCCAGAGCACTGGAGTGCTACCCAAGAGCAGAGTTTTCATCTGCCTCTCACTGCTCAGCAGGGAATAAGGCTCCAGCACCCACCTCTGTCTGAGCATCCTACACTGGTTTGTACTTTGCTGGACCGCCCTGTTTGTTTTCTGCTGCAATTTTCCAAGCCACTGACTTTAAGAAATAAGAAGTCCAAACACTATAAGAACATGTATTTTTCACCATTCTGACTGCAAAATTTGTTTCCAAATGTTCACATCTCACGTACACATACATAGCACAAAATATGGGGCCAGAATATTCACCGAAGTGAACTTGTAATGGAGAACATGATCTGGTAATATTTCACTCTAGTATTATGTTTTTAAAAATTCTGATGACTACAATAATTAACAGATGCCACAAAAATTACAGTTTTTGTTCTGATACTTACATGTTACAGACATATTATTATTTTTTATTTCAATTATTTATTATTTAAAAATCTTTTAGGAAAATTCTCCTGGCATTTTATGTGATTTGGAAAGCTTGCAGTCCCACCTGCAGTTTATCATCACTTTGGCACTGAATTTGTTTTTGACCTTTCCAGATCTAGATGATTCTGCCAGGCCATCAGCCAAGAATGACATTGGACAGAGATAAGCTACTATTCAAAATCACAAGCAACTTTGGTGGGTTATAACACATAAAACTGTTTCTAGATTTTGGAAAAATAACCAGTAGTGAGGGAGTTTTCAGTGAATGGGAATCACCACCTGCCAAGAGAACATCTGATACGTATTGTCTTACTTGAATAGAAAAAAAGAATACATGGGGAGAGCTTCTCTAGTCAGGAAGCTAATGACCAGAGATCCTTGTCTATGAAGGAAAAGAAGCAAAAAAAAAAAGACAATGATGCCTCATATTACAGCAGATAGACTATCTTGATGGCAACTTGTGAGAAACTGGATTATTATATTACTGGATTGCAACCAGTGCAAGTGTGTGTGTGTGTGTGTGTGTGTGTGTGTGTGTGTGTGTGTGTGTACAGGGGGAGGTATCAGGGAGAATCTCATAGAGGTGAAGTCAGGCTGTAACCCCCATAGCATCCTTTGCAGCTTCATGGTACATCCTTGGAACATCAATCAGCCAAAAGGCAGTCTGGGAACCCACCCACACCCCACTCCCTGGATTCCCTAACACCACCTCTGCTTGGCTACACCACCCCTCACTCTGGTTTGGAGCCTCAAAGGAAGTGGGCTGGAAGTTCTGCCTGGGAGGGGTGGCCCCAGGGCCCAGAGTGCATAAAAACAGGAGCACCTGGTCTCCATTTCTCTTAAGACCTATCTCCACCATGTGGAAGCCGGAGTTGCAAAGAACTCCCTGGAGGTAGCTGTGATCTTATCTTAATCTCTTTTCTCTCTCTCTTTCTTTACTCCTTTTATCTCTCTTAATCTATTTTCTTGGTATTTTGGGAAAATTAAAGCTGGTGGATTGGAATTTACTAAGTTGTGTGGGTTAGCATATGCTGGATCAATGCATTGTGGAATGCTTTGTTCTGGTTGTATGTTACCCCCTTAAACTTTTACTAAGGTCTCTTATTGTCTCCCTTATTTTCTCAACTTTTCAGTAAAATTATCTCCTGAGAAAATGTGTGAATAGGAATTGAAAAACAGAGGGTTAGTCAAAGCATCTGGTGGGTGAATTTTTGGAGCCTTGTACATTTTCAAAAGTAAAACTCCTGGCTGAGCTTGTCACTCCAGAGCTGTGGTCTTAAGCAATTCCATTAAATGGGTTTTCTGAGATACTCAAAGGAAAAGTGAAACAACCTACAGTAAGAATAGTTCAAATTACAGTTTGGCTTAAAAAAAAACAGTATTGTTGGATGGAGACTGAAAAAAATCAAGAGGGTAAGCTCAAAATAAAAAAAATTCTGCTGAGATAGAAAATCAGGGAACAAAGTACTTACTGAATGTGTTCAAGTACATTTTATTTATGAATGCAATAAAGTGTTGGGATCAACGAAGTTCATCTACAACAATGCATGGAGCATGGACAACAAAGAGAAGGAGCTGGAGGCGTTTGCTCTCAGAGAGCTGGGGTTGTTTATCCTGAAGAAAAGGAGGCTCTGGGCAGACCTTCTTGCTTTCTACAACTACCTGAAAAAGGTTAGGCATGGGTGTCAGTCCATCTGTTCTCCCAGGTAACAAGCAATGAGACAACAGAAAATGGCCTCAGGTTGCAGCAGGGGATGTTTAGATTGGTTATCGGGAAAAATTTTGTCACCGTTGTCAATCATTGAACAGGCTGCCCAAGGAAGCAGTTGAGTCACCATCCCTGGAGGTATTTAAAAGATCAATAAATGTGGTGCTTTGGGGCATTCTTCAGTGGTCCACTTGGCAGTGCTAGATTAATAGTTGGACTTAAGGATATTAAAGGTCTTTTTTCAACTGAAATGATTCTATGATTCTGCATTGTTCTGGTGTAAAATATGTGTTCAAGTACCTTTTTGCACTTAGGTTACAAAAAACCCTACAACTTTCAGGAAGAATTCTTCCTATTCTTGAATTCATGCTACTATTGATAATCTTATGGTTTAAAAATAAGATTTCATAATTTATGATGTTTGAATGTATTTTATAAATAAAAGGAAAAACTTCTAAAGGACTTCAAATTCCATAATCCTGGGTTAGTTCTAAATAAGAACAGAAATCCGGAGTTGCAGAATTAGTAGGGAAGACAAAAAGCATCTCTGTTTATGCTTTTAGCTAGTCACAGTCTTTATTTGTTAGATTTTTACCATGAATTTGTTTAGTTAAAGAAGTGTTTCAAGAAGTTGCATTTCAAAAAGGTGAATTTTAGTGTAGGGAGTTGCTTTTCTCAACCCCAGTCATGCTTTACTTTTCAATGTGCAGACACCCTATTAGCTCAGCATGTTTTTTGCCATGGTAATTTCAAGTGCCAAAAGCAGAACAGCAGCAGTGCTCCTCATGGTGTTGCATCTGCAAATGTTTAATGAATAGTGCAGTTTGCACATTTCAATACATTTTTAATTATATTTGGCAGAAAAGAGAAAGCATGACCTAGCTTAAAATGTATCTCAGTCAGATCCCTGGTATTTAAGCAAGAAATTGCCTCACTGGAATACAAAAACTGTCTGATTGTTTTAGAGAATTCACACTAGGATTAGATTTTCTAAATGTTCTCCTTGTAGATACTGTGGTATGTTTTCTTTAATTTTACCCAAGGACTTTTGTAGTCACATCTTCTGATGTCTCCACTGGTAATGGCAGTGCTGCTTGTTATTTGCCAGTGAAAGGGATCATTTCAGGGAAAGTGGTGGTCTGTATAATCTTGTGAAGAACTGTGAGATGGTTCTGACCAGCTGGCTTTCATGTTTTTGTCATAGGTTGAACTCCTCCTTTATTTCTCACCTTTAGGTCAGTCTTCCCTCCCTTTGACAGTAGAATTGTTTGCAGAATGTCAGCAAGAGGTTTTCAGGAAAAGATACCAAAAATAATTGTTCTTGCTTTGGTGGATGACGTTGGCTACAGAATAAAGCAGAGAACTAATTGCACTTCTGTCCTAAGGAACTTACTCCTGCTGTACAAAACTGCTCTTTCAGAAGCCAGATGCTCCTCACAGCATCTGTCTGGTTCTCAGTGATCTGAAGGAGAGAAGCTTGCTTACACACTGAGATGTTTTCTCTAGAAGATTTTCCTGCTTCCAGGTTTTCCAGAAACTAGGCTCAGTGTGCATTTAGAGCTTTCATCAGCATCTGTTCTGTCACACAGTAGTATCAATTCAGAGCAGTGTAACACACATCCAGCACACATTGCTACAATGCACTGATGACCAAAGCACACATAGGCCCATCTGGCCAGTGGTTAAAATGCAGAAAATCTGAACTACGACAACCACTTTACATTTTTAATTAGTTTCTTATATATTGTATCTTTCTTTTACTGATTGTCATTTTCTGTTATGTGTCTGAGGCACTTTTGGAGCTAACATTATTCCTATGCTAACTATTTAGGTAAGCCTTATTGGAAGATCTCTACATCCTATTTCATATAATGCCATATTGACACTTCTGTAGATTTACACACAGTGTACTGTCATAAACTGCAAAACATCCTACTTAATTTGTCACCACTGGTGCTTAAATGCCCCTGCTACCTGCTTGGCAGTGCTAAAGAAATGAGACCACGTAGAGCTTGTGACCAACTTCTAAGCCTATATCCCCCTATTCTCTGAAAAACTCCTGCCATGTGATGTTCTTCAAAGCAAGGCCAATGACCAATGCTTAGCTTTCATTATCAACTTGTATTCAACTTCTTTATGCCTGTCTTCTAGAAAGTTGAAGTATCATGGCAAGCCCATCTAACAAAATGTAAATGCATTTTGTATACATCTAATTCAGATAAAATATTTTGGATATGTTCTCGCATGTTTTCTCTTTCCTTTCCATGTGTTTATCCCTTTGTTATTTTTATAGACAGGAATTACAATCCCTATGAGCTTTGCTTTCACTAGACTAAAAATCCAACTTTCTCAGTCCTTGGTAACACATAAAGCTTCCCAGTCTTTTCCCATCCTAACCATCTTTCACTCCACCTCCTTAGTTCTGTAATTCCTCAAAATATGTGGATAAAATTGTAACAGGAAGTGTTTCCAGGCTATTGTATCTTAACATTAATAGTTTACTGTCATTACCATTTTATCTTGGGAATAGCTAGTCTTAAGACTTAATCTGCCCAGCACTTGACCACTGGGTATTAGTGGGCTATATTCCTTCATTAATTTTTGTATCTAGAGAGTTCTCACTCTGTCAAGAAGTCTGTGTGTACTTTGCATACTGTGCTGCTATCTGCACTATTTCTCTGAGATCTTACTCTTATTCTCCAGAGTTTGCAGGCATCCGGCTCTTCCTGTGTAACATCATAATCTTTATTTTAACAGTGTTTTCCAGCCCAGCATCTCTGGCAACTTTTAAATGTTCTCATGCTCTTTGTGATGAAGTCATTAATACTAATTGCCTGCTTTTCATGAGAAAATAAATTTATTATGCAACCTCTGTTCTCTAAATAGAATGCACAGGGCTCTTGATTTTAACAACCTGCAGTCAGCTTTCACAGTGGATAACAATTTGCAGATAAAAATCAATCAGCCATACTTGACTGGACTGTATAACTGTCCTACCATGCTTAACTAGGCTTGTAAAATCACCCCTTCTCTAAAATTCCTGCTGCTTTTATTTACGTAATCTTTTTCCTTTCTCTTTTTGAATCATTGTAAAAATCAGTAATTCCTTAAACAATTATGATCAAAGTTAGCCTTGTATATATATCAAATTTTCAATCTTCATCCCTAAAATAAAAGCACCTAAAATGTTTGTTTCCTTTCAGAATGATACTTCTGAGATTTTCAAATATTTTGAAAACTGCCATATAAAAGACTTATCAGATGTTATTTTGAAACTCATTTATAATTAACTACTTGGTTATTTTACTTAATTATTCTGTGCACATAACATTCATATATTCAGAAAGTCTGGGCTTGTAGTGACCTTTGTGGTGATAAGAAATACTTTTTGGTACTTTGTTTCTGGCATGGAAGATTTTAAAAATCGATAAAATTGGTCATATGATTTCTATGAAAGTGTTATGAGATACACAACTGAAATAGCTATGTAATAATGTGTAAGTTTATATGGATCCCACACTGCATCAAGGAGAAAATACATTAATTCAGCATTTTTATTAGAACAAGGAGGTGGGAAAGATGCATGGAAGAAAATCCAGAGAGACCCTGATTGCAAGAACTGATCATTTTTTCCAAGCTCCATCAGGAAGCATTGGGGGAGAAGGTGGGGTGGGAGAGCGGGAGAGGAAATTCATCCTGGTATGTTGTAAATTAGGGCTTGCTTGCTGAGTTTTAGCTTTCTTAAACACTTTGTGGAGCAAGTCTAAAAAGGCTTTCTTCTGTGAGATGTCACTAGAGAATGGCATGTGCTGAGGTATGCTGTCTCTGAAGTGAATGGATACAGATACATGTGTTTTCTTCCTCTCTCTTGTCACCTCTAGATCCAAGGGCAAAACTTTTGCAGAAAGCAAACCAGTATAAATGCTGAAGTTAAGCATAAGTTACAGTTCCCTGGTGGCTATGAATCAAAGTACACAATGCTTAGCACAGTGGGATTTTTAAGACTCTTTTTTGAGAAGTACCACCACTGCAGGGAAGTGCTCAGCTACCTGAACCTTATTTCTCCTGCACCAGCAATGATAATGAGGAATTTACAGTTCTCCCATTCTGGGGTCCTCAGCAACGTAGTGAAGTACAACACAACATAACTCTTAACACTGTATCTCTGAGAATATACAGTAATTGATCCTTCAGAGGAAACTGTAATCCATAATACTAGATATCGTGGGAACAATTACTTGTCAGGTGAAGTGAGGAGTTAATATCCTAAACAATAAGAATGATACCTTTCACAGGGAGTTTTGCAGGTAAGTTATACTTTGCACAAAAAAATATTACCCTGAACCATTCAAATACATTAATCTTGCCATCCATGAATGTGTTCCCATCTTTATATTATGGGTATTGACTAACATTCTTTATATAATTTCTGATTTAATATATATCTTTACCATAACAGCTTTCAATCTTTCTTTTTAGGGAAGTTCTTAATCTTTAAAACTTCAATAGTTTTAATTGCCCTTCTCATGACTTTTTGTAAGAAGTTTTAAATTGGTCCCTCTGATATGCAATGCTTTGCACTTCTCCATGTTGAATTTCAGCTGCTGTTAAGTCGTGTAATTACATAACAGCTTTAGAAAGTCTGTCTTCTTTATGCCCAAATCTTGTCAAACCTAAATAATTTCATCCTTTAAAGCCTTATGACAGGATTGTTTCTATTTGATTGAATCAATGGAGAGCCTTAGAGAATCAGGCAGAAGACCATGTCATCAATTACTGAGTAGAAAATAATCAGAAGATAGTAATTTCTGTGTATGATATTACTGCACAAGAGAATGTGAATTAACTGAGAGATAATACAAGCTGTGCTAGTTTTGCCTGGTATAGCAATAATTTTCTTCAGTGTAGGTAGTAAGAGGATATACCTTGGTTTTGTGCTGGAAAGTGTTAGTAACAAAGGGATGTAGTTTTATACTGCTGAGCAGTGCTTACATGGAGACAAGGCCTTCTCTGCTCCTCACCCCACCCACCAGCAAGGAGGCTGGGGAGGCACAAGAATTTGATAGATGACACATCTGGGGCAGCTGACTCCACGTGACCCAAGGGATTTCCCACACCATATGGCATCATAGCATATAGAGCTGGAAGATGAAGAAGAAAGGGAAGAACTTTTAGAGGAATAGTGTTTGTATTCCCAAGTCACCATTACATGTGATGGAACCCTGTTTTCCTGTGGATATCTGAACACCACCTTGTCTGTGAGAAGTACTGAATTAATTGCTTGGTTTGCTTTGCTTATGTGCATGGATTTTGCTTTATCTATTAAACTGGTAGAAGATACTGAACAATATTTTGGACTCCTCATTTCTGGAGATTTGCAGTACTGAGCTTACACTAAACAATTTTCCCAAACTTTGAAGTTAGTCTGCCTTAACTGCAGTGTGGGTTTGTTCATCTTCAGAAGTCCCTTCCTAAATTAACTTCATTGTGGTTCTAGGCACCTACAAGTTTGGGGCATGAAAGTTGTAAATGTTGTTGAAAAAATTTTATCTTGCATTTTGAAAGTGTCCTTTTTGATCCAGAATGTAATTTGTGGCTACTGGGATACATTTGACACTAATGCTGGTGTATGGCTTTTGTTTGGTGCAAAGTTTAGATGAAATATGTGCATGAATTTGCCTGCAGAATGCTCCTGGATTCCAACAGTTTATGCCCACCAGACTGGAAACTCCAGAGGGCTAAGAAACCCCACAGGACCATGTAGACTCAGAGATACTTGGGATACCTGATAGAACAGTTTCTGGGGCTGCAAAACTGCAGGGTCTTAAAAATAAAACTTTTAGGTATTAGGATCAATAACCTCACTAGTTAAACAGCTAGTGAAGGGCAGCCTTTTGGGATTGCACTAGTCAACTTAGATTCCTAGGATCTTTTTTATTTAGCCATTGTTTTACAGGCTCAGAGGCATAACTTAGAAATTATTATTACATTCTCAGGTATTTAAGCACGTTTCCTTTCGGTTGTATTGCCCATTTTGTTTTAGTATCAGTGCATATTACAGACATAAATGCAGTTCCAGTTCCAGACAGGTGATCACTACCTAATCTACACTGGAAGTATATAAGACTTTAAAATCAGAAAAATATGCTGCTTGATTTGGGTATTAGAGAACTCCTATTGCAAGGTATCCAGAGGTAGGACCTTTTCATTAGAAATTATTTGCATGAGGATTTTGAGTGCACCTTTCATAAGTTTGCTGGTGACACTGTGTTGGGTGAGAGTGTAGACCTGCTAGAGGGCAGGGAGGCTCTGCAGAAGGATCTGGACAGGCTTGATCAGTGAGCTGAGGCCAACTGGATGAGGTTCAGCAAGACCAAGTTCTGAGGCCTGCTTTTGGGTCGTAATAACCCCATGCAGTGCTACATGCATAGGCATAATGGCTGGAAATTTGCCCAGCAGAAAAGGATCTGGGGGTGCTGATTGACACGTGGCTGAAAGTGAGCTGGAAGTGTGTTCAGGTGGCCAAGAAGGTCAATGGCATCCTGACTTGAATGTGGCCGGCAGGACTAGGACAGTGATGATCCCCCTGTACTCAGTGCTGAAGAGGTTGTACCTTGAGTCCTGTGTTTAGTTTTGGGCCACTCACTACAAAAAAAAAGAGGCATTGGAACATGTCCAGGGAAGGGCAACAAAGCTGATGAAGGGTCTAAGTCATGTGAGGAGCAGCTGAGGGACTTGGGTTTGTTTAGTCTGGAGAAGACTAGGCTCAGGGAGACATCATAGCTCTCTACAACTACCTAAAAGGAGGTTATATCAAGGTGGGAGTCAGCCTCTGCTCCCAGGCAGCAAGTGATGGGACAGGAGAACATAGCCTCAAACTGCGCCTGTGGAGGTTCAGGAAGAATTTTTTCCCTGGTGGCTAAGCACTGGGAGGGGCTGCCCAGGAAGTCACTATCTCTGGAAGAATTCAAGAAAGAATTGAACATGGCATTTATTGCTATGGTTTAGTTGGCATGGTGGTGTTTGGTCAAAAGTTGGACTCAATCTTGGAGGTATTTTCCTTCCCTCAGTGATTCTGTGATTCCATAATTAAATCAGTCTTACATATATTTTGCCTTTTTTGTGTGTGTTTTATAGTACATAATAGGAATATTAAATTCTTCTAATAATGTAAATTTGATTAGTTTACATCAAGAAAGTTATCTAAGCTTTGCATTTTGAAAGAAATCAAACTCATTTCTATTGTAATGACCTAAAAAATGTTAGAATTCATCTTCTGTGGAAAAGAAATGATCATTACATAGGTATTTTGTCTCATACACCTGCACAGCTAGAATCTGTCAGCAGCATTTTTCTTGTTCAGCAAAGTATCCCTTGAGCTCTGACTTCAGAGCCTTTGCCTCATTCCATTTGCTTCCTGATAAACTTTCACTACATTTGTGAATTAGTTATCTTCTAGAAACAACTTTCTCTAATAAAGCAAAAAGGGAGTTTTACAAGACAAACTGGAATACCTCATTTGGATGTTGGCAAATGAAGCAATCAGAGGAACTGGAATACTGGTCAGACTGCTAAGCATTTATGTTAATTGAGAATGTTGATCAATAATTAGGGTGTTGCTGCCAACATCTATACATATATGTAATTTTAGCTTTGGGGCTCACAGCCAGCCTCTTTTTCTGCAAGAAAATTGCCTTTAGTGCCTGAAGTTCCCATCAATGCAATGAAAGAATACATCCTCTACTTGGCCATGGCTATTGCAGATGTTGGAGGGTCTATTTGTCTCCCGTGGTTGTGCCTGAGCCACTAATCAGAAAACAGCTGCTGAAAAACAATGCCCCTGAAGCACAGCAAGGACAGCAGATGTAGCAAGTTCGGTTTTTTGGTTGTTTTTTTTTTCCTATAGATGCTTCTGAGGTGCAGCCTGAATGTTATTGCAGAAGATGTCCCAGAGCAGAGGACAGCCTAGCAGGGAAGGTACGTACAGGAGATTGCTGCAAAAACAATGCAGAGTGGGGGGAAAATGGGTCTATCCTGCACTGCTCAGCACAGTGAGCTCACACAGGCTGTGAGCTGCAAGTCATGGGAGTGTGTGAGTGGCTTCCTTGGAAATATGCAGTGGTTTCACCTTGCCTGGAGCCCAAGGTGTGGAGAGATCCCAGACTGGACAAGAGGGCGTCTGGATCAGGGACGTAACACTTGACTTCTCTAATGCCCAAAAAGAAAGACTACATAGAATATTCTGCAGAGGTGCAAATTCAGGCATAGTAGCTTTTGGTCTTCTAAAAGACACTTTAGGAGAAAAGTAGCTGGCGTATTTGGCAGCTGGGCCATGCAGAAACAACTGTAGCGTCTGAATAACTTCAGTGCAGCTTTCACCTCACCCAGATTTTACCGAGCCTGCCATGATGCAACATTACTGAGACTTTCAAAAAAGTCTTATCCAGTATTTAATACCTTTTTTTTTTTTTAGTACATCAATTCAAATATAGCTGAATATACAAACCAGGACTTTTCAGGAATGGCCATACTATGCTCTGTTCTGAGCTAACATGTTATGTGGACAATGTTTCTGAAGATCAAATTCTATGCCTGAAAAGTGAGAGCTAGAAACATGCTTGAATACTGCTTGAATTAAAGTCTTGGAAAGGTATGTTATGCATGGTACAGGAAGAGGTTAAAATAAGGATATGCAATAAAAGGGTTATCTAGCAAAACAGGTTACTAACTAGCTGCCTAAAGTCTCTCCCTTCACCTTCTAATCCCATAAGGGAATTTTTATTTAGGTTTCTGCATTGCTTTGAGATTATACTTCAGACTTTTTTTTTCTTTNNNCTTTTTTTTTCTTTTTTTTTTTTTTTTTAAGTCTATATAATTGCTGTCCTTTGAAAATTTTGTCTTTGGAAACTGTTTCCTAGCAACAGTGTATTTATCATTCTCAGGCAAGGAAATGACATCTTGCCATTCAGATACACTAATTGTGATTCTTTTTTTTTTTTTCCAGACGAGGCAATAACATGCATTCAATGCAACATTAAATTAGAAGGAACAGAACTAAGAAGGAATAATGGCAAACACGCTTGGGACAAAAAAAAACCTAATCATATCTATTTGCATATGATGATTGAGTTTCTTCCCATTGAGGCTGTTGCTGACTTATAAAAACAAACTAATAATTCCAAGGCACCTCTAACTGACTAATTCATTATTTTTTAAAAAAAGAAAAGAAATAGAATAAGGTAAATTTAATGACTCTTTACTATAACTTTGAAGATATTTTATAATGGAAGTATAAGTCATCTTTGTTTGTGAACATCAACAAAGTGTCCTCTGCTTGTACCTGATGCATGTGAAGACCTAAGCATATTACCTGCTCACTATGGGTCCTTAATACCGGTGATAGTCAATACAGTACTGTGGGAGATTACCTTGCCACACAGAAGATCAACTTGTGTGGAAGGTAACTAAGGTGGCGTTTTTTCACATTTTGCCCTGTGCTTCTAAAGCATCCATTTTAAAATATTTTCTCAGCATGAACTTGAGAGACACTAAATGAATTAGACTTCAAATACATTAAAATTATTCGTCATGCTTTGTTACTAAACAGCTGAAATAGTATTGTCATGATGGCTTATCTTAAACCAGACCATTTTGCCTCTCTGATAAGTGGGAATGCTCAGCAGGGTGGTTTCCTAAACAGTTCTGCAGATCTCTGTGTCTGTATGTGACTGAGGACAAATATTGTCTAAAGATATAGTAGAGAGCAATTTCTCTAATGCAAAGTTACCACTAGAATCAATAACATGTTCATGCAGAAATTTATAGATATGCATGGTTTATTATGCTTTTTATTACACTTTCTTGTTTTTTGACAACAGATTGGATATATATTACTTGAAATCATTTGATCTTAAGTGTTCAGCTGTATCATACTGGACTTTAAGGTTTGTGTTTTCTCTTTTCCCCTGAGCTTCCATATCTTTTTAGTGATCAATGAGGCAATCAATTTAAGTGTGTGGGCATTGAAGGCAAAATACATTGTAGTGCTACTGGGAGAAAACAAATGGATTTTAGATGAGAGGACAAAATTCATTATTGGTGGAAGAACAAATATTATTTCTATATTTCCTTTTAATTACACAAATCATCACTTACAAAGTGTTCTCAGAATAATAGCAAATTAAGTAAAAAATGTTAAATAACCTACATTTAACAGTAAAATTTTGTATTTAAAAATACTCATAAGGATTTTCATCAACCTCGTTTGTTGTGATACTTTTAATCAGAGAAACAGGAAGAAAATTAAAGCAGGATTCAGCTGTGAATTTTGAACTCTGAGAGCTGTGTTATGAATTGCCCAATTTAAAAAAAAAAAAATCAATAGAGAAAAATTACTTGGTTTATGTTTAAACTAGAACAGCTTTGTAAAATACGGAAAATACTTCACAGTAGCAGTGTAAAAGAATCTCTCCTTTCCTGACCTTGATTTCGAAGAACTAAATAATAGCAATAGTTGTCTGTAAAAACCAGAGATGATAGTGCTGCTTTTAGCATATTTTCATAGCCTTATGGGGAAGCAACCTTTGTCAAACTAAAATCCATTTTATTAATAAGTAGATGCACATATACTGTGAAAGGCAACTCCATACTCAGTGGTGTTCACCTGGGAGTCAGTAAAAACGTATTGATGTCAAACTAATTTTTGTGTAAATATAACCTAACAACACCAAGACATAAATTTAGTTTTGACCAAATACCCTTGAGCTTGGTGAGTGGGAATGGAGAATGTTACCCCTGCCCCTGCAAGTCTGTGGGCTCCATGGTGTCTGGGTGCACTGGCTTGATTTTTAGCAACTTATCACATAGTTTTGGCACTTCTGTGGCAGAACAAGGTGGAGGTTATTCCCCATTCCGTTCCTTTGTGGCCTCAGGTCCACAATTTTTCCTTCCTCTGTCTCCATCTTTTCTTTGTGCTGATCTCTTCTCCCTGGTATCCAGTGACAGGATGTGTGGGAATGGTTCCGAGCTGTACCAGGGGACATTTAGCCTGGATGTTAGGAAGCATTTCTTTGATGAAAGGGTGGCCAAACACAGGAATAGGCCTCCTAGAGAGGTTGTCTATGACCCAAGCCTGTCAGTGTTTAAAATGCATTTGGACATTGGCCTCCACTAAGGCCAAATCATGCCTGACTGATCTGGTGGCCTTCTATGATGGAGTGATGGCAATGGTCAACAATGAAAGACGGACAGATGTCATCTATCCAGACTTCTGTACGGCCTTTGACACAGTCCCACATGATATCCTTATCTCCAAATGGGAGAGTCGTGGATTTGATGGATAGACTATTCAATGGATAAGGAATTGTCTGGATGGATACTGTCAGAAAGTTGTGGTCAGTGGCTCTGTGTCCAGGTGGAGGCCAGTGACAAGTGGTGTCCCACAGGGCTCAGTCTTGGGATGAGTGTTCATCAATATCTTCATTGGTGACCCAGACAGAGAGATCTTGTGGACCCTCATCAAGTTTGCAGGTGAAATGAAGCTGACTGGTGCAGGTGACGGAACAGGATGGTGGGTTGTCATCCTGTCATCACAGGGACCAGGAAAAACTTGAGAAGTGGGCCCATGGGAACCTCATGAGGTTCAGCAAGTCCAAGTGCAAAGTTCTGCACCTGGGTCAGGGCAATTCCAGACATGAGTACACACTTAGAGAAGTCATTGAGAGCAGTTCTGCAGAGAAGGACTTGGGGATTCTTGTGGATGAAAAGCTGGACATGAACCAACAGTGTGAGCTCACAGCCCTAAGGGTCAGTGGCATCCTGAGCTGCATCAAAAGAGGAGTGATCAAAGGAGGTCAAGGGAGAGGATTCTGTCCCTCCACTCTGCCCTTGTGAGACAACACCTGGAGTGCTGGATGCAGCTCTGGGGTCCTCAAAACAAGACAGATATGGACCTGTTGCAGTGGGTCCAGAGAAGGCCACGAAGGTGGTCAGAGGGATGCTTATGAAGACAGGCTGAGAGAGCTGGGATTGTTCCGCTTGGAAAAGGTTCAGGGAAACTTCATTGCTGCCTTCAAGTGCCTGAAGGAAGCTTATAAAAAGGAGGGAGAGGAACATTCTATACAGGCAGATAGTGACATGAAAGGGGCAAATGTTTAAACTGTAAGAGGGCAGGTTTAGATTAGATGTTAAGAAGAAATTTTTTCTTTTTTACTGTTAAGGTGGTGAGACACTGGAAAAAGTTGTCCAGAGAAGTGGATGCCCCATCGCTGAAAATATTCAAAGCCAGGTGGGATCTGGCTCTGATCAGCCTGCTTCAGTGAGTGGCATCCCTGTCTATGGCAGAGTGGTTGGAACTAGATGATCCCTTCCAACCCAAACCATTCTACAATTCTATCATTCAGTAACATGCTTTAACATTTGACCAGTTCCAAAGTGATCAGACAGTTGGACTAGATGATTGTTGGAGATTCCTTATAACTGAAATTGTTCTATTCTATTTGTTATGATCCTTTTAATAAAATTATTAGAAATGCCCCTGCCTGAATTAGTGTGCAAATGAGACCAGATGCTAAAGTCAGTAGTATGGGCTTTATTTAATGGTAAATGTGAGGCAGAGAAAGAAAGATAGAAATAAAAGGGAGGGAAAGAAAGAAAGTGGCAGAAATTAAAATACAAAACCTATCACCACTGTGGAACCTGGTGGTGTCCCATCAGTCCACCTCTTCTGGTCGTCTTGGTGGTAAGAGTCCCACAGAACATAGAATCCAGTGGATTAATATAGGCTCAGGAGATGCCCAGACACCTCCTCTTCATGGGGGGGAAGCTTTGCAGTCTCTTGTGGTAGGCTCTGAATTTGTTGCATCACTTGGATCATGTGCAGTCCTCTGCTGGTGAAAGGCCTCAGGAATGAGTCTGAAGGACACTTTGAGGATCTTTGATGGTTTATGACCCCTTCTCTGCTGCCTCTCATGTGAATGTCTCATGTGCATATGGCCTTCCTGGGGCAGTGAGGACTTACACCTTTGGTTTGGTGTGAAGAGACTTTGCCATCACACATGTAAAACCCTTCTCTGCTGTCACCTGCTGAGTTATGCTGAGGCAGGTTCTTAACACACATACATTCTGCCCTGCGCCTTGTTTGCTCCTTCTCAGCCTTGAGATGATTAGACAACAGTCTTATCTCAAGTTCCTCTTCACAGGCCAAACCCCAGTCAGTCTTTGGTGGTCTCAGACAGGCAGTGGCTTCCTTGCAGTTTGATTAAAAAGTCTTTCTATTATTTTGACAACCTCTAAGAAATTACAGACATTTCAGTCTACTACATTGTTCTACTCACCATTTCAGTCATCATCTTATAGGGAAATTTGTTCATTTTGTACACCCTATAAGGATGACAAAAACAAGGCAGTGATCCTAGTACCTGTAACTTCTTGCCACTAGTCATCTGTCTGCTTTTGACTATAATGGAGCCTCTGCAACAAATTTCAGGAAACAGGTTCTAAGAAGACCTGAAGACTGCTGAGACATCTGTTTAAATAAGTAGCAAAGGGAAATTTGCATTCCATGCTTCGTTTTATGTGGTTCTTTCATATCTAGTATCTATCAAATAAAGATATTTATGACATGCATTTGCTCAACATACAGTTTTTCTGTATGAAATTGGAGTTGCCTTGACATGACACACTTCAATTCTTCAACTGCATAGGCTAACTCTGACTAAAATCCTTAAGGTTTCAATTTTGAAAATGGTTTTCTGGCTTTGCAGTGCTTGCCAATAACCTGTTCTTTTGACAAATGTAATTTCATTTAAGTTAGAAAATTCATGGAAAGAGGAAGGCCTAGGCAAAGTGAATAATTTAAAAACCGAAGATGCTTACAGAATATGTTCTGCAATGCCTCACCAGCTCCACCTGAGATGTTTTAGTGTTTTCAGGACACTGTTAGATGATAGTGTGTGAAGAGAGCAGAACTGTTGGAAAAATCAGTGAAAGAGACATGAAAACTGCATAATACAAAGACTATTTTGAATTTTAATTATTTGGTAGCAGTGTTTCAAGTGGTTTGATGGACAGAGAGTAAAGGACTTAGGAAAACCCACTTGTTCTGGCTACATAAAGATGGAATTGAAGAGATGACAAAACATTGCAGAAATTGCCACATAATGAGCAATTTGTTTTATAAAATATTATATGAACCAAATAAACTAATAAAAATTAATCAATTACAAGCTCAAAAATCACATATCAATTTTATGCTTTTATATGTGAAGAGGAAAAAACAATGCTTGAAAATAATTAGTTGTTTATGTAATTGAATGATCTTCATTGGCTTGTATGCATGAGCATATATATATATATGCAGAATAAAGTGAGCTAGAAAATACTGATAATGTAATATAATGGAAATTGCAATCTTCACAACCCCAGTTGATTACTCAAAGAATAATGTCTGATGTCAGGATGAAGCTAGAACAAAAACAGACTTGGCAAGGTAACATATTTTAACTTTATCCCAGACTTTGAAGGGGACCCCCATCTGTTTTTGAGCTGATGCAAAAATTACAAAGGATTGTCATTTTCCATTAATTTTTGTGGCAGATGACAGGAAACAAAAAAAAAAAATTGAAACATGTTTTTTCACCAATATAAATACACCGGGAAATCTTAGTTGAAATATCTTCATAATAAATATTCTAGAGCTGATGGTTTTCTGAGACTAGATTTCTACTCTCTTGTCTTTTCTGAGTGTAAAAAATGGAAAAAACCATGCAGGAGGTGTGTGAGCCAACCTGCCTATAGAATGCTTCAAGGATGGGTGATGAGGGATTCTATGTATCGAACAATCTATGTCAAAAATTTTCTATGCTGCTGCCAAAGCATCTACCACTAACTAACTGCAGGCAAAGGAGGCACTAGAAAGGATCCCTGTGAGAAGATGAACCTATCAAGTCTTGCCTTGCAATTGTCAGCAGGTAACAAGGCTCAGAAAATGTTCAAGATTCAAAAGAAAGATCACAAAAGTTTTCAATTTTATTGACCTTGTTCATGCTGACTTTTTTTTTTCCATGCCCTATTGTGGTAGGGGTAAAGGAGCTAGTAGACCCAAGCTAATTGTAGAAAGAAGATCAGCTGTTTGAAAACATTCATAATCAAGATAAAACATTTTGTGGTGTAAATGCAAATTTTCTTACATTGTGCTTTTGAGTACTGTTGCATTTTTGTGGTATTCATAAAGCTCCTGATTTTTTTTCTGATACCTACTCACTCTAAGTCTCTGTCTTTTATCTCCCATTCTTAAATTCTAGTTGCTTCACTGATTTAAGTTCAAGCCTTCAGATAAACTTTAATGTCCTTTAATGGACTGCCAAAATTAAAGTTGGTTTTCTGTCAAGAAAATTGGAGGAGAAAATAAGGTAAAATCAGTGTTCCATTCCATAATCTTCTCATATGCAGGAAACTATGAATGCTTTGCTTTACATTCGTGTACAAGAATATTTTCAGTAAGTGAGCTTTCAGAGAAGAAAGCAGATGGAAGTTCCAGTGATGTTCAGAGGGAACATATCCACGTTGTACAGTGCTTCCCTCCAATTGTGCTTGACTTTGAAGTCTTGTGTTCAAAAGTAAAATGACTGACAGAGCTGGCTGGAGTATTTTAATCCTTGAGTCTTATTCATGATAAAGCTTTCTCTGACATATATGTTTTTCTTACTCTTAGGAAAGCAGAAGTTATGAGTAATATAACACTATTCTGGTGGAAATGTGTTGTCCCATATTGTATCAAAGCCTCAGTATCCCATCTGCAAAAAGCTGACTATTGTTTAGGAGGTATCAGCTACTGTTAGCAGGGAGGACCCTTCTGAAATACAATGAAGATCTTTCAGGATGAAATTCCCTTATGAAGCAGCATTAGTAATTACATGTCTCAAGGGCTAAAAATACCTCTTTGACAGAATCTAATGTGCTTGATAGGGTAGTGGGTATTTAATTCAATTTCTTGCAATGGTTTAAACATAAATTAGCTGATTGATCCCAGTAGATTTGGGGCTATGGTTTTAATCTGCAAAACTATTAGCTCCCTTTCAGAAACAAAGTGTGAGCTGAACAAACCATGCCAGACTGAGCTGGAACATGTAGAATTTCATGGGATTGGACTGGCTGGCTTTTCATGAAACAATTACTGTCTTTTGGGAAATTTTGTGTTTTTTTCATCACCTTCTGACTAGATCAGTTCTTACCTCCAAAAATAGCTCATTTTTTCTGATTGTTATTTTATCTATCTTAACTTCCATCACCATCCAGATTTCTTGTGCTATGCAAACAAGGTTATGTGCATTTTTTTGCTCTTTACTGATAGTTTTCCATTTCCATGCAACATCATTTTTCTTTTAGTATAAACTAAGAAATCATACAGGAGACACGAACACCAAAACTTTGGTACACATTTTTTGCATAATGATTGAGACTAAAGTGTGCAAACTATGAAAGCACCTGAAACATTAGCATGTTAATAACCAAAGCTACACTGAACTTCATCAACTTGGTGCCTTTGTAGAAGGATTTGCAGTCATCAGCTGTCTCAGACTTTTGAAAACCTGGTATTAAAGCTGGCAAGCACTTTATTTTTGGAGTGATTTTTTTTCCAACTGAAAAGGGCCCTTATTTCCTCATGTTTTGAATCTTGCATGCCCCAGACATATAGATGAATACATCAGGGGAATTAGATTTGTCTGTATTTGGCCAAGACACTGTGGATACTTTTCTTCTACCTCTGTGCTCTAATGAATTTCATCAAATCTTTGTCACTCCAACCTGACTTATTTCAACATTATCTTTCTTAAAATGGCACACGGAAAGCACATGAACATTTGAATTAACATTGAATTTATTTGTTGGGAAGCACTCCTGGGAAATATACATTTATATCAAAACATGAATGAAAATATTTCCTTTGAACTTCTGATCCAGGCTACACAATTTTAAATATTTTGTACTTCATGCAATCTAAAATGTTTCTGCAGACACACTAACTGAATTGACACATACTGACCGCTGGTAGTATACAGACTGATTGAAGAAGGAAATTGAAACATGCACTAAAATTCCTGGTAGATAATTCTTAACGGTAACCTGGTGTTAAGAGTGGCTTTGCAAGCATACAGAGACATTTTGATCCCTATGCATATGAGATGTATAGCTTGACTGTGTAGAAAAAGAGACAGCTAACATCTTTTTTTGATAATAGAGTACTAAGATGGACTCTGAGCCCTTAGAAGCAAATTCTATATGTATATACATAGGGAAGACATTCTCTTACACAGAATAAGAGAAGCTCTTAGAAATATCTGTTACTGAAAATATTACCTCTTTGAGGATGGAAAGATCAATTAATATGTCTTTCTAAAGCTGAAATAAGTATTCAGCAAAGGAGAGTAATGATGAGTAAAGGTGGAAAAGTGTTAATACTTGTTACAAAAAGTAAAATTAGATACCATAAAATAGTGGTCAGGAAAAACTGTGTGACTTGCTGAAGACTACTGCTCTACAGATGTATGCAGAACCGTTTCTTTCAATGGCATTCACTGCTACTGTGGTACACACATATGTGCATATGTACATGTGTGTGTGCATGTGTGTTTATATATATTTATACATATATGTTTACTATGCTAAGTAACATCCATTACAGGCCTCTGGCTCTGGAAGTGGCCCCCATATGAAAACTTTATCATACCTGTGATTTAAAATTACCATTGAAGTTTTAATAAATACTGACACCATTTATGGTTCAATTGGACTTCCTGTGAAGAGGATGGCATCCCATCCTGTTCACAAAATGAGACATCTTAGTATACCTGGATTGTATTCAGTTGATGGGTATCTTTACTGGGACTCAACTAATTGCAGCAAAAGACAGCATGTTTTGCATATTTTTAATATCCTTTCATTGTTGTACAAGTGATATATGTGTCACAGAAAGGAAGAAATTCAGACAAGAGTCTGAATGAACAATTAGTGGCAGTATTAGAAATGGGACCTCCTCATCCTGAGTAATTTCCCTCCATACCATCTCAAGCATTTGTATATTAGAAAACAACAGATTTTTCAAATTCCTTTTTAAATTTAGCTTTATTAAATATCTAAAATTTAGCACTTGTGTGGTTCTGCACAGCTTATTTTCTTGGAGTTCAGTATTGGTCTTCATTTCAGCACTACAGGACTGAATGAATCAATGTTTGAAATCTGTAACTCATTCTCACATGGCTTTTTCTAACAATTTAATAGCATTAATAATTTACCTAAGTTAAATTCTATGGCTAAAATTCCACAGTAGTGCAGATTACTTTCATTTGTTACAAATTATTGTTCTTGTTATGGCCCAAATCCTCCAGTAATATCAGCTGTTTGTTGTTAATGAAAGATATTACTGCATTAAGAAAGCAATTAATTTAGTTTCTTTTGCAAGTTTGCCATAAAAAAAATATGACTAATTGGTATTAGAGACAATGAATTAGCATCATTTGACATAATCCACTATCTCCTGTGAGTTAGTGTTAAGTAATTTTCATTTCACTACCAAAATTTAAGATTCTTCTGGGGACCAGTTCTGCTGTTAGCTCACATCATTAATTATGTTCAGTGTTGAGGGAATCGTACCTGCATACAATAGGCAAATAAATATAATCCTTAAAATTTTAGAGCAATAACTTGAATATTCGTTCATGACGTTGAAAAGTCTTGTATTTTCTATGCTATTTTTTCTCATCTTTCTTTAATAAAAATTATTTTATTAAATAGATTTCAGCATATTGTTACTATTGCTTGAGCTTTCTGGTAGATATTAGTCCTTTGTTTACCCATGTACCTACCTTAAGAACTTAACCTTCACTTGTTGACTTTTTGTAACAATTTTTTTTTTTCTTCTCAGATCTTTTTTTGGCTCTGCATACAGTCAGCTCATGTCAATCCCATAGACAACCATTCAAAAGGGCTTTTTAACAACTTTTTAAGATACCCTTTTCCAAGTAGTCCTGTGCTCCAAACTGTTGTGCTACCAGAGACCTGCTAGGGCATGGATTTGTAATAGAGGCACACTCATTTCTATAGAGGTGACCTTAGGAAACTGATGGCATTTCAGCCACCAGATTTCGAAGTTTCCTTTGCCTATCACTGAGGAGAGCAAGGTTCACATCATGTATGTGCTGTCCTTTTTTTCTGTGAAAGTTGTAATTTTCAGACTTCAAGCTAGCAAGCAAATGCATGAAGGTAGTTGATGATACCACTTCAGGACTTTTCACAGTTCCCTTCATAAAAAGAGACTTGGATATCTTGAAAATGCTTCTTTGTGCTTTTTAAAAATTATTTTACTTTAAAACTATGAGAAAATAAATAGAATATGCACAGTTCATTATAGTTATGAGAACAAAAAAGCCTTGATTCCACTTTTTTCTTTATATCCCTTGATATAAGGCCACAAGTTTGCAACAGTTTGCAATAGACTTTTAAGACTACATTTACAATTGGTTATTTCCAACATAAAAGTTACTGCCATCTTCGGTCTCAGACAAGACACTTCTGTATTAGACATTGTACGAGAAATAAAGTAGACCACCCTGCCTCTAAAGAGTTTACAGTTTAGACATACTAACTTGTAATTTTAGTCTTTTTGCCTGCAAAAAAATTAATACTAATACTAATGCAACATCATGTTAGTACCTATTTAAAAAGATACATAAAGCTTTCAGATTTTTGAGACTTGAAAAAAAAATCTGTTTAATACTGTATGAGTGTATTTGTGGGAAATCCATGTGAATAAGGTAAACCATTTTTATGAATCAGGTCCTTAAGAACACATATGGTTCTCTGACACTGCAGAGCAGTGTTCACTCAAACGCTATGGAAAATAGTGAGATAGTAAAGTACGAGTGTTTTATCAGCAGCCTGACAACATTTGACTAGGGGCCAATAAAAAGCACTTGGTGTACCCTAGATGTATTGGGAAAAGGAAGTCAGGAAGACAGATGAAAAATGCCCCACTCAGTTGCCCAAACCACAAGCCCAGTGCCAGGAGGAGGATTAAACTAGCTAAAAGAAACATGAGTAGAATAAGGAAATTGGGGACTAACAGAAAAGTGACCTTAATGTCATTTCTTATATATCAGTTTTTTATCAGTCTCTGCGAAACTAATTTCTGATTTACTATGTGTGGCACAAATCAGACCCACATTGTTAAGATTTTATTTTTGGTTTTTAAAGGTATTCAAGAATTTGCTGAGTTTCTTTCAGCCACATGGTTTTCCACGCCTGAAGCAGCAATTTACAGCACGAAAAAAGATACATATGACAGAGAATCAGTCAGTTGGTAACTACAGGCCTTGGAGCAAGCCCAGAGGTATGTAATAAAGAGAAAACCTTTAATAATGTCATAGAACAAGAAGAAAAGTAATAGTGCACAAGATTCAAATGCTTAAAATATTCAGCTGTTCCAGTTAAGCTGAAAAAATATGAAGGATTTTAAATCTACAAGTAGAAGATATGTTAGCCATAAATTTTAAGGAAGAAAATAAGATGAGATATACCTCACACTTTTCTCTAGGAATCAAAAACTAAGAATAAAGATTAATGCTCATTTAATTTTTCTTTAGGAAAAGGGAACTAGAACTAATAACAGAAAAAGTAGAAATCTAGTTGTTTCCCATAAATACAAAAACATCACCAGCAAAATAAGCAATTATGAAATATTTTTCTTGACCTGTAAGATGTTTCTTTTATTTTCGCTTTGTGCCCACATATTCTACAGTTGCCTATTGTGTCCTGTGTTTTCCTTTAAAAAGAAAAAAAAAAAGGAATTTAAAGGCAATTAAGATTTAAAAGAAATGTTTCTGTTTAACAATAAGATGCATAAACTCAGTTCATAAACCTTTGGATTTAGTCACCATTTGAATTTCCTGTGACATGGTATAGAAAATTAAATTTCAATGCCTGATAACAATATATAGAGGGATCTTAAACAAAACCCAACATAACCATATTAGTGAAAATAAGGGATAGCCTTTACTGAAAACAGAAGTTTAAGGTGATACTTAAAAAAACACAAACAAACAACAAACAAACAATTAAAATAAGTAAGCAGCATGTTCCATGGAGAAGCAGCAGTCAGATTTAGGAAGGAGGAATACACTGGTTCTGGAAATGCTTTATTTACTAATATTAGTAAGAAAAGAAATCTCTATTAAAATATTTTCTGAAGAAAGGAAAATAAGACATAATTTTAGCTTTTCCTTCAAAAAAGTAGTGGAAAAGATGTTTTCTGAAAAAAAAAAAAAAAGTCTGTCAACTTTTATTGAAAAAAGCAATTAACACCTTCTATGGGAATTTGCAAAATGAGGTTAAATCTGTATAGACTGTGAGTTATACTGTATTTATGCTCACTTTTCGTGAAACAACTGACACACAGTAACTTAGTGTGCTTAAGCCCTGGTGCCTAAACCTTACAGCATGGTTCATTAGTTTTATTACTGCATGAAAGTATTTTTTCATTCCAGTTAGTGTTCATACATGAATAATAGAAGAACTTGTAGTGAACTATACAGTGGAAAAATTTTGTCTGATTTTATGCAGTATGAGACAATCAGAATGTTGGACACTTTATAGGATGGTGAGTTGTTCCTATCATACAGATATACATCATTATTACTGGTGGACTAGAGTACGTGAGGTCTTTATTGCACTGCTAACATCTATTTTATCATCATCTTCTAATTTTTTAATCTTCTTAGCACAGCATGTCTTTGATCCACAGCATTTGTCAAGGGAAATGGGAAAGCCTCCATGTTCTATATTGTTCCAAGCACTCTCTTTAGCTAAAACAGAAGTAGACAAAAGGTTGAGTCAGTGGAGGATCAGAGGAGACCCTTCACCCATGAAACTGTTTGTAAAGTGACAGGCTTCTTCATAATGAAAAAGCAAATTGTTTGCCATGAGAGATTATAGCAATTTTTTACTCAGTAATTGGGTTGAAAGACAAAGGCTGAACTATAATGCAAAAGCAGCTGTAAAGGATTTTGGAAACACAGAGACAATTACTTTGGGCAGCAACTAAATAAAATGAAAGAAACAAGGGAGGTTTTTAGGATGGTCAAAGCAGGATCTGGGCAGGGAGGCAAGTGCACCCAGTTTTCAACCAAGAATAAAATTTGGACTGTGTAATAGAGTTATTTTTTTCAAACCCTTGGAGAAGGGGACATTCTGAATTTAAGAAGATGATTAGCCACTGTAATTATGCAGCTAGAATATATATGGCTAAGTTGTGGTATGCACTGAATATACATATTTAATTTATTGAATATTTCTGGTGCAAGAAAAATCCCAAACTTCCCTACTTATTTCAGAATTTCTGGAACAAATTAAGTCAGTTGAAATTTTCATTAATTTTACAAGAGAAGTTTCCTCATTCCTTGTAATAGTGGCAGAGGAAGATGAAGGTAGAAGTTCATTTGGGGATAAAAGCAAGCCCAGACCTTACCAAAGTTTCAGGAAGAACAGGAACACAACACGACAAATTAATTTCTTTCATACAGTTCCTGCCATCCCAGTTAAAATATACTTGAAAGTATTAAACTTCCTACAAAAACTAATACAATCCCTTTGGTAGATGCTGCCACTCTGATTATATAGGTTTTTCTTAATTTCTATTAATTAATTCATTAATTTCTACATTTTACAAAATTCTTCAGTTATCTTTTCAAGGCCCCATTGTCTTAAATTTCTTTGTAGATCAGCATGTTAAAATTGAATATACATACTTGGATTCATGTCTGTTTGCAGTTTGAGCCTGAGGTTAGAAAGGGTGGTTGCTGACATGTCTATATTACACACAAGCTGTGTGAGTTGCAAGAGCTACATCTGAGCATCCAATGAGATGGTGAAAAGAGATACCTGAAAAATTGCCACTGAGAGGCACTGCAGGGCAGGATGGTATGGGTCTGCTTATTCTCTGTTTTCCTCTTTTTCTATAATTTTTGAAACAAAACTATGGGTCTTATTCATCGATCTAAGAGTAATAGGCTACTTCTTGCATAACCTCTTCTTCCAGCTAACTTACTGACTTCTCAGAACCATAAACCTGAATCATCTTCATTTTTGCAGCAGAGTGGATTTTTTCTTCTCTCAGCAAAGCATGGTCCCTGGTGTTGTCCTGGACCACACTGAAGGAGCCTGAGAATACACTCCTGCTCTCCGAAGAACAGATTGTATCTTAAGCATCCCCACATCTGTCTTGACTATCTATTCTCACATCTTTAAATGCCACTTTGAAGAAAACCCAAGCCCAGGGACAGAGCAGAAATCTTAAGTCCACTCCAGGACTAAACTCACACGAAGCCAAAACAAGAGTAAGAGGATAGTTTTCTGTTCTCACAGCATAGACATATCCAGCTTTGCTGTCCTAGTCTTCTCCATTGCATCTGGGCTGTGCTTGTGTTCTCTTCAAAGCTAAGCATGTTTGAAAAAGATCCTCACTGATTTCACTACAGCTGGTAAGAGGCCCATGAGAACCAACCTACTCCGCATTTGTGCAAGAGCACCCAGCATTTATTTTCTCACTGAAACCCCAGTCTACACAAGAGTTGGGTGTCATATGCTTGTCACTGACCTTTTCTTTCCAGTAGATGTGCATGCTAAAAAAAATAAAAAAAAAAAAATTGGTTTTTGAGTGACAGTTTGATGATGTTTTGCAAAATTCCAAAAAAAGTTCACCTAGGTCTATGTTATTTTCTCACAGATAATTGCTGTAGTTATATGCTCTTACCAGTTGCCAGATGTGGCCAAAGAAACCAGCAATCTCATCAGAGCACAAATCACTGACACAAGTCAGAGCACCTACCAATATTCTGCAGACATGATTCTAGCTGCTATAGTTCATGTGTGATGTCTTATCTATAATGACTTTAGTCACATTCCTTGAAAACTTGTGGTCAAATTTTAAAAAATAATAAAGAGACTGAACATGCTGAGTTTTTCAAGCGCCTGAACTGAAGACAGTTCTGGGCTAACATCTTGCACTCTTGAAAGTATCTCTTGCTTTTTTTTTTGTTTGCTTGATGTCCTAAATCAGACACCCAAGAGACAGGGGGAACTAGGACAGGCTTTTCAAGTGCATCAAACAGAGCAAATGTAATGAGGTGGCCCAATGGCAATTCTCAGTGCCCCAAAGACTAGAAAGCAACACTTTTTCTGAACTGGCACAGAGAGGGGAGGAAGGAGTGGTGGGGGAGCATAGGAGGATAAAATTTAATATCTGTCAGTAATTCCTTTTACTTCAGCTAAAGGTGTTGCCATGGGAACTCCTGGTAGAGGAGTTGGGGCACTGGACCTGACAGTTTCTGGGAGCTGATTCAGGCACAGCTGACTTGTTTCTTGTGATATTCATAAGGGAAATTAAAATATAGGAAATGTTTTATTTACTTCCAGAGGAAAGTTCCTTAAAGCCATAAGTTGTCAGCTTTGTCTGCCAGGATGTTTATTATCTTCACTCATTATTACTAGGTCAGTGTCTCTAGAAGAAAAATGGAGTGAAAAAATAATCAGACAGACAGCACTTGAAAGCTTTTATGCTGCTGCTCATTCTGTACATACCAAATGTGATTTTGGAACACACAGTAAATATTGGTATTCCTGAGACGTGGTACATGGTCCTGCTATGGTAGTTGTTAGATTGCCTGACAGATGATTTAACACTGTATGGTTTAGATAATACAGCCTGTCAGAAATGGAGGTGTATGTATTTTCTCAGTAATGAGGGGAAAAAATTTACCATTGTTCCTAGAGAAATTCTGCAGTGGTACACCACCTTTGAATACAATCCAGTCAAAAACACAAGCAACTGTACACTTATTTGTGGTTCAAGAAGCATTTTTACCTTGCCATGTGAATTAAAGTGTGAGCAGAAGACTTGAGATTATTAATTCATAAGATCAATAGGAGATGGAGCCTCTAACCATTAATACCAAATATTGTATTAGCCCAGTCAGGCTTCAAAGTAAATTAAATATGTAATGTGAAAATGGCTTTGGTGAAAGCTAGTAAGAAAGCATGCTGTGATAACTGGAATTAGCTTTAGTCTGCAGAATAGGCCACCCAAGCATATTCTAAGGGCAGAAAAGTCCTGGTAGTTTTATAAAAGACTTGATGATATCCCTGCTACAAAAAAACAGCCTGTTCACTCACAAATTTAATCTGACTCTTCTTATGTTCCTTCAGATTAGTTTTAAAGTATAACAGAATTGCTTCAGAGAAGTAGAAAAGATTTTGTCAGAGACTGTTTCACTTAATGGCTTCTCAATGGTAACAGTTATTATAGTTTACTAAAAGGATATTTAATAGTTATATCTCTAATTAGTTTGTTGCTGTTAATGACCTGGTGGTAGATTTTGAAATTCTTTTGCAGAGGATAGTCTCTAATAGAGTTCTGAAACTGCAAAAGCTCTTGAAAGGATCTCATAGTCAATTATAAATACAGATCTCACTGTTTCCCAATAACTATTATAAGAGATCAGCAAGGGTCCTGGATATATACCAGGATATCCTGGAATAGCTACATTTATTCCAAAAAAGAAAAACTTGTAAGAAGAATAAAAGTTATACTGTGAAACTTCAAACTATATTTTCCATTTTTACCTCTGTGATCCTCACAGGTGAGTCAGTAGGTGTAAGTAATTTCCTAGTGGGAAGAAATTACTCTGCCATGCTGTTTACCAGATTTCTTTAGCTCAAGGTTTATTAGCAGTAATTGTCATACTAAGAATCACCACTGTGGAACCATTCAACCTACTTCCTGTCTATAAAGGATATATTACACTGCTGCTTAATTAATTTTGTATGTATCTCTAACCCCAAATTAAAAAAGCAGCTCAAGCATGATAAACACCTCATGTGAAGAGCAATTAATGTATATACTTGACTCCATATTCTCAAACCCTTATTTCCATATTGCACAAATGAATGCACAGAGTTTACTTCTCATGTATATAAAAATCCTTAGAAGTTTTAAAAGGAAATCTCTACACCTTTACTGCAGTACAGACTGAGATCAATATTTCATATTTCTCAACCCTTCTTGAGGATTTCCAGGTTCATATTTTTTAATTTTTTGCCTGTTTATTTGTTTGCTTGGGTTTTTTTGTAATGTGAACTACCAGTTTTGGGTAGGAAAAGAAACAAGGAGAAACCACATTTCACATTGACATATTTTTAAAAATATATTGTAACTGCTAAATCATAAAATCATAGAATGGGTTGAGTTGGGAGGGAACCTTCAAGGTCATCTAGTTTCAATCACACTGCCATGGGCAGGGACATCTTGCACTAGACCAGGTATCCCAGAACCTCATCCAACCTGACCTTGACCATGCCCAGGGTGGGGCATCCTCAGCTTCTCTGGGCAACCTGTTCCTGTGTCTCATCACCATTACAGCAAAGAATTTCTTCCTAATATCTAATCTAAACCTACTCTCAGTATAAAGCTCTTCTTCCTTGTCCTGTCACACCATGTCACACCATGCCCTTGTAAAAAGTCCCTCTTCGTCTTTCTTTTGGGCTCCCTTCAGGTATTGGAAGGCTGCAATTAGGTCACTTTGAAGACTTCTCTTTTCCAGGATGAACAATCCCAATTCTCTCAGACTCTCCTAATGGGAGAGGTGTTCCATCCCTCTGATCAACTTGAACTCGCTCCAAGAGCTGACTGTCCTTCCTGTGCTGGGGCCCCCAGAGCTGGATGCAGCACTGCAGGTAGGGTCTCACCAGAGCAGAACCACATCCCTTGGCCTGCTGGCCACACTGCTTTGGATTCAGCCCAGGATAGGATTTACTTTCTGGGCTGCAAGTGCACATTTCTGGTCATGTCCAGCCTCTCATCCACCAGCCCCACTAAGTCCTTCTCATCAGGGCTGCTCCTGAACTGTTCATCCCTCAGCCTTTGTTGATACCAGGGGTTACACTGACCCAGGTTAGCACCTTGCACTTGGTCTTGTTAAACCTCGTAAGATTCCCATGGACCCACTTCTTGAGCTGGTTTAGGTCCCTCTGGATCTCATCCCATCCTCCGGGTGTGTCAAGAGCACCACTCAGCTTAGTGTCATCTGCAAATTTGCTGAGACTGCACTCAGTCCCTTTGTCTGTGTCATTAATGATGATACTAAATAACTCTGGTCCCAATATAGCCCCTGGAGTGACAAAATCTAGGTGGCTAGAACAACAATTGGGATGACTTTGAATTGTAAGATAGATACTTACTTTAAGCCTCAAAGAATATCTTTGTACCTAGTACTATTAATATAAAAAAAATGGTAGCAAATGAAAAACTGGAAATATAAAAACCAAAAAAGGAATGTCTACTGCATTCAGAATTAATACATTTGTATTCTGATACTTAGACTGGTTTACTAATATCAGAGTTGTGTTATGGTCACAGCTCTGCAAATACAATGGCCACCATGTAAAGATCAGTGTTTGACTATGAACCAAACCTTAAAATTTTTCACAGAGGTGGCAAATTCTATTCATAAAATATTGGTTGTATATCATATTCTACTGGAGTGCAACTGTGAGCTTATGACAGTGTGTAATTATCATCAACTATCCATTTTATTTCCAACTAAATATTGTATGATTACTTGATAGATCTGAATAAAAGGACAGAGACACAATCTCATACCTTTTGTTTTCATTTCAGAACCTGACAAATCTTGCTTTATGGGAAATGATCTCCTGTCCCCACAAGCAGTTTTATTATTCTCCCATACACTGTGTCAGAGCTTCCTGAGAATAGTAGTTATTGGATCTACATGAAGGAGTTGATGCAGACTGCAGTCAAACATAGAATAAATTAAAAGCACCTATAATAATATCAATAACTGCCATTTTGAATTCATCTTAAATAGGTAAATCTGTATAGGAAACACACAGTATTTCGTTCTACATGTAGCAATGGTTGTTTATGAGTATTTCACAGAAGCAACAGGAAAAGAGTTAAATAACTTTCCATAGAAAGCTGCAATATTTTGGGAAACAGCCTTGAGATCACCCGTAAGATGGATTTAAAAAAAAAAAAAAAGAGCTCTTTCTAAGGAAAAGAGAATACTTTTGAATTATTAAAGGGAGAGGTTAGACTCAAGTGTCTTTTGTTTTTGCACTCAGTCAAAGGAGCATTTACTTCACTCAAATCTCCAGCATCAGAGAGACCTTTTAACAGTGGAAGTTATTTATTATGAGAAAGTTTCTTTAAATGTTTTTAGCTAAAGAACAGTGCTACAACGAGCAGAAACTGAAAGATTTTTCTCTTTGATGGAGGAATGAACTTGACCACCTAAGACACTGCATTAATTTCTAGTGTCTTCCTGCACTTTTATTCTTACATTACCTATGGAAAGTTAGAGTCTTCAGGTATAGGATCTTTTTTTTTTTTTTTTCTGAAGTTCCACCCATAACAGTGAAAGTCTCTTTCACAAAATGCAAGCTGTTTTATTTGGAATGGCCTAAATTTTTAATGTTACTTTTATTCAATCTAGTTCTCTTTCATTAATCATAACACAGAAATTCATATTTAAAATTTTTCATTTAGGTTTCCCAAATCAAACATCAGGAATTTCATAATTTGTAAGTCAGATTTTCTAGTCTGGAAAACATCTGCCACAAATGAGACTATACACAACTCATAGCAGATTATTCCATCAGTTCAGTCAAACTCTGTGAAATATTTCATTCAATGACTGAGCACTAGATTTTAATACAAAAAGAGACTGTAATTGGTTCTAAACTTCTGAACCAAGCTTTGGCTCAGTTTAGTTGAAAGATCTGTCTTAATGTGTGCTGTTGAATTGTTCTTACATAAATAGTGACAGTACAAGAGATACCCATTGTAAAGTGCAATCACAAATGAGGTTTTTAGGTGATACTTACAAGTGCACTTGCTAAGAATGCCACGTGAAAGGACTCTGCAAAAGAAATATTATTTGACTTAGCAGAAATTACTTTGGAGGAATAAAAAGGGACAACAAAAAGCAAAAAGAAATTCAGTGGCATCAGTATGGGGTTGATGATTCAGTCTGCATCCATTTCTTAGTGAGACTTGGATTGGCTTGTCCTTAGCCTTCACAGTTTGGGTGGAAAAGACATAACTGGTTGCTCAGGTTGCAGTGTTTCCCTATGCTTGCTACTCTAATCCCTAATTCAAGAAGCTGTGTTTGTGTGTACAACTTTCAAGCTTCAAGCAGCAAAAGGTAAGCATGAACCTAGATTTTTTTATTTGGGAGTTTACCCAGTCATAGCTAATCAAGTGTAAGTGCCAGGAGAATTGTCTTGCATAGGCAAGCACTTAAGTAAGCTCATTTGAGCTTGAGGTCAGATATGAAAGTGAAGGTCAGAATGAAAAACAAGACCTGTGAGGAAGAATTTATTTTGGTAAATTTTCTCAGGATCTACTAAGTCCTTAGGGGATGTTTGCTTCTTTTTCCATATTGCAACCAAGTCTGATTCCAGAACATTCTTAATCCCACAGAATTCAGATTTATATTCAGGCAAAGTACACATTCATGATTAATTATGTTGTAAACAAAGAAAATTTCCCCCTTCTACGGTTTAGCTTCACACATTTCATGCTTTTGTTTCAAGAATGTTCATGTAAAAATTCTCTCCATTTATAATTACTGCTGGATCTGGCTGGGTAGAGTTAATTTCCTTCACAGAAGCCCATATGGTGCTGTGTTTTGGCTTTGTGGCTAAAACTGTGTTGATAACACAGCTTTGACTATTACTGAGCTGTGCTTGTGCATCATCGAGGTCTTTTCTTTCTATCACTCTGTGCCCTGAGTGAGTAGGCTGAGGGCTGGGAAAGAGGTTAGAAGGGACAAAACCAGAACCCAAACTAAGCAAAGAGCTATTCCACCCCATCTTATCCCATATTCCTCACAACAAAAGCTCAAGGAAAGGTCATGAAGGGGTACGTGTGTGATTATGGTTTCTTCCCAAGTAACCATTGTGAGTTCTCAGGTCTTTCAAGGATGTGACTGGGCAGCTGCCTTCCAAGTAGGAATTAATGAGAAGTGCCTTTTTTTATTCTTCGCTCAAGTGCACACATCTTTTGTTTAATTTTATCTTGATCCATGAGTTTTCTTGCCTTCCTTCTCTTTTGTCCTCATCCCACAGCAGAGGGAAGTGAGTGAGTTCTCAGTCAGTTCTGGGCTCCCCGCTGTTCAGAGACATGGAGATACTGTAAAAAGTCCAGCAAAGGGCGACTAAGATGGCTAAGTGATTGAAGCATCTCTCATATAAGGAAAGTCTGAGTCTATGATAATAGCTGGGACTATTCAGCCTGTAAAAGACCAGGTTCAGTGAGGAATCTTATCAATATATGTAAATACCTGAAGGAAAGGGTAAAGAAGAGGGAGCCAGGCTCTTTTCAGCAGTGCCCAAGTACTGTGGACAAGAAGCAATGGCCACAAACTGAAACACAGAAGGTTCACTCTAAACATCAGGAAACAATTTCCAACTGTGATGGTGACTGAGCACACTTTCCCAGAGAGGCTGCAGTTTCCCTTCTTAGAGATATTCAAATGCCATCCAGGGAAATTGGTTCTAGGTAGCCCTGCTTGAACAGGGTGTTTGCACCAGATTTTCTCCATAGGTCTCCTCCAACTTGAACCAGTTTGTGATTCTCTGAGTATCTGTGTTGGTGTTTGGCTTTTGGCTGGCTCAACCCACCACCCCTGATTTGAACTATTAAATGCACACAGAACATAAAAGAATCAGTGAGGACTGAAAGAAGCTGTGCATCATCAAGAGTTTCAGAGAAAATTCTGATGTCATAGAACAGGAGTCTTTATGAAGTAAGGCAGGAGAAAAGACCCTTTTCTTAGCTCCCCATCTAACCTTACCTGCATACTTGGATTCCTATTAATTACCTTTTCTTGTTTGTTTGTTTGTTACAATCAGTTCCCAGCTGTGAGCAGATCTTCAGGTCTCATTCTCTGCTTGTGATTCACAGTTCAGTTTCACAAAATTACTTACTCTAACTAAAATATTTAGGCTTCTTACTGTCTATATGGATGAAATTTAATATGTTGCGGCATATGAGATCTAAGTAGGTCTCTGTCCCTTTAGAGTCTTAAACTCTAAGAAATAATTCTCTGGCATTAAATCTCAGAGAAAGATTGGAGAATTATCTTCAATTTAAAAAAAATTCATTATAAAAATTTAGAATCCATTATGATCAGCTGGTTTGTGACTGTGTATGGCTAATAACAGTATTGCCACAGATATGAGGCATTTCTGACATACTGTTACTGCTCTGGTCCTTTGGAAATGGGATGGAGATAGACTGAGGAGAAGGAAATGTCTCTGCTTTCTTGGCAGAAAATTATTGCACCTACATCAGAAATAACTATTTCCTCATTTTACTTTACTTAATTCTCTGTTGTAATTGCCCACTTCCCTGATTTTCCTGCCCTCTTGCTCTTACATGCATAATGTTAGTTTGGGAAAACCTGTCTCTTCCACTGGGAAATCAGCAGTGGCAAATTAACCACTATTTGGCAACCCTTCACAGATGGAGCCAGCAGAATTTCAGACTAAGTCAGTAAGAACCAGGCAATTTAAAAACATTAAAAATGCATTGACAGCAAAGAAATAAAAGCATTCACTAAGGTACAAGCCAGAATAGTTAAAAAGCTTTTGGGAAAAAAACAGGCTGCTTCTTTTCTATTAAATACTTATTTTACACAGAGGAATTTTAGGTAGTGAAAGGCATAGTAGTATATTATCTACTCAAGATACTTTTTGGGAAAGAGAAGTGTAATATATTTGTCTGATAAAAACTGGAATCAAAATAAACAGTAAATGTACAGAATATATTACTAATTTTTATTTTATTTATGATGATTTCAGGTTTTGTCTATGATTTAACATTTTTCTAAAAGCTATTGTCTCACATAGACACATGAATTCCATCTGCATTTGCAAAGCCATCTATTATACATGAAGAGCTACGTTGTGACCACTACTGGGGAAGGAATTAACAAGCGTGTAAGGCAGTTCTATAAATATTTGTCCTGAACTGGGACCTCATTACAGTGTTTACTGGAGGAATGTGAAATACTAGGATTTCTGCCCACTGGTTCCTTTAGGAATAAAATTACTGCTGGTCTTAAAAAGTCCTATTTTTTTAGATTAATATAACTCTATTGCAGATTTTTGGTAGTCTCCATATTTTTGAAATTATGGAATTCCACCAGCTAAAATTATGTAGAATATATAAATATGTACAAACCAGAAAAAAAATTTAATAACTATAATAGATGTGATAGAGTAAGATTTTATGAATCATATATAAGTAAATTTTGCTTACTTGACAACTTAGGTGATTTCAGTGTTTTCACGTGCAATAATTTTTTTAATGGTTGCTGGAAGGCAATTTATTAGGATTTTTAGTTGATATTTAAAATTTAGCTGAGTCATCTGCTATCTTTGATTTGACAGCTCGAATGAATAGGTAACAGGATGAAATTGCTCATCTCCGAGCTTTTGAAAATTATGTCAAGTCCTGGTGAGATATGTGAATTTTCTAATTCGTAACTGTGTGTCCTTAATGGTACCTTGTAACAACCTGATCATTTCATTACAAACTAGAATATTCTGTGTGAATAAATCAGAAGAAGAACACAAATCTTAGGTACGGGAGGAAATATTATAACTAACAGATAATCTTGTCCCACGGTGCTCTTTTGCTGTATTCTGTTGCCTATATGTGGGGGTTTTAAGCTTTTAACTTACTCTTTCTAAAGTTAATTCCTGTGTTGATTGAAGAGGATGCTCATACCCTTACGTGGCCAAGATAAGCCAATTGGGCCTTTTCACTTTTGTCTTTCTGTGCTGCAGAGCACCATTCTAGCTCTTTTTAGCAACAGTTCCTCATGAGATCCATCTTTTTTTAAAATGTCATGACCCGTTTTTGAAAGGAATTTCTCAATAAGTCCCCTCCACAAATTTTGAAGGACATTACCATTATATGGTAGGCCATAGAAAAGTGACACAGAATAAGAAATACTCCTGACTAACTTTTTCACAGCCTGTACATAGCAATAGTTAAACTCCTGTTGACAAATCAGTTACAGTCATCTTGTAACGTTCCTCTGACATTTTCTTCTGGCTTGCCACAACTTTATTGCAGAAATTCATATCAGTCATTGAATATATGACCTTTCAGTTGTGATACTCCATTTGTATAATTCTACAAGATGGCCAGGTTTTCCTGTAAGACAGTTTCACCTTCCTTTGTACAAGTTATACTGCTACTGTTCAATATTAAGAACACTTTAATGCCCTTTAGCACAATTTTTTATTTTATCATTTCTACCAGTACTGAGCAGGATTGCCATTCATCCCTATATTTAGAAGCATCCTGAATTTCATGGAGATGTTGAATTAACTGTGGAAAAGATATATCAAATAGCCAAGCCTAATGCCACCAAATAATGTGAAAATCAGTTCATTTCTTTTGGTATTGAATTTAGTTTAAAGAACCTTCATCTTTTAGTAAAAACTAAAATTGTATTGAGCAATCAATTCTTCAAGTGCTATTGGCTTGCTGTGAAATCACCAGATCACAAAACTATTCCAGTCTAATTCCAAAGCGTGCTCTGAGTTACTTGTTTTACCTTTGATTAATCACAGACAAAAAGAAGTTCCACAGTTATTGGAAATGACATAATTAAGATCTCTTCCAATATAATTAAGAGTCCTCATGCCTAGATTAAATGAAATTTATCTCCTAATTAAAGCACTCAAATCTAGAAAGTGAAAGGGTCAATGGAAAAGAAAATTAAATTAAAATAACCCCACCCTTTACAGTTGTTTGGTTTTTTTCCTTCACTGTGTTTCATAGTAAAGCTTTTGAAAGCTGCTAAGGTCTTCAAAAGGAGCACTAAATTTTCTGTTGATAATACTAACTATTTTACCCCCCCTTTTTAAAAGAAAATGTACAAAATCCACAATGCTTCAGGGAAGACAATAAAAATAATTGAGTGTCATCTGCACGATTGCATCAGCAGCTAGTATTCATGTATTTTCCTTAAATAAGATGTCTATTGGCTAGTACAGTGATTGCATTTGGGATCATATCAAAGTCTGATCCTTTGACTTCTGAGAATACAGAATTCCTTTAATTATTTCTCCTACTAATCAGAATATGACCTGATCCTCCTTTAATGAAGCAAGTCAGTGTTGTAGGGCACTGTCTTCTCCTCCCTTTCTCTTGAAACTGTTCAGCTTCTGAAGCTTAAAACCAAAACCATCAAAACACTCAGTGCAATTGCTCTCCTTCAGGCTAGCAAATCCCTGTACTTTTTTGCCCTGATTCTTCACCCAGAACATTTTGACTATTACCCCTGTATTTTGACATATTTTGTATTTTACTAAAGATGAGTCAAGATCTTCATACAGTGTTTCAGTGTAGAAAGGGAATAGAGACTACACCAGGCCAGTATGTTTTCCTTTAGAATCTCATTTTTCTGTTCAAAGATGGTAAAAATTATTTTTTTTCCTAAAATATTACAGTCCTTCTACATTAGAACCTTCAAGAATATACCGTGAAATGGAAGAAAATATAACAAAACTTTAATAGATATGCATAGTAGTATCTGGTAGCATCTTCCACCCCCACCTTTTCTTTGCTGTTTACCTTCTCAATAGAGCACAAAAAATGAATGTTCTTTTAGCTTGGTTATGGAAATTTGCATTTCAAAAATATTTCAGTTTTTTATGAATGTTTATGTTTTCAGGATTATTTGTTGAAATAAAATAATCATCCCTTTTCATCCCTTATGGAATGATCTAAAGTATTGTAGACTTCCCAAATCAATAGCTTTCCTTTTTAATACCATCCCTTCCTAAGTCATCCATGAAGATCAAGAGGTATTATCATGTGTTGCATACAGTTGTGAACGTGATAGATTTATGTCATCAGTGATACAAGTGCTTTGGGTTTGATGCCTTTTATTTTTTTATCTTCAATTCAATTTATAGCCTTAGTCATCCTTGTATAGTTTCAGTTAAATGTTATAATGAACTTGGTATATATGTCTCCTGCATTGCAGCAGAGTTCTGCAAAGGATCTCACTCTTTTATGTGTATTAGTAAGTATGCATGTAAGTTATTCATGTCATTTTGATTCAGTTAGGGATTGAAATTCAAAAGAGAAATCCAAAAAAGCTCACCGAGGGCTGGTGCATCACGTGTGCTCCTGCACCCTCCTAGGGCCAGGGATGTAAAGCAAACCTTCCCTGCCCTCTCAGCTCAGATTGCTGGAGATAATAGGAACAGTTTAGACCATCCAAAATAAATGCTGAACGTGAGAAAGAGTGCAGGTTTTCTCCTGGATGAGTAAGCTGTGACTCCCTCAAAGCAAAATAATTAGTTTCTCATCATGGAGAGATTAGTCATTAGATTGAAAGGGCTTTAATGGATCCTTGTACACACCTAAGCTCAAAAAAGCAAAATGTTTTCATTTCCAATTCCAATATATGCCAAAAGTATTACATACTCAGTTCAACTGCTTTCATGTATGCAGAAATACTTATCTGCTATTTTCTTCACCAGTGACAAAGAATGGAAAGTTTCAACTCACTCTTTTTTCCAAAATAAAAATTTATTTTTATTATTAAATATTTATGATTTGAAGTCATATCTACGGTTTCGTACCATTTCCTACAAATGAGCTTTCTTTTTTTTTGTTTCACCAAACCTTTGTGGACACAACAGGTAATACAAAACAATGTTCTTATTTTTCTCTCTTCCGTGACAACATTTTATCACAAACTAAGTGGAAACAAAAATGAGACAAGCAGGCAAAATAATTGCAAAGAAAACATACCTCTGTTCATAAAAACAGACTGTAGCTAAACAAAACTCATGCCACAAATTATCTATCATCTCCCAGAAGGAATGTTAATTTACCTAGATTTACAATTCATTGTCTAAAAAATTGTCTGCAGTATTATTTAAACTAAAGCTCATAATTTTGAATACCAAACAGAGAATACAGACAACAAGAGCTGGATAAATGTGCAATGTAAATACTTCTGAAAATAATATTTTGGATTATTAGCTGTCAGCTATCTCATTGTGCAATGTGACCTGGGACACACATTTTACATTTAAGAATATTTGAATTCTTCCTTCCATTATGATAGAAAAACTTGTCTTATATTCCCAAGTGAATCTATAAAGTAGTTGCAGAAATAATAATTTCAAGAGATGACCTTCTAAAAACTTAAAGAGACATAATTGAATGGAATTGAGCCATTATTTCAACTATTTATTTTTGTCCCTAGTAGTACCAGGGTGTCATATATGTGCTTACTATATTGATAGTATAAAAGTTATTATTAAAATATGAAAACATTTCTATGTTTAAATATTGAATGTTTTCTTTTGGCCAGTGGTAAACTCTTTATAAAATTTTATCTTCAACTTTACGTTTAGTAAATCAACCTGTTTCCCCTCCTGAAACAGAAAATAAACTAGGATGCTATTTGTTCTAAATCAAAGCCACTGTTAGATGTGTGGGCCCAAGAGTATCCCATAAGGTTTAACAAGACCAAGTGCAAGGTGTTGCACCTGGGTTGGGGCAACCTCAGATATTAGTACAGGCTGGGGAATGAACAGATCAGGAGCAGCCCTGATGAAAAGGACTTAGTGGGACTGGTGGATGAGAGGCTGGACATGACCAGCAATGTGCACTTGCAGCCCAGAAAGTAAATATTATCCTGGGCTGAATCCAAAGCAGTGTGGCCAGCAGGCCAAGGGATGTGGTTCTGCCCCTTTACTCTGCTCTGGTGAGACCCCACCTGCAGTGCTGCATCCAGCTCTGGGGGCCCCAGCACAGGAAGGACAGAGCTCTTGGAGTCATTCCAGAGGAGGCCACCAAGTTGATCAGTGGGATGGAACACCTCTCCTAGTAGGAAAATCTGAGAGAATTGGGATTGTTCATCCTGGAAAAGAGAAGGCTTCAGAGTGATCTAATTGCAGCCTTCCAATACCTGAAGGGAGCCCGAAGTAAAGATGAAGAGGGACTTTTTACAAGAGCATGTAGTGACAGGACAAGGAAGAAGAGCTTTATACTGAGTGTAGGTTTAGATTAGATATTAGGAAGAAATTCTTTACTGTGATGGTGGTGAGGCACTGGAACAGGTTGCCCAGAGAAGTTGTGGTTGTCCAATCCCTGGAACTGTTTAAGGCCAAGTTGGATGGAGCACTGAGCAACCTGGTCTAGTGCAAGGTGTCTCTGTCCTAGGCAGGGGGGGCTATAACTTCCAACGATAACTCATCCAGATGTCCTCTTTCCTTAATTATTTTCATCTGGGTTAGGGTTTCATCAGTGTTCAATTGTTTATTTAGTTGGTTCCCATTTCTGTGTTCCTCTCCTTTATGCTACTGCTCCTAAGAGTGAAATGAGAATTGTTCAGGTTTTTTGGACAGTGGTAAGATGTATTTTAATTTTTCATATAGCTGAGCTGCTTGCCTCACTGATATCCTATCCTCCCTCTCTTTCTAACTCAAGCCTCATTTGCAGGGGAAAAATAATGTATCCAAAGTTCATAGCCCTCCTCCTTTCCTTCCCAGCCCACATTATAACACCAGTTAGGTGGGAAAGCAAAAATTATTTCTTAGACTGAACAGAGATTCTTGAGCTATTCCCAGATTAATTCCTAAAGTGGTTGATATGCTTCACCTACCACTTGGAGGATAGAAGCTGACTGGGAAACAGGCCTTTACCTGGATGAACAGCCATGTGAAGTCGTACCTGGAATTATTTTACCTGAGCCGTAGCAGGCTAGTTAGGACTTCAGGAGCTGTCCTGTGCCATGAAAAGACCCTTTAACTTTTTTATCACTTCTCCAAAACAAAGAATCTAACTTATATTGGCTTTTTCTAGTTGCATCCCAATGTAAAAAAAAAAAAAAAAAAGTAAACTGGTGGCAATAATCTGTATTTCAAAATTACTGTAATGACATTTTCCATTTGCCAAGGTTTCATATTATTTTCAGTTTTCCCTGTATATTGCCCTCATTTGTCTTGTACAAATCTGATTTTTCATCACTTCTTGATGATTAACTTCCCTGAGTTTGAAATAATTTAAACAATACCAGCTATTCAGGCTACACTGGTTGGTTGTTCAAGGACCATACTTAAAAGCAGGCATTTTAAAATCACCAGATCCACTACAACTGTTCTATAGGGTCAGTTCTGCAAAGTTTCCCATCCTCCCACTGTGGTCCAGGGAAATGGACTTGTCCTGACCTCTACAGGTGTCATGAATTAAGCTCGAGGCTCATCATGCACTTCACAAGAGTGTTATAAGGATTAATTAGTTAGTGTTTAGAAAGTGCTTCATAAAAGTAAAGTACTAAACATTATTGTCTCATTAAAGACAAGCTGGAGCCCCTTGGACTGAGTTACTGATTATATGGGCTCTTTGTGCAGATAATGATACATTATAAGATATTCATAATTATATCAGTCATTCAAGTTACTCAGTCCACATTATCCATGTCTCCTATAAAACTCCAGCTGTTATGTCATCTATTAAAGGTATGATCTCCATGTGTGCAGAACAGAGTTTCAAACCAGTTTAATACTTGAAAAATATCTAACCGTAGCATTGGGATGTCTTTATAAAACTTTAGGTGTGGCTCCATGAGTGCCACTCATAATTTGTCAGATCACTTAATAAGGAAAGGGAACTACTTCCTTATGGTATTTTATTTTGACAGATATTCAGAGATACCAATAGTTGAAGTTGAAAATCATAATAACACTGGTGAGGCATGTTGAAGAAAGATTTTTTTTTTTTTTAATTTTTGTCTCATTTCTTTCTCTGTTCCATTACTGAGTTAGGCTTTCTTTTATTCTTTAGTCTCTAAACAGTCAACATTTCACAATAGCACAACAACAACGGCACTGCAGTTGTTTCAAGGAGTTGGCAGATGAAGTATTTGAATGACTTCTTAGACAGAATACATTTTTTCTTCTGCTTTTTGATTGGCGTATGTATTTACAGTTTTCCAAATCTGGAAAATGCTGGCTTGAAATCAGCATTTTTTTAAACAAATTTAATAATTTTGAATCATGTTTACAAAGGATCAGGCTAGTGAGATGTTAAAAAACTTCTGTTGTGAAACAGATAATGTTATAAGCTACTTTAAATTAATAATTTATTCAACCAGCAGGTAAATATTTCACAGTCTTTGCTCAGGAGTTTAAACTATCAAAGGGAATACAATTCACACCATGAAAATCTTATTTTCTTCCTGTATTAAAACCTGTTTGTTTATAACTACAGTATTACTTTGGTACACTGTAGATCTCAAAACAGTATGTGATAGGAAGTATATAATTGTCTGACACTTTACAGAATGTAGAAATTGTAAAAATACTCTCAATTAGTTCTCAGAACATTTAATCACTTCTGCAAGTACTGGACGCCAACACTATAGAACGGTAAATTTTGGGCTTACTCTAGTCATTTCCAGCCTTGCTCTACAGTCTCAGCTGGTAGGCGAGGGAGACCAGACTGCAAAAGAAGATCCTCAGCACGTCTGAATAACTGGAACTTCTGGAAAAGGGACAATAAGCTGTCCATAAGCCAGCAATGGCCCTTGTGGCCAAACAGCACCATGGGGTCCTGGAGTGCATTAAGAGGAGCAGTGACAGCAGGTCAAGCTTGTGAAGCCACATCTGGAGTACTGTGTCCAGTTCTGGACTCTTCAGAACAAGAGAGAAATTTTGCTCCTGGAGGAGGTCCAGTGGAAGGGCAACAAGGATGATTAAAGGACTGGAGACGCTTTATGATGAAAGGCTGAGCGCACTGGACCTGTTCAACTTTTAGAAGAGAAGTGAGAGAAGGGATCTTGTCAACTTGTATGTCTGAAGGGAGGGTGTCAAGAGGATGGAGCCAAGCTCTTCTTGGTGGTGCCAAACAATAAGACAAGAAGCAATGGGCAGAAACTGATGCACAGGAACTTCCACCTGAGTATGAGAAAGACCTTCTTTACTGTTCAGGTGACTGAGCACTGCAACAGGTTGTCCAAAGAGGTTGTGGAGTCTCCCTTAATGAAAATATTCACGAACTATCTGGACACAATCCTGTGCCATATGCTCTAGGATGGCCCTGCTTGAGCAGGAAGGTTGGACCAGTTACTGTGGTCCCATCCAACTTAACCCATTCTGTGATTCTGGGATACAAACCTGATTTTCAGAAGAACAATGTAGAGAAACACAAAGATTTGGTATTTGTTCATCATATTATGATCACAGTACAAAGCCGCCTAGATAGTCTGAAAAATGCCTAACTCTGAACACAAGTTAGCTGATCTCAAGGCCATGTGAGGTACAGAAGTTATTAGAGCTAAGTCACAGTAGTTTTATTCTTCATTTCCAAACCTTTTTGTTTGTTCTCCTTATTCACCATTGGAAATTATAGATAGGTTTTCTGTAGTATTTATAAACATGAAAGTATGAAATTCTAATTGTAATTTTTTTTTCTGTCCTTCCATTTATTTTGACAGTCAACAAATCACACACACACACATACAAATAAAAATCATTGTTCCTTCTCAGGGCACAGCAGTGATAAACAGCAATGGAAAGCTTTTCAGAAATAAATGTATGTTAAATTGCACTAAGATTGCGATACATGGGTAGTTCCTCAAAATATCTAAATTTTCTCTACTTTTAAGGAAAAAAATAGAGCAGAACAATTGCTACTATGTTTTCAGAGTATTAAATGGATCAATACAATAATGTGTTTAACAGATTTATAAGTGCTTAATGCCTAAAATTTGTTTCATTGAAAGTCATAGAACTTAAATATGCCCTTTATTGGAAGGAGATATTATTTAGTGCTGAATTCTTCATTAAAAATCTTACTTTTTATTATAGAGTAATTCGACATGGAACAAAAAGGAGCCTTCCAATTTTTAGTATGGATGGTTACTTCCCTGAGCCTACAGCATCAGTGTGGCAGTTTTTACTCGGTGTCCATCCAAAACGCGAGGGCCCCCCTCCTTTCCCAGAAGGAAAGGAAAAGGAGAAAAGACAAAAAGCATCTGAGAGATAAGGGCAAAGTAAACTCAGACTGGCTAAATACTTATATTTATTACTAGCAAGATAAGAACTAAAACTAAAAAGTAAGAAATAAATCAGTCTTAAAAACACCTTTCTCCTCCCACCCTTCCCTCTTTCCAGCAGTTCAAGGGAGCAGGGAATGGGGGTTCTGCAGGTGGTTGTTGTTGCTGCCATTGCTCTTGTCCTGTGGGTCACTCCATGGGGTGCAGTCAGGTCTCTGCACCCCGATGGTCCTCCAAGGGCTGCAGGGGGACAACCTGCTCCACCACGGTCTGCAGGGGGGCCACAGCTCTGATTCCTTCCCCTGCTCCCATGGGGTCCCTCCTTCCATCCTCCCATTTTTTTCCTTCTACTAGGAAAAAAAGGCCTGCTCCAGCATGGGAGTCACCTCCTCAAGTCTCTTCCAGGATCTTGCTCCATCCTGGGCCTCCCACAGGGCAACAGCTCCTTGATGCATCCACCTGCTCCTGCATGGGCTGCAGGGGGGGTCTCCACACCCTGATGCTCCTCCATGGGCTGCAAGGGGGGTAAAGCTTTTAGTCCTTCCCCTACCCTGCTCCAGCATGGGGTCCCTCCTTCTCCTGCTCCACTTTGACCTTGGTCTCTCTCACTCTGCATTGTTATCTCATGGCTGGAATTTCCAACTGTGCAACACATCTAAATTCTTAAATATGTTAAGATAACATAACTGTGATTCTTAATTGGCTCAACTTTGGCCACCAGCAGGAAGTCCCTCCTGGACCTGGCTATCACTGGCTTCACAGGACAGGAGAAGCTTCTAGCAGTTTCCGACAGAAGCCATCCTGGAAGCCCCTTGTCTACTAAAATCCAGCCACTGAAACCTTTGACAATCAAGTAGAAGGAGGCAGAAAAATTCTCATATTCCTGTCATCAGTATATCACAAACAAATAAAGGCTTGCAATAACTGGTGAACTGAAGTCATGTCAGGAAGCAAGGACTAGCCAAACAAGTGTAAATATACCTTTGTGTCAGCAAGAAGGAATACCTTAGTTTTCAGTTTACTGTTGTTTAACTGTAGGCAGGCAGAAGCGAGCCAATAGCAGAGTGTGTTTTGGGAGCATCTTTTGCTCATTCATCATGAATAGCAGATTTCTGAATTATGGTGATGAATAGACAAAAGTTTCCAAAATTCTGCCCCTTTTTCCTCAAGACATAGAAAGAAAAGGAATTTCTGCCTTTATCAATTTTAATACTGACAGGAAAATACTTTAAAAATAAGAATTCCAGTTATACATGACTCTGTTTTCTTTTAAATGTCAGTCAGAGAATCTTCCTTCCTGAATCAAAGACTGAGTACATCATAGAAGATAGAGTTTGATTCTCATATAGGCTTGATTAAAAGATTACTAAAAGATACCTAATCAACATAAGTAGTGGACATTTTTTGGGGAAAAAAAATCTTGAACTGGGAAAGAATAATAATGCAAGCTGAATGTAAGAGATATTAACTCAGGTTCTCATTCCAAATTCTGGAAACTGCAGAGAAAATGGCATTAGAGCTGCTCTTCTAAACAGCTCAGGATTTTTCCAAATAATGAGATACTGGAAAAATTGATTTCAGCTTTTTTGTTTAGAAGGCATGACTAAATGTCTTATTAAAATGTTGACAGGTGTCTATGATGTATTTCCCTTCCCCCAGCCTCTGTTATTTTGAACTACTGTTCCCAAATATGACAGTTAAGAAGATATATTTTTCTTGTCAGATCATTAACAGCAATGCAGAATAGTTCCTCTTTATTATTCCCAAAGATATATTTACTGAACTTTTCACATTGTTAATTTGTATTTCACAGAAAATTGCTGCAAGAAGAATCAATGGTTTGTTTGATCAACACTTCACTAAAAAAAAATTATTCACTCCTTCTCTTTGGTCACTTTATCAAGAAGTTATTTTACAAGTTCCTTCAAAAAGCATCAATTAACATCCAGCATCAGTACATTCTTAAAACCATGAACATAATTTATTTGGTAGCTTCTGTGAATGGGAGTAATAAAATCTACTGAACAAAAGTTCAAGTAATATCAGAACACCCTTCATCAGCATTTTTCTGATTATCTACCATAACCTCTAGATGAATAGCCACAATTAGCATCCCTAATATCACTTGCTACAGAAACAGTCCATTTCCATATTAATATGACTCACTGCTGTTAATGTAGGGGAAGATAAGATAAATCTATCAAGAAAGTGTTACTTATAATTTGCCCAGAAGTGATTAATAGAAATCTGACAAGGGTTTTACAGGGTAGTACTAGGCTACTACTAAGGACCAATGTATTGTCCTGCAGTTCTGCTCCTATAATTCTGCATTGGTTATAGTGATTAACCACTGAAAGGTTTAGTGTGACTTTTGTGTGCAGAAGGGACACTGCACGCAGAACAGCATTATTTGCTAGGCTGTTACACTGTTACAAGAAGAATGTATACAGAACAAGTGAAATTCAAGAATAAGTACACTCCTTCAGGCAGGACTCTTGTATCTACTCTGATGGGAGTTTTGGTGGGCTTCCCTGCATATTTCCACTCAGCCACTTCCCACAGTATTACAGATTTTGCTTTGCCACTGCTTTTGTATGGCAAGCTCAAAGCAAAAGCTCTCTTCCTGGGCTTCATTTTGAGAACAGGTCTAAAAAGAGATAAAAACAGAGGTGTAAAACATTTTTCAGAAAATGAATAAGCCTTATCCTGTTTTCCTCAGGGGAAGAATTGTCAGGGACCATTCAGGTGTAGTACTGACAGCACAGTGCAACAGTTGCTTAATGAGAAAGTGCTGCAAAACTGCTGTCAGACATGATCGCCACTTTGGGGCTAGCTAGTAAAGATTAAAATCCTTAGCATAAGTACAGTTGTAGAACATTTTTTCTTTCCTGCTCTATGGCAGAAAATGAAACAATTGAGAGTGCAAGATGTCAAGACATCAAGTCTGTATTAGTAGGTGCTTAATCTGATGGCATGGAAGTAGCCTCTAGGCAGATACTTTCTTACACAACTGAAGTAAAATGAAATAGTGAAAGAGAATAGAACAGCATAAAAACAATGAGATACAAACAAAGAAAAAAGATGGGTTTCAGATAAACAATTTGTATAAGGCAAAATGACAGGTACTGAACTCGAAGAGTAACTAAAACACCTGAAGACCAAAGGAGTGTAAGAAGTGTTGGCATAAAGTCTTCATACTTTGTAGTATAGATCTGTCACTGAGAGGAAATTGAACATGGGTAAGTGCTATAAAAAGAGATGGGAAGAACTGTCATGTTCTCTTGCTTCTCATATGATTTATGATAAATGATAATTCATATGAATTCATTTGTGCCCCAATCTTCATTGAACAATGACCAATATTTTCTTTACAACAAGACTAGAATATTTTCAACACAGAGAAAATAAGGAGAAAAGATCTAATAGACACCAAAATATGATGTACATATATTTTCCACAGACTAAGCCCCAGTATTGAAAATTCAAACCAATTTATTTCCCAGGTTAAAAACTTTACATGATAAATCTTTCTTTTTACAGAATAATGAGGAAGGAGGAAGTAAGAAGGAGATAAGTATACTCTGGCCAGTCATTTTTTTTCTCATTTATTTCTAAAATTCATAAAGCTAAAGCTGCTATTTTGAAATGATCACAATGAAAGTAATTACTTTTTAGAGATTCAATTCCAAGAGTTTTTCTATGAGTCACAGGTGGGGTGCTGTAATCCAGCTTCAGGACAGAGAAGATTTTAGCTGGAGACTTAGATCACAGAAACAAGGCAAAAATGTGGAAAATAACACCCAACTATGAGGATCCTGAGGCAGCAAAAAATGGTTACAGGAAGTCCTTACATAAAACTCTGGCAGACAGTAACTTCCTCTGTAGAACATGAGTTTGGGAATAGCAACCAGTCTATTCTTCTCATCATGAATAAATACTGGTGTGGTTATAAGACAGACAGAACTTTTTATGGAAGTCACAGCCTTAAAAAGTGTAGATAATGTGCTCCAGAGGTAATACCATATAATCCATTGTGATTTAGATAAAGCAATAAATATATACTTAACCAAGATCCTTAAGTATCATGTTTAGAGGTACAACCTACAAAACAATGATTGAATATTCACTGCAATCAGTAGACACATAGATTAGTCTCAAAAGACTTTGAGTTAGATAATACAAAAACACTTTTTTCCTGGAAAGATGAGAATTGCAGCTGATGCCAGTGGTGAAACATCTCATAGATACAAGCTTGGATCTGAGTTTGGTGTCAGGCATTATTTTCAGCAGCTTTTGGAGTTTAGGGAATCTGCTTCAGAATTGCAGTCCTGACTACTATCTTCAAGACAGAAAGACAAGGTCACTCAGAACTGCACATATGAATTATTATTTCTCTTAAATCATGGGAAGCAAGAGAATGTGACAATGCTTCTTCCCCCATCCCTTTTTATAGCACTTACCCGTGTTCAGTTTCCTCCCAGTGACAAATCTATATTTCCAGCAGCTGGGGCAATACCCTGACCTACAAGTTCCTGTTAAAATTTTGACACTGTGTTGAAAATAGTGCAGAATTTATGTGATCAAAAAGTGCTTGAAAGAACAAGATCTGGTGACCCCTCATTGAGGGTACTTACTGGAAAGAAGGCATTAATTTCTGCTCCCTGCTTCTAAGACTGTTTATGTATTTAGCATGAAATATTCATTAGATAAAATGCATGATACTGTTCTGTGGTTATGTCCAACCTACTATTAAAATTCCTCCTAATAAAGCTATGTAGATTCCTGCTGCATATATAAAGCTGAATGTGTTGTTTTTGTAAGGCTATCATGCTTTTGAACATTAGTCATGGTTGAGAGTTTTGCCTTAAAGCCCCCTTCTTTCAGATAACAGTATTGTATCTGGATATAAAAAACCCCTGAAGATCTGCTTAAAGAAGCAGGGAAGTGTGAAAATTTATCCTCAACAATTTCCTAAAAATTATTTTTGTCAAAAGTGAATGCTAAATTTCAGCCAGCTTCTTATGTGAAGAATAGTAAAGCTGGTGAGGCTCCCAGGAACCATTTAGAAAAGACATTGCAAATTCCCTTCCCTGGGTTTGAGCTCCAGTATATCAAAACACAAACCAACTAGCTGGGGCATGACTATAATTTTAAAATGCTTCATATTCTGACTTCCTGCTTTATTTGAATACATAGTACAGACGAGCTTTTCAGAACAGTAGGCCTCTTGTAAGGCAATGTTTTTATCAGGAAACAATTAGCTTTAAGGAGAGATTAGTAGGAATACTGTATCATATTATTTCTCAAACTCCACAGAGAGAATTTGGCAGTAAGTAACAGAAGCCTTTAGGAGTCTTGTTTCCTTGTCAGGTGATGTAGAAATGTCATTGTCAAAGCATTATTCAATGTATTAAAATTAATAATATATATTAATGTGCCTAAGACACATCAAAATTGTAAGTTAGACACCAGCCAACAAAATTAATACTCTCTCTCCACAGCCAGAGCAAAGTGATAGCAGAAGGATGATTTTTTTCATGCTCTGTCAAGCAAGTGACCTTGTAAAAAAAATATGCATTGCTCTGTGTCTAGTACAAAAGCAGGTGCTTTCCTCGGGGTCCTTGTGCCCCTTCAAGCTCTTGTGTCACAAGAAATACATGAATCTCTTTAGTGAGACTTTATCTTTAGTGAGACTTATTCATTTAGTGAGACTTAAAACTTTATTTCTTTACCAAGTAAAGGACGTGGCCACTTGAAAATACATGCACATGTACACACATATGAAGAAGTATTTTGTTATGGAGCATGCTCCTGACACTAGTTTGAATGTGGAGAGAGGTGGCAGATTTACTAGTTCCCAGATCAAACATAATCTTGGTACAGTTGAAGGCAGATATGCAGCTCTACTTAAGGCAGATGGCAGTAAGTGAGGTCTCTCTATTTTCATTAACAATGTAAGAATTACACTGCATATGCAATCAGTGTTGAACCTCAGAAAGAAGCTGAGGTTGTGGGATAGTTAAAATAGATCGATTTAAAGTAATATATTCTACAAATGTACAATCAAACTGTACTATCAAAATAACGAATGAGACTTAGAGACCAGGACCTTGAAAAAGTGGCCAGAATTTTCAGCAAAATCAAGTAATCCCTTAAATACACTGTAAAATTACTCTATTTTACAGTCAGTCCAAAGAATACAGCCAGTGAAAAAGTTGCACATGTATAAAGATGTACCTCTTCTAACCAATAAAACTTGAGAAAAATCCAATTAAAATACATTGAAGTAGGAATAGGTTATTCTTCAGTTTGTTTTGTGTAGCTAGCACTGTGTATGTTAAAGGTCATCTATTCCTTGACATTCTGATTCATTCTATAATTCCTGCACACTTTATTCAAACTCTTTTCATAATTAGTTCTCATTTACTTCAATGATTTGAAGGCTGGAGGAAAGGTGATAACATATGCAAAAGGGGAACACTCAAAACTCTAGTTTTTTCAGAGCTATTGACATGAGATTGCTTGTATTGTTGTAATGCAAGAAGACAGAAAGTACAACACTGATTTTTAAAACCATGTGCAAGCAGCCAAGCTCCAACAGGCACCATATTTAGTGCAGTTTGACTGCAGCTAAGACAGCAACTTTGACTCGGAAGCAACAGTCTTTGGGAAATGAAAAGGGACAATCTATCCATTCAGCTTTAATAAAACCACAGTTGTGAACAAGGTTTCAAAACAATGGTTACTGTAACATACAGAAAAGTTTAAGGATTAACTAAGGACTAAAGAATTTAGACTTCACTGGAAAGTGTTTTAAATACTTTTGTGAAAATGAACAGATTGAATAGTCTGTGGAACACAATAAAAAGAAATACTTATTCACATTTCACAAGATACCATCACATTTGATTTACCTATTTTGAACTGAAAAGACATGTTTAAATTTCATGACAATATATCTCAAGTGCAAAAACACAACATAAAAAATGTGCTATTAATACTGTAAGTCAAATTTTATGAATTGAAATGTTACTCATGTTTTAAAGTGATTTATATGGATCTTGATTCTGACATTGCATCTTCATGAGCTGTAGCTGTGAGACGCATGTAGAGGCAAAGTAGGAGAATCTTGGGTAACTATGGGTGCATTCTCAAATCCTATCTTACAGTTGAGACATTCAGTTTTGATATTAAGACTTCAAAGGAAAAAATCAGATTACAAGTCTTTATTGTCAAAATCCATCTTCTGACATCACCATTGCAATAATACTGTTACAGAATCTGATTCGTTTTTCTCATGAAGTAGTACCTCTTCCACAAAAATTAGAATAGCCACACTTAATTTGGATTACTTTTAGCTATTTAAACAGTGGATACAATTTTTCCCATTACTGCAGTAATATTGTCACTTCTCAAGCCACTTAAGCTTAATCACTTAAGCTTTATCACTTAAGTGATAAAGCCACTTAAGCTCTGCTTTGTAAGATATCATTGCTTCAAGATTTTCTTTGTGCATGGTCACAAACCATGCCACAGAACCAATGCAGATAGCCACATGGTAGAAGAAGAATTGTGACTAAGACCTTCCACTCTGCTCAGTCTCAGGAGCAGCCCATGACCATCAGCCAGGTAGAGGCTGCTGGAGGCATCAGTTGCCGGGTGAAATGAACGGCCACAGACCCCAGTAAGACATGAGGAATATTGAGAGAGGTGAATCCACAGAGTCCCTGGTAAAGAGGTCAAGTTAAGAAAGAGTGTCTCCACTCAGTGCTATGATACAGTAAGGTTTTCTGCTCATTGCTACTCTACCTCCTCCTGATGTCTGCCCCTGAGGTTCCACCTTTCAGACTGAAATGATGCAGTGATGCACTGATGTACATTTTGCAGTTTTCATTCATCAAGACATGTTGGGCCCTCCTTCCTATAAAACCTCTTTCAGAGAAATCTTGGAAATAACTCTGTATGACAGTCTCCTTTGATCTGTGGAAAGATGCTGTCTCTTATCAGGCTTTTCCACAGGACCCTAAACCCATCAAACAACTGCTTCCTCAGAATTTATTTTCTTGTCCTGTGAAAAAAAAACCAGTAGGATTTTTTTTTTTTCTACTCCATCTGTATGAAAAGAACACCTTCATTTTTGCTCTGGTCTTAAAAGTCAGACTCATTTGCCGCTCTTTCTTTACTTAGCATCTGGGATTAACTCTTTCCTTTAAGGTTGTGTCATGTTAATTTGAGTCGTGCTGTGCAAGAATCATTTTTTTCTCTGTGTTCTCTTTTTGGTAGTGATAAAACACACCTTTTGAAGTTTATTCTTCTGAAAAAAAAAAACCAAAAACCAAACAAACAAACAGGATGTCACTAAGTAACATGGAATTACTCAGTCAATTTGAAAGCATCATAATAAGGAAACCTGCAATGATGATATGTTTGGGGTCACCTTCACAATCAGTGGTGGTATCAAATGTACAGAACAGTTATTGCAAAATCTATCTAAAATAAGTTTGGTAACTGCATGCATCAGAACATGTGATTCACGTTGTGATGAGTACAGATATTGAATGTATAAAGAATGTATAAAGATTGAATATATACGAGTGTATAAAGTCATATAGCGTATATAGTACTTCTGTAAATTCAGAGCCTTTTTGCAACCTATTTACATGGTGGTACACAGAAACTTTATTCACTATAGTAGCAAAGTTAGAGCAGAGGGAAAAAAGAAAACATGAATAATCATAAAATAAGTGAGCTAAAAGTACTTACAAATATTGTGCTAAACACATTTGTGTTCAGGTTACTACCATGACAGAGAAAAACAAATTGCATATAAATCTAAATACACCAAAGACTATTTCAAATACACAAATAATGCAATGGTATTTCAATGTCACAGAAGTCACCAGTGTTTACTTTTATTGTTGATAGAATGTTTTCCCTCTGAGTAAGGTTCTGTGTCAGACTCTAGGAAAAAGAAAGAAATTTTATCTGCTTTTTTATTGTCATTATTCCCTCTTATTTTGTTCATAACTATTTTGTGAGGGTATCTCACTGCTGTGTTTCCCCATCTGAGCAGTTTTATTGCTGTTTAACTTTTTCAGAGAGATACAAAGTTAGACTCTGACCTGCTAACACAAGCATGCCACTCCAAGACAGGTGTTTTAATAAACAGCTACAAACTGCAAATTTATGTGAATCTACAACCACCATTTGCAGGTGAGATTAAAATTGTGAGCATTTGGGGCAGCTTTTCCTACAATACAGCCACAATATACAGCACAGATAACTAACACAACGCAGTATTTGCCTGTGATCAAAGACTTGGAATGTTCATATGACCTACACTTTCCCATATAGATGTCTGTAATAACACACTTAATTTTATGAGGTAAGAACATTTCTACTTCAGAAATCTTTGTTACAGAAGATATATAACTTACACTCACTCCCTCCACTATGGAAATCATCGCTCCAATGATTTTGCCATCATTTCTAATTCAGTCGGTCAATAAGAGATATTGTGTCTTACAACACTTATAAGTGCTGTACTCATCATTCTGTTGTTCCTAAAAACATCCAGCTAAATTAGGCATTCATCTCAGTCTGAAAAAATATAATCTGGTGTCTGTCCTGCTCCACAGGTCATTTCTTTTAGATGTTTGGAGTAAGAGGTGTTATTCTTTGTGACCTGGGAATCAATCCTCAGCTGACACCTTCCCTGGGTTATTCACTGATATTTACTGTCCCTGAGACACTCACAGGATTCAGATACTACTGAGAGCCTAGGAAGCAGATGGAAAGAAAAGAAAACCCAGCAAAATGACCATGGATTGACAGCCTTTAGTGTCAGGTATTGGCAGTTCATATTGCCATTTCTGTAGTAATACAGACATCCATTATAAAGGGTCATGCTGAATTTGTGGTGTGATGATGTTATTAAGGTCTGTTGCAAGGCAATACCCTAGCCAAAGGGCAAAATCATCAAACCATGATGATGAACTGCTGTTGTTTCCTGCAGTGAATGTAGGTTCAGAGCAGCAAAATCAAGTTTCTTTCTGTGTTTTTCCTGCATTGGCAATTCATATGTTGAAATAAAACTGCTTGACTGAGGGTTTTTAAAATAGTGAGTGCTACATGGGAGGGACAGGGTTAGTGCCTGAGCAGAAGCATGTGAAAAACTTTCCTCTCTTTCATTCATTACCTGATAGTCTTGTTAAGGGCCCAGAGGACACCTCTGACGTTGGGGGAAAATAGACTAAAGGAAAGTGAAGTTTGAGTGAAAGTGAGTGACAAAGGAGGAACTGATAAAGTGCAGGGGGCTATAGTCAAGGGAAGAGGTCCTCTTGTTCTCCTCCTTTGCAGTTCCCTCAGCTCATTGCCACAACTCTTCCAAGTGAGGGACCAGGATGTGTCCATAATGTCTGCAGTGGATTATATGGCCTTTGTTCCACCTCTTCTACCATTAGTTCTCCTTTCCCCTTTCTGCGTAATCCTGTTCTTCCCCTTGCCCCCCAGTCCTCCTCTCAGGACTGTGTTCTCTCTCCTGTTCATGCCTTAAAGCCCTTGCTCAGCCCCTGCCCACTCACCCTCCAGCACTCCCAGGCCAGGCTCTCATATCCAGCCCGGTTTCAGGCTCTAGGCAGCTCTGTTAAAAAAATTAGTCACACAGCAAGTAAAAACTCACTTCAACAATGTCAATGGATATATATTATGCTGCTAAGAACTCTTTCCATCACCTCCATCAAAGACTTCTCTAACTTCTCATCAAGATTTCATGTAATTGTGTATGGGTATGATCCATGGTTTAACCATTCCTACTCCTCTTTGCCATTAGCTAAGTATTTGCTTGAATATTGCATTAGAAAACGGTATAGACACAACAAATGACAGTACCTTGTAGAAAGAAAAACCCCGTGGCCTAATCACCTCTGTCTTGTTTGCACATCTATATTTTCTGAAAACATGGAACTTATCAAACATTAGGAAACTAAATACTTTTCAATAATAAGTCAACATAAAAATATGTAATTTAGATCCTCTCAAAAATTGTCTGTTAGCATGAATACAAAGAGATGTAACTCTTAAGTCCTATAAAACTGTAAAATTAGGGATTTGAAGAAGAAATTATTCAAAGGTGCCAATGTATGCCCTAAAGATAGCATTTTCATTATTAAAAGTAGGTTACATTCTTAACTCTTTTAAACAACCTAATTAAAAAAAAAAAAATTGTCTCCAAAATGTTTTAGTCCATGTTGTTTGACTTCACTCATCTAGTTATGATTTGTACTAAGAAATGTTCATCATTCATTCATAATTTTTACTAAAAAATGTTTGACTCACAGTCTAGACACATTTTCAGATTTAATGGAAAGGAACCTCAAAAACAATACATTAAAACATGCTGACATTCCATTGCTTTATTTTCTATCAAATGTATAACAACATCATAATATACTTTGGGAATTTAAGTTGCTTTTAATTTGAAAAGGGATCGTTCTGCACTTTCAGTTCTGTTTATGACCAAATGAAAAATTGGTCATAAAATGAAAAATTCAGCAGGACAAGTTCTGAATGGGGATACATGTGAATACATGTTCTGAATGTGCATAAAATTAGCACAAGGAAGGAAGTTTCACATTAATAACCATTGTTGAGTAAATGAAAAAACAAATTGTACTTCTGGAGAGAGAAAAATTCTGCAACCCTACTTACACTTTTCAAATTTTTCATATTTTATTTATTAAGCTTTTTTTTTTTCCTCAATATAATGCTTATGGGCTTTCTAGTCCTGATAATATCATCACTGTATGCACACACACCTCTGAATATAAAGTATAACACCCTTTGTTTGTAAGCACATCTTGAGCAATACTGGCAGTTTTGTCCAAGTAGAATATCTACTGTGGGTTAACCGTTAGGCTTTAGCCCTGTCATGCACTTCATTATATCCAGACCCCTGGATTACATTAGTTTGATTTTAACAAGGAATAAATTGAAGTTGGACTACCCCTGCTGGTTTTAATGTAAAATTGCCTTTTCTGACTAGTCTGAAATAAAATGTTTCTGTCCATTAACTTACAAGATCCTTTCTTACTGGAGTGTTTCAAATTTCTCATTTCTAATTTCACTCAGATTAAAGCCCAAAAGAGTCTCTCATTCATACATGCAACAGAATTTTCTTACTCTTAATAGCTTTAATCCCAGTGCAAAGGTTTTTCAAGGGTATACGATAAGGAAAGAAGATTAAATGCACCCCAGGTGACCACCTATCGGATTTCTTAATTAAGAAGTAGTGATCTGCTTAAGAGACTCATATTTTCAATCCTGCTTTGTGGAGGAATAGGAGAAAGATCTTTGTGAGGTTTCTAACACAGCTTCCAAATCTAGATAGTTGATCTGGTAAAGAAGAGAAGTCTGAGAGGCGACCTCATTAATGCCTAAAAATATCTCAAAGGCAAGTGCCAAGAGGATGGTGCCAGATTCATTTCACTGGTGCCCACTGACAGGACAAGGAGCAATGGCCATAAACTAAACGACAAGAATTTTCACCTCAAAGTGAGGAAAAAGTTCTTTATATTGAGAGTGGCAGAACACTGCCCAGGGAGGTCATGGACTCTCCCTCTCTGGAGACATTCAAAACCCACCTGGATGCATTCCCATGTCACCTGTCCCGGGTGAGCCTGCCTTGGCAGGTGATTGGACTACATGATCTCCAAATGTTTCTTCCAACCCTAACAATTCTGTGATTCTGTGAGTCAGTAATTTGTATAATCTTTGAAATGTTTTGATAGCTTTGAAGTGTGATTACCATTACTTCCTATCTTACATTTGCACTCACGTGACTCGTTCATTATGGAAACAATATATAATAATACATAATAAATTAAAAAGTATCTCTTGATCTTCAGTTGTGGCTGCTAGAGTGGTTGCAGAGAAATACATTAAATATACTATGTATTCTACCAAAACATTGTAAACAGGTAAACCTACAAAATATTCTTCTTGAGAAGCAGAACTGTAAACTCTTGCTAAACTAAATTATAACATTCTTGCAACAAAGCTTCTTAGCCTATTTCTGATTAAAGATCATCACAGGTTTTATTGCATGTTTTAGGTGTTTCATAAAAGTTTAAGGGAACACATTGTATACCTTCTCGAGACACATAAAATGTTTTTTTTTTTCACGCTGAGTTATTTTGACGCAAACAATACCTTTGCCTCAGACACAAGTCTTGAAATGGGAATCTGTTTTCTGGTGTGATCTCAACATAATTTTACCTGTTGCTCTGTATCATTGAAAAATTTGACACAAATTGAAGGAAAAATATCTCCTGTTGTTTATCAAGATACAGAGACCATTAAGTAACGGCTACTAGTACCTTTCCATAAAAATCTAAGTGGTTTATGTTAGTGAAACTGTGGTTGTGTGCCTTGAAACTGGTAGCCTGGACAGTCAGGGCAGTGTGAGGTGGGCAGCAGTTGAGTCAGTGGAAGGAAAGAGAAATATTCTCTGGATAAAATCAGTGTACAGGGAGAAGAAAATCAGCCAGCCGTTTGGGGAAGAGATTGGCCCAATAGCAGAACATGGAAGGCCATTGTTTGAGAGTGTTCCTTCAAAAGACTTTGCAGAAGTGAGAACTGAGACTGCTCTTCCAAGTGGGAAGCTGACCAGATAACAGAGATGAAAGAACTGACATCACTAAAGCAAAACAGAGTCTGGAGGGGGAAAAATTGCAGCTTCTAGTGAAGGAGAGTGCCAAAAGTGACAGTTGAAAGGGAACGACTTCAGAGAGGTGACCAGCAGGAAAGAAAGACTCAGTGACTGCATCATGACAATAGAGTGATGGTGTGGACAGAAAGTGTATAAGGGATGGGAGGAATCATGGAAAATGAGGCATGGATGACTGGGCATGAGAGTAAAAAGAGCTGCAGAGTTTGAAACCTGAGAAGTAAAGAGGAAAAAAAGATCTGAATACAGAATGTATTCTGTAACAAAGATCAAACACTGAGCTAACTTCTTGTATAATTAATTCAGTGAGGCATAATTGACTTCCCCAACAGAATGTGAGAGTCTCTGTGGATACCCAGGGTCTTACAGTAGTGTTGAACCCAATGGATGCATCTTCCAGCAGGAGGAGGTAGCAGGGACTGGCTGCTGTTCAGAAGGACTTCACCAGTTCCTGGAGTATGACCCCACCCAGAGGCAGCTCCAACTTGAAGGAAAAGATTAAGATCAGAGGGCCAGTAGAGATGGGGAAAAGATTATTAAGTTCCAAAGAAGTAGAAAGTTTTTATTTATTTAAAGAGGAAAGGAGGGTGTGAATAAACCAAACCTGCTCTCTAGTTTTTCAGCTCTTTGTTTTTCTTCCAATCTCAGCTAAAAGTTAGTTTTTTTCTTCTCGGTTTTCTCTCTATGTCAGATTCTTTCAGTTTTTCAGCTTTTTTAGATCAGTACCTCAGTCCCTGCATTAAGTAGATTTCTGGGTACAGTCTGAAATACCACTTACAATTACAAGGTCTTTCACCTTAATGAATTCCATTTGACAGAGTTAATTAGAATTAGCATACTTTAATATATTAAATATATAGATTTCATACAGAATTTAAAGGATGTAGAATGAAAATCATTTTTTTCAATGTGTTATGTATTTTTAGATGGCAAATTTTCCAGTTCTTTCCACTTCTTCTGACAGCTTGTGTTCATAACTGAAATGACTCAAAGAAACAAGGTATATGCTGAGCTGGCTTTCTGAAGTTAATATATTGCCCCAGGATGTGTTACTGTGCAACCAATTTCTTCCTGTTACAACACAACTACAGTTAAACCTACCTAGGAAATTTCTATGTACATAATTTATGCAACTCTTTGCAATGAGATGACTCAGGGTTGTACTGATAAGTACATACACACTCACTAGAAACTTCAGTGATTTTGAACGTTAAGTCCAGATTCTCTCAAACTCTTCAAAAATATCCAAAAAACGAAGCCATAGAGAAATGATGACTGATTCTTCACTAAACCAGGAATTTTTCCTTGTTCTTCTTTGCTGCTGGGGATGCTAAGCATAGTAATAGAATATGCAATGACAGACTAAGCCTTTTTGCGTTGATTCACAAATACCGCTAATGGCAGCTTCTTCCTCAGAGAATTCCCTGCAAAGGTTTGCAGTGTGTAGGCATATAAGAAGTCAGTTGTATTTTTAATAATTTTAAAGGAAGGATTAAATGGGAGCTTGCAAAAAGCATTTGCCACACACAGACTAGTCAAAACCATTAGCCATTTTGTTTGTCATTCACATAAAAAGAACTTCAGACTATTCAAGTAATCAATGTCTATTTCAAGTACTGCTGCCTGTCAATAAAAAATAGTATGCCATACAAGATGCTGTTATCCAAATTTTAATTATTTGATCCTCAAAGATCACATAATATAGGTTAATTATATATTATCACAAACCTAATACAATTTTGCACACTTTGCCAGAGAGCCCAGTCCCACATCTAGTGAATACGCTGAACTGAAAGGACAGAGCCCACCAATACAATGTTTTCCTGACTCCCTGTTGAAATCAAACAATGCTGGCACAGTATAAATGCTGAGACAATAACCTGGCATGTGCAGTCAGAGAGTGACTTCAGAAAAGGACTTGGAATGAGAAAACTTTTGGGCTAACTTCAATTTGGGATATCAGTTATGTGATGTAACAAAAAGGGTATTTTCAAAATGTTAGTGGATATGGCAGAGAGTAATCATTGAAATCAAGCTGTTTCCAAAAAAAAAAAAAAAAAAAAAAAACATTTTAGAAGAATATCATGAGAGAAAATTAAAGTAAAACATTTTGTTCTGGTGATTATGAACACTACCAGCATAGGTAGCTGCAATCATTCTTTTCTACTTATTTTTCTTTCATGAAGACTTACACTCTATTTCTCTGCCTGTTGTTGAAAGTTTCAGAATTGACTTCAAAAGTTTCAGCCTAAATTTCAAATAAGTAAGGAAAACTATGCTTTGGCACTGAAGAGCACGTATTAGGGAGCAGGAGGGAATAGAGCTTAAAGGATTCTTTGTTGTATGCTTGCTATTGCAGGTTCCTTCACCTTCAAAAAACTCCTCTGCTGGCCAGTATCAGAAGTAAAACACAAGTCAAATGGGCAACATATATAATTTCCTTTATTAATGGCAATCTTGCGTGTTACGACAACGAATTAACAATAGAATTGGGCAAACATTTCGGTAAATAAATTTGATAAATGGAAATTTTGTTGTAGTGTAAATAAAATGCCTTCATAGACATAACTTCAGTGATAAAATATATCAAATAAATGGCTGCACGCATTTTTTGAGAATTTCATGGATCTTACATGTTTTTGTTGTTTGTTTGTTTGTTTTTTAATTTATCAACACAGCAAAAAATAAGTGATACTTTATAATAAACTTGGAAAGCAAGTTTCCAACTCTTGGTTCACACTGGAAGTAAGAATTACTCTCAGCCAATCATCAAGCAAAGAAGTAAAAATATACTAGGTGACAAATTTTAAAGATGAACAACACAAATTTTGAATAATGAATGCTTTCAATAAATGTCTAATAGACAATCTTTAGAGCAAAATTTGCTCAGAGAAACAGTACAGTGAATAATGAATATATTGAGAAAATAAATATCTTTATATGGACAAATCTTGCACAGAAAAAAATTATAAAATGTAATAAATAAATAATGTTATGAATTATTCACCTGTATTCCTGCTTGTAGAAAAGTACATGCTTTCTTCTCACTTCTCCCACCATAAATCTAGAGTTATAGCTTTGATTATATCCATTCTGTTTCAGAAATATACCCACACAGAGACTTCTGGGTTACCTGGCACTGGTGTCCCTGGGAGGCCAGTGTCCTGAATTACTGAACACCAGGTTACAGTGCCTGAGATCCTAGATTGTATTTCTTGCTCACAGTCTATACTGATGTTCTCATTTGGGCCCACTAATATTAGTGAATTTATCCTTGTTATCTAGTAAACTACAAAATTATTTATATATTCATAGATCTGAATGTTTGGAAAAACTATTAGATCACCCTATCAGGTCTTCTATATGAAAAGGATCACAAGATTTGGCAGTTCTTCCTCTGCAGTTTAGGAACTCATAAATAAATTCACAGGTCCATTTTGTTGGGTTTTTTTGTTTGTTGGTTGGTTTTTTTGGTTTTTTTTTTTTACTTATTTTATTATAACAAAAATAAAAAGGAGGGAAAGAAAAACAAAACAAAACAAAACAAAACAAAACAAAAAAATAACAAAACCAAACCCACAGAGTTTAAATAGTTACCCTAGGTCACAGAGTTTCCCATAAAGCAGAACTGGGAATACCTTCCATTTTTTACTGCAGTTATTAAGCTACAGCATTCTCCAGTGGAGTTCCCAAAATCTGAGGCTGAAGCGAGAAAATTTATTTGGTGCTTGTGATCCAGAAAACATATAGATTCCAAAATGCAATTTTTTTGTTCAACACTGTAGAAACCTTTTTGTTTCAAGCCTCAGAGAATCACTGCAATTTAACTTCCCTTCTTTGCAACTGCCTGAAACAAGATAAAGAGTACTGTCAAAACTGTGATTTTGGGTTCAAAAAGAGTTGGGGCTTAGGAAAATGAGAAAATACAGATAAAGCTAGAAAAGATTGATATATTTCATGTAAACTTTCTGAAAACTCTACTTATGATTTTAATTTCTTGTGGCATTGTAATATTGTATAATTCCACAACCATGCATGTGAGACTCGGAGAACACTTGCATTAGAAGTGAAAGATGTTTAAATACCCAGTGTGCAATGCTATAAAGGTTTATGTCATGAAAGTATTTATGTGTTAATAACATTTCATTGCAGGGTATCTACCATGTGAACATTGCTATTATAAAATGATGGAATTTCTAGAAGAACAATAAATGAAAAATGCAGTGCCAACACAAAGGGGACAGATGAGACAAACAGGTACAAAATCTGCCACTTTCTAATCATCCCTGTTTTCACATCAAACGATGAGACTACACATGCGTGGAGAAACCAGGATCATGCACACACATCCCGGTGATTCATCTCCCCTTCAGTATCTGGTCTCTCTACTTTTTTTGTATTGTCAGTGTTGAACCAGATACATTCTCTGAGAAGTCTGGGTTTAGATCGTCATGCTGTTTTTTGCACATTAAACTTGCTTTGAAAAAGTGTTAACTATTTTGAACCTTGTAAAGATTTAGTAATTGGTATAATGCTAATTTAAACAAACACATTCATTTTGTTTTACTCCTGCATTTATTAGCTGTTGATGTGCCATACTGACTACTTGCTCCATGTCAGAAGGGTTAACTCACATTAGTGCCTTGCTGCTTGCTGCTTGCAATTCCAGAAACTATACAGTCTATCCGATACCACATGTGGGAGATAAGAAAATATCAACACCTATTTAATAAAGACTTGTATCAAGGCTTATATTGTCTCTTTTCAGTGTGTTCTCTGTGAAGGTCTCTAGTACACTTCCTCTTGCAAAAATGAGTGAACTGTGCTGCTGGTCAGTCATATCCAGCTTGGGGAGTTCTTATTATCCAGGAAAGATATATATTTTTAGAATTTACTAATATTGAAAGAAGCTCACTGTCTAATTTTCAGAATGAATCTTGGAGTATTGCCTGGGCTCTTCCAGCATTATTCTCATTACATAATATCTTAATCTGAAATTAATCCCTTATAACCAGAACATAGCAACATAAGTAATAAAAGTGTCAAAAGCTGCACCTGAACTCTTGCAATTCTGGGATGTCTGATGCTACAGCAAGCAAGAACATAGAGACATGGATTTGTCAAGGAAATGTTAATGTGATACCATACCACATTTAACATCACATATTCTGAATCATTTAAGTTAATGGATATATTAGCATACTGAACCATCACTTAATCATTTTGCTGTTTTATCTGAGAAATCTGCATGTGTCTCATACCCAGCACATTCATCTAAGATACTTGCATATGCGGACCATACAGCATAAACCCTTCAGTAAATTATTAAGAGCAGATTTTTTTTCTCAAGTTTGGCAAAACTTTTGAGCAACCTAATGGGAGTACCTAGAGTGATATCCCCACTCTAAATTGAATGTGAAATGAAAAGTAAAAAGTAATTGATTTATCCCTTGTGTACTTACACCTTATTTAGATGATGCAGAGGCATTTATGTAGAAGTTTATCTACATAATTGAAAATCGTTCTAGGAGAAAACATTAAATCATTTTCATAAATTTAATGGTCAAGATATACTGTCTGATTTTCACTCTGTCTCTTAGAATTCATATTGGGTATGTTGCAGACTATTTGTACAGCTCAGCACCTGAGATAGGATTGCCCATCTTATTTATGGACTGTACAGCTCTCCCCAGTATAATTATCTGTATTCCTGAATACCTTCTCCTGTAGAAATCTTTCATGATTACTGTCAGGTTGATGTAAAAAACACACAGGTAATGTCCCTGTGTGATATTTTTGTCACATAACCTCTGTAAGTTACTCATTTGCTAAGGCCTCATAATGCCATAATGATTTCCTTCCCCTCTGATGAAACTACCCTAACACGAGAAATTGTTTTAACATATTCTCTTTGCCCAGAGAAGATAAAACTTGTCTACTGTTTTCTCTCATTAATATTGTTAGGATTAATTTTGCTGCTGTAGATGGCTTTTAGTTCTTTGTGCTCACACATACGTAGTCTCCCTTCCAAAACGGGGTTTCTTTCTCTCTCTCTGTTCTTATTTTTCCTATATATTGATAAAAACGTGGTTATAAGATAAAAATTAAGTTGAGCACCATTTTAGGAAGGCCCATCATTATATTTTATATCCTAGACTGGGAATGAAAATACCAGGCTGCCATGAAATAAAATATTGCTGTGTATATCCAGCTATCTCACTGTTTTGGATAATTTCAGTCTTGTAAGTAACAAATAACATGTTCTGAGATGGTGACTGGCCACTGTAACCCCCGTTTCCCTTCACTGTAGCAGAGTGACAGTGGGCAGGAGTCAACCCAGTGGTGGCACTGACAGTGGAGCAGAACACTGTGGGGAATAAAGTAAAAAAAGGCAAAGCCAAAATTGGAGATGAGATACACAGGTTAAAAATTAATGAAAACCTAGATTTCAGTCATTCAGTGGCTCTAAGATTTTAACATGATAGCTGCTGATCAAGACCCTTAAGTGATTTGTGTTAACATGCAACCCTTTCCACATTTCCTATTATAAAACCAATTTTCTGCTTCCCAGTTTTTGGACTATATTTGTCTTGTCCATTTAATTTAAGAATTCTTCTGTGGCCAATCTGTAGATAAAAATGGCTGTAGAAAGTTTGTTGTGACAGCAGGAGGATCTGAGTAAGGGATATTGCAGCATACATAATAGCAAGTAACAAAATCAACATTCATAATTTTTTATATTTTATTGGTTAATACCTCTATTTCCAAAATTGTCAGAGTTCTGTGTACAGCTCCACCACTTTCATTTCTTAACATTCTTTACATTAGAACTGAGCAATAGTCTAGAAGTGATGAAAAGTGATAAGTTGTTTAAACTAAATAAGTGAATCCCACAACATCATAAACTCCCTTTATCAATACTTTTATATCCTGCCACTAGGATATTTGTTGCATTTTGTTATAATCTGTGTGAAGCAATGTAACTGTTGTATAATAGTAGTTGCAGAACATTTAAAAAGTGTACTATAAATCCAGGGGGAAAAAATTGACAATTCAAATCAATTTAATTTGCATTTAGAGATAATCAGTTCCAAGAATGAAATGGTACTTGATCAGGTAATGGTTTCATTAACAACAGTTAATCACATACTATCTTCAACTAATTTTCAGAACTTGGAATTAGTTATTCAAATTACAGCAATTAAAACATCTCAGTCAAGGACTTGATTCATTTGAGAAAAATACTTATGCAAACTCATCACAAATTTATCGATCATTTATAAGAGCCAGAATGTGAGTTGAATATCTAATTGTAAAAGGAAAATTGTGGTATTAGCCAGATAAATATAGCATTCTGCATGTAGAATAAATGGACACGAACAAAATAGTGGGTTTTTTTATTTATAGGTATCTGAAGTCTGTGAGTCCTGTGAAGGCAGGAAGGTCCAGTAGAGAAACCTCAACAAATTAGAGGACTGGGCAATCACCAACCTTACAAAGTTCAACAAGGGAAAGCACTGGATTCTGCTGCCCGGATGGGGCAATCCTGGATGTACATACAACCTGGGGAATGAGATGCTGAAAAGCAGTGCCATGGAAAGGGACCTAGGGGTTCTGGTTGATAGCAAGTTGACTATGAGTCAGCAGTGCCCTGGCAGCCAGGAGGGCCAACCCTGTCCTGGGGGGCATCAGGCACAGCATCACCAGCCAGGTGAGGGAGGGGATTTTCCTGCTCTGCTCTGCACTTGGGCCTCACCTTGAATATTGTGGGCAGTTTTGGGGACACAATATAAGATATTAAGCTATTAGAGAGTGTCCAAAGGAGGGCAACAAAGATGGGTCTTGAGGGTCAAGAAGGGTCTTGAGGGGAAGTCACATGAGGAGTAACTGAGGGCACTTGGTCTGTTCAGCCTGGAGACTGAGGGGAGACATCATTGCAGTTACAACTTCTCTGTGAAGGAAAAAAGAGGGGCAGGCACTGATCTCTTCTCTGTGGTGACCAGTGACAGAACCCAAGGAAATGGCCTGAAGTTGTGTCAGGGAAGATTTAGGTTGGATATTAGTAAAAGGTTCTTCACCCAGATGGTGGTTGGGTTCTGGAATAGACTACCCAGTGAAGCATCAAGCCTGCAAAGTTCAAGAAGCATTTGGATAATGCTCTCAGGTGTGACTCTTGGGGGTGGTCCTGTGCAGGGCTAAGAGCTGGACTTGATCCTTGTGGGTCCCTTCCAATTCAGCATATTCTGTGGTTCTCTGAATTTTACTATCACTTCGTTCACACGGAAAGTTCAGAATATCCTGTTTTATGAACCCAAGTAACACACTAGGGCTACCAGCAAATTTGTTTGAATTACAGCTCTTAGAAATCAGTGATCCTTAAAAACAGACTTCAAAAATAATTAATCACTACAAAAAAAAAGCTCCTCATGGATTTCCTTTTTCTGACTGTAAGTATAGAAAACCTTCAGAAGAATTGATTGAAGAAGATAAAAATATAGCATTTACTAAAAGAAACTTCGTTGCCTGGGAGAAGACTTCTTCCCACTAATACGTTTATGTGTGTTCCTCTCCCTTCCTGCCATGGAGATTGACTCCCTGTTACAAGAAGAAATAAAGTTCTCACAGAGATGCCTGGAGGCCCTGACAGGGTGAGGGGAGCTAGGGGGATTGGGGCAGGCAGGCCATAAAAGGCACCAAGAGAATGGGTGTTTTGCATTTTTTCCTGTCTAGTGTAAACTAGCACCATATTTGTTAGTGTTGTCGATTTTTAGAAATTAACTTTTTCCTAGTACCTTAGCTTCATCTTAGTATGTTGGGTAGCTGCAAGCATTTTACCCTCACACTGAGTCCTGGATGCAATCCAGCAGAAAAAGTCATCTATGCTTGGTATAGTGTTATGTTTTAATAGATATAACTTCAGAAATAATATTGTAGTAATTTGGGTGCTGGGATGAAAAAATAATTTTTAGTTTTGTGCATTGAGGATTTTCAAAGGTGGAACAGGTGAGTTGTACCATGTTCTCATGTGCAACCAAAATAGTTTGATTGGTTGAGTACAATGCACAGTCTTCTGTTGTGCAAGCAGCAGCACTTAACATATGCTCATGTTATGTTGTAGTATATGTAGTATACAACATATGCTTAAATTTCTAAATGATGCTGACTGACAACCAGTAATATATCTCCAGATAAACAGATGGATACATGGATAGATAGGCAGATTTTTTTTTTTTCTTTTCTCTCAAGAAGAAAATCATAAGGGATTTTTTAGTAGATATGTATATAATAATATAATAATAATAATAGTAATAATAATAATAATAGTATGCTCACAGCTCTCAGGTAGACCATGAGCAGTTCAGTACCAGAAACACAGCAAAAACAATTTTGTTTAAAATTTATTCATCATATCCCAAGAGCTGCTTAAAATATTTTTGCTAATCAATATTTGTTATACAAATAGAACAGTGTAAGTCTCTGAAAATTCCCTGAAACCACAGGTATTTGCTTTTCCGTTTTACATGACTGGATTAAATTCTTAATATGCAATGATCTTTCACCAATCTCCAGCAGAGGCCTGAAAAACAGTAAGAGAAGAAGGGTATGTAAAGCTCATGTGTAGTATATGGTCAGTACTTTTTTGCCTTCTGACTTTCCACAGCCAGGAAAACCTGTGCAGCTGGCACATGAGATGAGGTTTCCCTTCTCAGTAAGGTAAGGTTATTAAACAGGGATTCATCTGATCCAAATCACCCCAGAGTGCAACTCTAAATGTTGCCCTTCTCCATTCATCCCACAGTTTACAAAGGAAGTTAAGTGAAAGGGATTGCTGAGAACTTTTCTCATGACTAATATAAAGTATAATTAAATTGACATACTTCTTCAAAATAAAGAAAACCATGTAAAAAGGAAATTGCTATAGCACTTGCACTGGCCTAAGGTGCTTTCTTAGTCTTGGACCCATGTCAGTTTGCTAGGAATCGGTCAAGTCAGTTCTTTTCCCTGCACCTTACCAGTGGCTTGTGTATCAAGAGAAGAAAATTACAGCTGATTTTTAAAAAGAACTCACGACCACTCTCCTCATTATCATAATAATGAGTTATTTCATAGTTAATACACTACTTAGGTGCTATCAGTGAAGGCATGCAGTGCCCCATATTCAGTGAAACTTCAAAACACCATGAAATCAGGAAACATTCCCACATGTTGTCCCTTCCATGGACCCTTACATTTCCTAACACATGTGTCTGAGCTGAAGTACCACAATGTGCTTGGTCTCAAAATCCCAGGTACATAAAGTTGTCTGTTGCATCCTGGATTAATTTATGAGAGGCAAGTAGTGACATGAGAATTCCTCTGCTGCTGGACTGAGTTGTACCATTGCTCTCTTGCCTGCCCCAGTGAAGCTGCCAGTAAATCTCTGTGTGAGAATGACCATGTGCCTGGCTGGTAATATCATCTTGTTCAAACTTTTCTAGTCTCCTGGCTTGCTTTAAGGAGTTTTCATCCCTTTTAAATATATTAACAAACAAAACCTGAGTCTAAGAAATATATATATGTATAAAAATTGCCACAAATTAATATAATTACAATACTTTTGTATCATAATATTCAATTTATGAAGACAAAAAACCGTAAGAGCAAAAGAGAAATATGTCTTGTTTGTGTTTCTGTAATATATTAATTACCTATAAAACTTTGAAAAACTACAGTTGAGCTGACTTGAGAAACATAGATTTCCAATGTTTTTTTTCAGATACAGACGTGAAAGAACTGCCTTATGAGTGGCCATTGTAAATCTGAGTTCTTCCTTTAAACAAGATAATGGTGAAAAAGAATCTTGTGCTCTTGTAGACCACAGAAAAAGACTGCAGGCATCTGGATTTCCTCCTATACATCACTTGTCATTGCACATTATCTCCCAGTAACAGCTGGTGACAAAGACATTGTGCCTCTAGGAAAGTTCTTGTTTCTCTCTTCCATCTGTTTCAGCCCATTTACCTCAGAGATAAAACTCTGTTTTGGTTGGTCTGTTCACAACATCTTATCCAGATCATAGTTTAAATCCCTTGGGTTTAGGATACAGATCATGTTTTGTGATTTTTGGTTTTTTGTTTTTTTGGGGTTTTTTTGTTCGTTTGTTTTTTTGTTGGGGTTTTTTTTGTTTTTTGGGGGGGTTGTTGTTTTGTTTGTTTGTTTGTTTGTTTTTGTTTTTTTTTTATTTCCTAAAAAATAGCTGAAAATCATAAATCCTACAGTTCTGGAGTTCCATGCAACAGAAGTCTTCAGGTCACTATCTTCTAGAAGGAAAAAAAAAATTAAAAAGTGAGAAATGTTATGTATCTTGCAGTATCACTCTTTGTGCTGTATAAGGAAGTTTGTCCAGATGTATACATTCTCTGCTGAATTACTCTGCTTCCTGTACAGCAAGTATTCTTTTCAGCTGAGCTCCAGGTCAAAAATTGTGTGTGCCATAGAAAGGTAGCACCTCCTTCTCATATCCTTATAATTGCCTTATAACTTCCTTTCACCTTCCTGTGCACCTTAATAGTGCAGTTCTAGCGGTTACCAACAGCAATCTACAACTGTTGCATTTCTGAGGATGGCATTCATTTACACACTTTATTTATATTTCCCTGCATTTTAAACAATTTTCAGAGGTTTAAATGCCACTTTTTTATTTTAAATATTACACGTGTCCATTTTTGGGATAATTTCTCTGAAATTGTAGTACTGACTTTTTCTCTGTAGTCAATATTGGATACACCTTGATTGCTTTGTTAATCTTAGCATAAAAAAATCAATACACATACACACACTGATGTTGCTAAGGTTCCAAGAGTTTTTAGGAAAATGCATATTTAGTAAACTGTATATTTTACATCTTGGAAAAGTCTTGTGAAAATCTGACTCAGTGAAACAGTGGTTTCTTTATATCTCATTTCTTTCTTTTCTACTTTCTGATGCCTTTTTTTTTTTTTTAAGTGACTTTGTTTTTTAAATGTACTGAAAGAGCTGATGGATTCCCAGAAAGTATGAGACAGTTCTTATATTACATGAAAATTTTATAAACATAATATGTGGGGACACATGGAAAATTACAGAGCATTTATAATTTGCAGAAAGTTTCTCCTGGCCTATTTTCAAGTGTCTTGATGTTTTGGAGGTGGTTAGAGTACTCTTTTTAAGAAATGGAAAATATTTCCCACAACCTTTCCTCTAAGTAGTTTTTGACACTTTAAATGTAAAATTACCACTGCTCCTACTGCTATTGAGCAATGACAAATCTTAACTTCATTGGAAACATGACAAGATACTAAACAAAGACAGCTTTGTTCCCAGCAATCAATTTTTCAGAAAGCTGAAAATGAAGCAAATCTCTCTCTTAAAAAGCAAGAAAAGTTGCTACTACAGCACCTACAATAAATTCTAACTTTTCAAATTGAATGTGCTTTATAAATGTATCATTAAATAACAGAAATGGTTATTTGTCTCCCCATCCTGGGCAGCATAGATAACAGATGACTAAGAATACGAACATTTTGCCTTAGAACACATTTATTTATTCAGAAAGTTTTTCTCTGGGGGCAGCCCCATGCAAGCATTTTCATTTTTCTTAAGAACCTGGTGGGGCACCACTCATGCAGTGCTACTTGGATGTGCTCAGTGTGCTTAGGAACAGTGAATCCTCCATGCCTGGGAACGAAGGCAAACATTTCCAGGCACATTTTAAAATTTATTTTATTCTGACAAACTAATGGGTGAAATATTTTTTAAATCTAAACACTAGATGCATTAAAGATCAGGAATGATTTTCCCATTTAACTTACGGCATCTGCAGTCTGGAAGGTTACCTTAGAGCCTGACAAGCAGTGTTAGTGAATGGAAAGTTAGTGAATGGAAAGAATATCTACTTCCAAAGACTTGGAAGTCACTCCCTCCTTTGTGCTAGCACCCTGAAGTACAGCATCTGATACTGTAATAATGACCCAACCACAGCTGAAGAGCTGTGCAACTTGCCCTGTCCACAACTGCTGCAACTTCAATGTCTAAAACAAGTGGAACAAAACAAGATTCAGTGCTTTCCTGGAACATCTTCCTTGAAAACGTGTTTTATCCAAGTTACGCTTTTGTCAAGTTCAGCTTATAGGTGTTCAACAGAGAAGGAAAGTGTGAGTTAAGGGCCCATGATAAGCAGTAACTCATAAGAGGTAGTCTTGAGCAGCAGCAACCTATGAAGATCATTTATCTGCTCCTGTAAAGCTTCAAATACTTTTCAGTTGCTCGTCAGGATTTTGGTCTTCAGAAAGTTACAATTTGTTTCATATAACTTTTTCCCCCTGCAGACTTGCCACTGTTTTAAGCAGCCAGTCTTTGTGGCTTACAGCATCTCTCTGGAGGTCATCAAGTCGTTATTTTCCCTGGAGTCCATGCAATATGAGAGAGATCCTCTCTTCCACAGGCAGCTTGCTGTATCTGCAAAACATTAATCAAAATAATCAAGTACAGATTTTGTATATCTGTGGAGAGCAGCTGACTGTTTGTCCAGCATACTCTTCATAGGTATTCTCTTCAGTTTAACCCTAGGTAATATTTTGCTCTGTTGTAATAGTCACCCTCGGTTTCAAAGCAAATTTAAAAAAAAAATTAAATTAAAAGTCAAAATATTTTTCAGAGACAGAATGAAAAGGGAAATGTATGTTTACTCTGCTAGTTTCCCAGTGATTTCAAAGATTCATAGGTCTGACTGCTTTCTGGTGTAAGGTGTAAGAAATCCAGGCTTCTAAAAATAAATCCATGACAAGATTTCTAATAATAAAAATTAGAATATAGAAACTAAAATGAGCAATCTGTTTATATGAATTAAGAACATTTAGACTCAGTTCTGTGTTTCCTCTACAGACACTGCAGTCCTGTATTCAGTGCCAGTACTTAAAAAAGACTAAATTTATATTAATTTCTGCAACTTCAATCATACACCAGCTAGTATCGCTGGAATTCATGACTCCTGGCACAGTTAGCTTGAAAGTGCAATTGCGGACTGAAGCTTTTGTTTGGGATTGAGCTTTAAATCAGGCACTACTCATATGACTCTACGTACAGAGCAGTTTCTAGGAAGTAGAATGTGTTTTGCTTGAAGTTCATTTTGCAGGAGCAAATTTTTTAGTCTTAATCCATCTAGAAAAAATGAGGACTGAACTGCCATGAAAAAAATGCTTAATTTTAGAAAGGAGACTTTCATATTGAAATGTTTTGGAGACTAATATTAAGAACTCCATTGTAGCAGATGATCATGAGGTATGAGAATTTTGTTTAGTTGGAGAACCTTTACATTGCAGTCTCTGGTTTTACTTTCCAGTGAAGTTCTGCCAGTAGTCCTGAAGTTTAGTATCACACCAGCTGCAACAGCATAAAACTACTGAAAGGTCATAAAATACATGAAACATCTTTCTGTCTCCTCTTTAGGATGAAGTTAAGTGCTGTAGGGGTCCTCATCTCGGGAAAGGGTCAACAGGAGGGTCAGACAGTGGCTGTATGAATCATTCCTTTCACATGATATAACTGCCTGGTGGTACCCAGTCAAATTAGGAAGCTTCAGACTTAAAGCACACAACCTTTTCTCACAATTTACATTAAATTGGGAAATGTAAGATGTTGCATGTTAAAAATCAGAAAACTACCGGAAGATTGACCCATCAGGGAATATTAAACACAGAACAGTCTGGATGCAGGAGCACAAGGAGCCCCTAACCTTCTACAGAGGTGTCCTAGATAAGAGTTCAGCTTGTACAGGCCCTATTTCTTAAACACCTTAAACACCTAGATTCTCACATCTAGCCATTGTTGAAAACAAGGTACATGAAAACATCTGGAGAGAAAAGATCTGATCTTACTCTAACATTCTCATCTGTGATATTTGTATTTATTCATCCTTCTGCGCCTACAGCTTCATAACCATCCATTCACCTATCTCTCCTGTGACCTCAGAGTAAATTTTTGGTTTGCAACAAAATACTTATACATCAAGAAGAAATATAAATATTAGTACAGAAGAAATAATATCCATACAAGTAAATAGTCTAGTGTGCTTACATGTATGAGATAAAAGCTATTTGTGAGTTCTGGGTGAAAAATTAGAAGAGATAACAGCTTTAGGCAGCTCCACATGTAAGGAAAAAACTTCAAATTTAAATTCCATTTTTTCCTCTCTCAAAGAACTCTTTATTAAAATTTAGCTATGATTTCTCCTCCAAAATGTTGTGTTTATAACACAGTGGAGAACATATCACTTGGTCAGGCTCCATCGATGTAGTGAAATCAATATCATTAAGCCTATAAACTCTGACTAAAAGCCTGTACATCATAGGAATGGGGAAAGAACACAGCTCCTAAGGAAAATCACTTTAACAAAGGAATTTAAACATATTTCTCCAAAGATTGATGAAGGAATGATCTCAAGTACACATACTTTTTTTTTAGAGGGATCTCTTATTCCTCCCCTGCTTTTACTTTATTTATGTGTAAAGGTGACTGAGAAAAAGCAGGGCATAAATCTTTTTAAAGGAGTATTTTAGAGAAATGTCTGTTATTTTTCTTTGTGTTGTGTTTTTCTCTCAGTTAAACACTTCTACTACTTTCAGATGTCATAAACTTAAAAATAGTTCAATGAGAATAATGATTTCAATAAATCTGCTTCTTTTATTTTCATAAACCAATTTATAAACAAGTCAACAGTTACAACTGGAATTTATTTGGAACTCTACCTTAACAGAATCAATATTTATCAGATTTCTGAAATTCTTCCAAGCTTATTTACTCAAAACAATACTTTTCTACTACTGCTGTTAAATTCAAATAAAGTAAGAAACTCCACAAGCTTGGATTTTGTTTTTTGTTTTTGTTTGTTTGTTTGTTTGTTTTTATTGAAAAGGTGTAGAATAGAAATGCTAAGAAATTCAATGCATTTCTGATACATAGTTCCTGAATAGTAAACACTCCACCAAATAGCTCAAAGTACAATATTTGTCCTGAAATTAGACTATGCTCAATCTTCTGTCAATTATCAGCCTATCAGGAATGCTTAGCAGAGTTCGAGATGTAAACAGTTTTCAGAATGTTTATAGAATGAGTGAATTAGATTATTATAATCTAGCTTTCTGAAATCAAAATGTGAAGACTTTTAAAATAAAGGGATTTCACAGAATTAAATATATGAGGCTTTTTTCCTTTGTGTAGGATATACGTTTAAAGTGACACATGATCTGGTTATTTATAATCAGTCCATTTTTATACTTTATTGTAAAATGTATATATCATAAACACCAGTACCTGTAATTTCAGATGGTCCTTAAGACCTTTAAAAAAAATAAAACTAGAAGGACTCAATCTTGTAATACACACTTTACTAATCATTCAAACTGATAATGACAAAGGAGATAATTTCAGATCATTTTATTGACATAATATAGGGTTAATTATCTTGTGGAGAAATATGTCAGTCTTCCATTGACTTCAAGAGTGTCAGAGAAAATATCACCTGCAATTTCAAAATGCTTTCATAAATAAGGAAAACTGAACTCTCTTGTACAATCTTTCAGAAAAAAATGCCAGTTTAGCTATAGCCATTCTCTTGTTTTGCCATGCAGTATATGAACTGGACAAATAGTCACCCTCATTTTCATCAGTTAAAAAAAAAATAAATAAATAAATTTCCAAAGTTCAGATCATTCCTGTTTCTGAATATTCTTAACTGTTCTCTAAGGTAGTCTCAAGTAATAATAACATAGGCAAAGAATTAATTTTGAATGGAATGATAAAAATACAAAGCCACTATTGAGCGACTTACGTAACACGAATAATGTTACGGCACATTTTTGCTATTTCTTCATCAGTCATATTTAGGAGTTGCATTCATATTGACTGTGAATAACAAATTTCAAGAGTTTTACTTGAAAAAGCTTTTCTAAAAATATGTTTATGAACAACATTCATGATGTTTTATAATCACTGAGGTAAATAAGAAACTTATGTGTAAGCTACAGCAATCTTTATATTTCACTGATTCTTGCAAGAGTGTTTCTCTTTCAGTTCTGGGGAGCACAAGGTCTGCTCTAATTCGGAAGTGACTTGACTTACTAATGAATGCCACCAGTGCAACCATTCCCACCATCACAAGCCACATATCTATGAAAAAAATAACTAGGTAGTGATTATATTTACCTTTAGATCTTGGTCAACTTCTGTGTTCTTTATTGACAGTTCATATAATAATGAGTATATAGCTCTAAATCTAAAAAAGCGTACAACATAAAACCTTCAAATCCCTAGAGGATGAGTGCCGAAGGGCATTCCACCTATTTCTATCTGGCAAACTGAAGTTATTCTGAAAAATATATTTTGAGCTCTCATTCCTCACTGAGCTTTTTCACTAGTACAGAACACTTATTTACTCATAGATGGTGATGGACCATAATTTTTGTCCTTTCACTACATTTTCTAAACTAGGAAGACAAAGAGAAAAACTGAACCTCAAGGTACTACTTTGTTTAAAGAAATTCTCAAAAATTAAGCTGTATGCAGGATTTTATTTCACATTAAAAATCAGTTCTGTTTTAGGAGAACAATACATGTGGACTTATTGGTTACTTCCAAGTTTTCATATATTTTAAAGGTGAGTTTCCTCTGATAAAATTCAAAATCAAAACCAGGGTTTAGGCAATATGTACTTTACTCAGGGTTTTCAGTAGTTAGATGAAAATGTTTTCTAATTATAATGACACTTTCAGAGTGGAAAAGATGAGGACAAATAGCAGAGATGATAAAAGGGCAGGTGAAATTCCATGAAAAGGGATGTAATGTTCATGAGAAAAAAAATAAATTTGTATTTTCAAGAAATAACACTGTGACATGCAATAAGCAGAACTATGAAAACATAATTTCAATCCTCAGTAGCCCCTGAAAAGAAAAGAAAAGAAAAGAAAAGAAAAGAAAAGAAAAGAAAAGAAAAATAAAGAAAAGAAAAGAAAAAAGAAAAGAAAAGAAAAGGAGACAAACTAAACAAACAAACAAAACCACAAATTAATTTTCTTGAATTATTGAAAATCTAGGGGGGAAAAAAAAGGAAAAAGAAAAAAGGAAAAAAATTATAGCTCTGTATAAATCTATGATGCTCTACATCTTGAATATTGCTTTGTTTCCATGAAGACATAGCAGAGCTAGGGGAGAGCAGGAAAACAGAAACAGGTCTGTCTAAAAGTATTTTGTGTAAGAAGACTCTAAATTTATTAAGACTAAAACCAGAACTCTTCAGGCTGGGAAGAATAACCAGAGGGGAATGCAGCAGATGTTGACAAAATCATTAAAGACATTGAGTAGGTGAGTAGGGACCCGCTCACTCTCTCTTCCAGTACATAAATTCTTTGTCATCAAACAAACCAGCAAGAGGCAGCTTCAAAGCAAGGATGTATTTCCTCATACAGTGTGATGGCTGGCTATGAAACCTCCCTGGCACATTTTCTATAGTAAATGTACCCAGGCTCAAAAATAACAGAGCACATTCAGGGAAGAAAAATCCACTGAGGACTGTTAAGTATGAAGTTATTATGCCTCACTCAAGAAGTCACCAATCCATAAATCACAATGGGCTGTGTACAAACCACTGTGCCCCGGCCATGTGCCTTTATGTTTCCCTTTGGATCTACGGTGGAGGCACTCCTGGTTGAAACCTGACAGGAATTCTCTCACCTGTCCTGGCTGTTGTATACTGAAGTACTACAGAGTGACTCAGTGGATCTTTGTGGTACCACTGCAGACATTTGCTTTATATTGAAGACTGAAAAATTAAGTATAATCAGTAATTTTAAAATTTTCTGATCTTTGTGGAGATTTCACAAGATCCCTTAAAAAATGCCTAGCATGGTTAGTGACAGCAAGGCCCAAATCAGTTTATCTTCATGGGGGTACATTTTTGGGTCTTTGTCACCTGTCCATAAATTTCTATCCCACTTGCTAGGAGATTTACCTAAAAACTGCACCTTCAATGGATTTGTATCTGCATATGATGGACACAAAGCAAATACAAACACTAATCTAGGCGTAAATTCAAAATGCAACATAGGTTAGTATAGTCCCATGTTTAGTTACATGTATATATAGCAACATAATAACAAAATTTCTTAGTTTTTCAGACTGGAGACTGAAATGTCAGCAAACATAAGAAAATGAAGATCAGGTAAGTATGAGAGAGGTGAGAAAGAGACCTCTAATTGTCAAACATAACTTGAAAGGAAACACACGCAAAGAACAAAAAAAAGAAAATGGCATTATTTTCTACTTTTCTCATTTGAAGAACTTAGAATGTAAAGGACAGAAATGCAAGGTGAGATGAAAGAGTCCGTGTGAGGTACAGAGTCAAAGGGCTGTTGTGCAAAGAAGTTAAAGCAGTAGTCAACAGAGCCAGCAAGAGTCATTTGGTAAGTGATGAAGGGTTGGATATAGGCAAGGTAAGGGCTGGAACAGGGCAAGGGATATGGCTTACAGGCCTATATTCTGAACAAATGGAAGAGCAGCTGAGCAAATGATATGCACTTCTTTTAGTAATAGAAATTAAAGAGATTTTCCTGTTGCACTCCAAATAAAAGAATTTCTAAAACGAAACCAGAGGCAGAGAATAACCAGAGGCAGCCACTGCCTAAGCCTCTTGCAGTATTGAATAAAAAGATGGCATTTTCTGATAGATTTAATAAATAAGGGATCCTTTTGGGAGGTTTAGGGGTTATCTAACTTAGTTACTTATATATTTGTTTGGGTTTTGTTAGTATTGCCAGTGGTTATGATGCTCAATATTGCACAGCACTCCGTTTTTTATGGCATGCTTGTAACCTCAGAGGTGTTCTATTACAGCATGATGATTCTTTGCATAGTAATCCAGAGCAGAAGAAAAAACATACCTCTATTCAGTTAAAAATGTCAAAGCAACCCTTACAGTAACATCTTGCATGCCTTGTAAAATAACACTCCTGGTTCTTTAATTCTGAAGAGAGCAAGTTTATATTACATAAAATACATAGAATAAAACTAACAATGAGAGAAAATTACAAATCTTGCTCTAGATCTTGCTCAACATTGCAGACTAATAACATTTACAAGACAAACATTGTAAAAAAAGAAACACTTTAAGGAAATACAATGTATAAAGTATTCAGTATTGGGTTTAGACTACAGTTCCATTTTTTGATTACTAACAAAGTATAAAAAATTACATTTGTCAGCTGTCAGAAACTTACAGACACAGACTGTAGACAATGTATATAGAATTCAGATTTTAATTTAACTGAAGTGTTAGATTTTAGGAATATGCAATGAGATGCTTGAAATTAGAGGGGTTTTTATAAAAGAATGTTTCTTTTCTACTAGATGTGACCTTGTGTTAGCTTGATTTTTGTAAAATATCTCTTACATTGTGAAAATACATGATCTAAAAAAAAAAAAAAAAAAAAAAAAAACCACAAAGTTCTATCCAAAGATGGCTGTATGCAGCCTCTAAACTGTTTCTTTACCTCACTCTTGTCCAGAATAAACCTATTTGGGAATATAGGAACCTATTCCCTGGAGCAGGGAAAATGGGATTCTTCTTTTTCTGCACTATGTAGTCTAGAATTTAACTGAGGTTTTTTCCCCAAAGTGTAGAAAATTTGAGGAAGGAATTATCCTATCAGATAAATGAATGTAAAGAAATGTTTAAGACATGGAAGAAAGAGTTAATGACAGTAAGTAAAAGCCATGGAAATATGGTGAGGAAAAGGGAGCAGCACAGTGCTGGACAGTGAACAGGGACAGGCCCCCCAGAAAGGGTCACACGTTTGTCTTCAGACAGAATCTGTGGTAGATGCACTGGTTATATTGTTCAAAATTGTTCTAAAGTGAAAAAGAACTACACTTGGATTAAATCAGAGGGAAGCAGAGTCAAAAAGAAGACCTAAAAGTATGAGATGCTGTTGAAAAGCCGGAGTTAGGGGGCAGTCAATTTACTTTATTGCAACAATTCCTGGCATTAAGAAAAAAATCTGTCTGATGATGAGGGTTTGGGTCTTCTTATTCTGACCAGGCAGTCTTTGTCCTACCAAAAAAGATTCTTTGCAATTGCATCTTATCTAAACTGATACATTTCTGTCCTTGCTTTCATATGGATCTTTAGCTATTACGGTAAAATTTTCAATAGACTAGTGAGAGCTCAGAGGACATCAGAACTGGGTAAATTCTGTGGTTAGCAGCATTTGTTATCCAACAGAATGTATGTTCTTAGAGTTAGCCTTGGGCTCAGAACTGGAGTGGGAGAACAGGGAAGATGAGAAGAAGTCAAGGGGACTGATGTGGCTTAGTGAAAAGAGTGGATGGTTCCTGCTGCAGCTATGTGGGAGGAACTCATTCCCTACAAATTATTTCACTGTCAAGGAATGAGTTACAACATGTTTCACCTCTCATATGATGTGAAGAGCCTGTGCCAAATCAAATGGTGGCAATAGGAAGGGCCCCTTGAGGTACAATAATGGACACTCTATTGTAAAAGCCGTATTAAAGGAGCAGAAGAATGTTCTCCTACACTCACACGAGGAAGTCTTTAGCTTACTCCTCACTCATCTTTCTTATACAGTGAATAAGAGACTGTTGATATCAAAATACAAAATCAGAGGCTAAGAAATGGACAAAGGGGCAGAATGCCTCACAGTATTTGCTAACTTCCTCATATATTAAAGTTTTGATGTACCTAATGATTGCATCTATAAAATGATGTGGGAAAGCAGATGATTCTCATTGTTATCAATAAATATCTCACAATTCGTTTCAGAGAAATAAAAACTAATTTAGACAATTAACTATGAAGCTAATATAGAACCTGTTCCTAATAAAATACTTACTGCTATGAAAAAGAATAGCAGAGAAATAATGGAAATGCATTATTTTTCAGGAACAATGCATGTCTTCAGCTGTTTGGAATACCATTATTCTCATTTTCCAGCTTGCAAAGTACCATTAAAAACAGGCACTATGTAGTGGTATAGTCATGCCACTAATGATCAAATTGGCTTATAAATAGGGCTTTCAGCTTCATTATATTGGATGAGATTATCCTTAGTGAAGGACAGAGGAGGAGATCTTTATATTTTGCAAGAGAAAAGAACTATAAACATTTAAAGACACTAGCAAAAGTTTGAAGGGAGTACTGCTAGCTGCTACAAACTATTTGTATAAATGTCAGACACCGGAACGTGTGAGCATGAAGAGAATGAAAAGCAGCTCTAAGATCTACAGACTATTAAACCAAGAATAAAGAAAGATACCAATACGATTTAAATTTAGATTTCAGGGTTAAAAAAAAAAATAATTAAATCTTAGGCGTTAAAGTTTCAAAGTTTCATTCCCATCCTTGTAATGCTCTGTATTTCTGTTCTTTCTTATCTCATAGTAAATGAGATGCACTGCCACTCCAAAGATACCTTTATCTTTACAGACTGTAAAAAGAAAGAAACAAACCAGAGGATTACTAGGTTATCAGACCCATAGCACAGAATATTTTCAAAGAGAAGGAGCAAGACTGCTCGGTGCACCACTGATTTTGATATACCTATTTCGACACTGTAGCAACACAAATGTTGAGTCACTCATGCAGGACTTTAGGAAGTAAGTCTTCCTGCTGAACCAAATTATAAAAGACAGGGACTTTAACAGCTCTGCTTAGTAGATTTAAGGGGCAAAGGAGTATGACAAAGAATGGCAATTCAACTATAGACTTAAACCCTCAGTGTTGTTTAATAGATCCCTCTCAGAACAAGACGTGAATACTTAGGCTTCAATTCTCAGGCTTCAATTCTCGTTATGCTTCAGAACAAAACTTTAGCACACCTGGAAGAGGTAGATGCCCATTTCTCATCTGAGCACAGGGAGAAAGCATGCAGATGTGCAAAGACAAGATGCTCTTATTTCAGTGCCTCTCTCTTGCAGTTCAATACTTTAAGCACAAGTATATCCTTCTGCCCTTCATGGCCTCTGTTAACAGAATGGAATCCTCACAATGTGCACACAGTTAAGATTGTCAGGTATAATTATATAAAATACTTAATAAAAAGCTAGACTATAGTGTGTCATTCATTGTTGAGAACAAATCCCTTGTGAATATAAAAAGTAAAAGAAAATTTGAAAAAAAAAAAAAAAGAAAAAAAAACAAGCACTCTCATTGAATGAACATGCAAAGCTTTAGTCTTATTAGAAATCTTTTGATCATGGGCAAATATTTAAAGCAGAATCTCCATGTGATATCAATTTTAGGAGAACTAACCTGACCATGCTGTATGTAAAAAATGTAATTCATTGCAGTGTAGCAACTGTGTTATAGTTAAGATTTATTTTACACTGAAATAAATAAATATTTCTTGAGCAGATGAATTTTTACTTTTGATAATAAATGCTTTCACATCCATTATCCATGAAATCTCCATGGAGTCTAAGTCCAATTGAGCTCCTCCCATTTAAAATACAAAACGTATCAAATGTAAATAGCAAGTTGTTTTCATTAAAGCATCCAAGTGTTGTCAAAGAACTGGACTTGTCATGATCTTTGTTGCATGTATGTTAAGAATGTTGATACAGGCAATAATTCACCTTTTTTTCACCTTGAAATTGTTTCCCTGTAAGAAGCACTAAAGGTTGTTTGCTGCACATGTAGGAGAGGGAAGTCCTTCAAGGATTGGAAGACCTATGTGTTTTGCAGCTTTCCTGTATTTTCAAATATACCTCATTTGTCAAGCTGATTATGATTTTCCCATTTTGGAAAGATCACAGACATGTTGTCTTTGGTTGGGAGGAGGTGCCTCTTACATACCAATCAGCTCTTGATTCACTTCCTCTGTAAGGGCCAGAACTTACACACTAAAAATTTTGAAGTTGTTTGCAGCAAAAGAAGTTGTGTTTCTCAGAGCCTCTTTTTAGTCTTTCTTTTTACTGTTGGACATAATTTTACCTGTGTCGTTTCCCTAGACCCTACTAGAAAAGTAAGGGTTGTAAAATATGCTCTGTCCTGCTCCAGAGATCTCTTCAGCAGCATTCTTAGGTATTTCTCATTCTTGTATTACTTTACATTAAAATATTAAAGGCCTGCCACTGAGTTCCCTTGCATGCTTTTATATTACCTTATGTGATTTTACAATGGGAGTTGTTTCTCTGCCTCTTAGTGTTTGGTTTATTAATTATAGGATGTGATTATTAGTCCTTTTCCATGGTGTCAAATCTTGCTGAACTTGTGATTCCTTAATTAATTACCTGCCTTAAATTATTAAAATTGCATGGGAGACAACAAAACATCACCTGCTGTTTATTTGTGTCTATGAGGCTACAGTCTGAAATGACCCTGACTAATTCTTCTACTGTCTTTATATAATAAGGATATGTCTGTGAATATTCTCTTGTGGCTCTTGGATATCATACTTGGCATATTGTTGAGGAAAGTTGTGTTACTCTCCAGTCAGACTCATATAGCGTAAGTTTCAGAAAAACTGTATATAGATATAATCAATATAAAAATAAGATATTGTAATGCACCTGCTAAATACAAGAAAATACTGATCAAGATTAAAAAAAAAAAAAAAGGAATAAACACACTTAAATCTGAAAGCTATTCTAAAAAAAACAACAAACAACAAGTGTCAGTTTCTTTGAAGAGAAGTATGTGCCTTTAGTGCCCATATATTTTAGCAACACATACACTAAAGTAAAATAGTAACACTGGTAGATGTTTCTCATCTATATTGCAGAAAATCTTTAACTAAACACAGTGGATTTGACTACTGTGAGACATTGAATTATTATATTAATTATTGGTGGAGACCAGCTCAAGAGTGTGTGGGGACTGGGGGAATACATGAAGGGTCAAATTACACAAGGGTGAGGTTCCATACCTCAGCCCTTCAGAGTCTACTTGGGCCACCCTGGAGCAGCTGTCAGTCACTGGACAGTGGGAATACTGCCCCATACCACATTGGTGTCGCTGTCCCTCAGCACACCCCGGAGCCTCAGAGGGGCCAATGGGCCAGAAGTCCCACATGGGGGTGGGGAGGTGTGGCCACAGTGGAGCCAAAATAAATAAAAGCAGCAACATGTGCTATCCATGATGTTCAAGCCCTGCCATCTTTCTGGAGTCCTGTAGCTGCATCTAGGCTGGATCTAGGAGTGGTGCCTATAATTCTCTTTTGCTCTCTCTGTTTCTATATATTTATTTCTTCTTCTCCTAAATCTCCTTTCTTGATGTTTTGGGTAACTTAGGACCAGATGGGTTGGATCTTGCTAAGTTGTATGCTTTAGCATGTACTAAGTTAATGTTTAATGGAATGTTTTATTTTGGTTGAATGTTGCCCTTTAAACTTTCGCCAAGTTCCTTTATGTTTTAGTTTAACAGTAAAAGTACCTCCTGAGAAAACATGTGCAGTGTTTCTCCTTTTCAGCCTCTTATAAGGTTTTAAGGGAACTGAAGGTCCTTCTAATAAATTTATCAGGTAAATTATTGGAGCCTAGTATATTTTTAAGGTAAACCCCTTTGGTGAGCTCGTAGCTCATAATCTGGAGTCTTACAACTACCACATTCAGTTCTGTTTTAGTGATTATAAATTTCTTCACTTTTCTCATCCATTTAATATTTAGGCTTCTTACATATTCAAGTGGTTTTGTAAGCAGAAGATATTGATTCCTTAAAATATACCAGAAGGGAGAAAAGACTTTTTCTGATATTTTTAACTTACATGGGGGAGCAGATAAAGGGATTAAAGATCCCAAAGAATTTATGGTGAATGTACTTCCCCATCCAGGCCTGTATTTCAGCTTCTGTGATTTGCTTCTGTTCAGTTTCACACCTTTCTTTCAGAGACATGCTGGGTAACAAAATAAAGCCATAGATGACCAGAAGGCATCAGGTACTTGTTTATGTAATGCTGCATGGCTGTGCCATTTCCATACACTATGTAATTTACATATCACTGCTTGAGAGGATTTTTTAAAAATGTTTTGTGTCACTAAATGCAATTTTATATCTATATATAAAATATTGCTGGTTTACTGGCTTATAAGATGGCTTTCTTTTTCTGACATATTTCCTTTGCCTTTAAGATATGCTGTTTCCTTTTAATGGAAAATGTCTTTGAGAAATGCTAAGGTTCTTCAAGGGAAGTTCAGGATATTTAATATCTTTCCACTTAAATTACAAAATTGGCCCTCATTGAATAACTGAGCATACACAGAACTTTTAATAGGATAAATGCTCACCTTCACATCAGTTATTAGAACTTTCCATTTGTGGTATTCATTACCACTTGTGCAATAATGATCATTGTAGCAACCAAAAAAAATTTCAGGGTATTATGTTTTCAATTTCTATACTAAACTCTTAAGACACTTTGAGATTTAAATAATTCCCATTTTGCTGCAGAAATCACCAGCTTTCACAGTGTACTGTATACAATTTAGTATATAAGTTCAGTTTAAATTTCTTAATTCTTATGAATTCAGGAATAACAATTAAGTTGACTATGATGAAAGTGTGACTTCAAATGATTTATTAATTTTGCAAGCGCTTATATTAATTCAAAATGTCACTAAATTCACACATGGATGAACATAACTGATTATACTAGCAGGGCTCAAAGAATTGTTTCACTTCAATTTCACATGCTTCTTTATGTAGTACTGAAATGTAAGAGATTGGTATCTTTTCATTCAAGGATACATAGTTTTCCTTTCTAGCTTTTCCAGTGAGTTTGAAAACACTAAAAGGAAGACTGTATATGTATAGTAGGGAAACGATCTTCAAAATTACAGTTGTAGGTGGGTATATAGTATAGATTTTTTTTTCCCATGGTGATTTTATTTTCATTTATATTCATTATTCTGTTATTAGTGTAACAAAGACTATGTTTACATTACGTGGCTGCCAAGGAGGTCTCCCCCAGGAAGCTGTAGCTATGAGAAACTTGTTAAATCACCCTCTGCCTGGGACTCTGAGTACAGTGCAAATTCCTAAACCTGGGACACATTTCCTCAGCTCAGGGCTCGAAATCTGCATCAAGAGCTGGAGCTGAGAGACAGAGTAGCTTCCTAGGCAAGCCTGTGTGCCCGCCAGTACTTACCTGGAGGGATGGGAGAATCCTGTGCAGGAGAATCATAAGGAAGGAGGGCTCAGGCAGGTGCCCACTGCTTTTGGCTAGGAGATGACAGCTGATAGGCCACTGACTCTCAGCTCCTGGTCACTGTTTGCCTGCTCATGAGCACAGTTGCATGAGTACAAACTGGGGGGTACCAGCAGTGGCTTATGTGTTTGGCCATGTCTGCAGCCTGTGCTTAGGGCCTGGCCAAACACACAGTACAGCAGCAGCCAATGAAAGACAGGACTCTCACATTGTTTTATTTCTTGCTACTCTGCTGACACTCCTATTATGCTGCCTACCCTATCCCTTCTATTTCATTTTCCAGTTGATCTTCAGCAGAATACAAGCCTAATAATTCTGTGTTAGTAGGATTCCAATCTAGGCTACTCATTTGTATGTTTAGTGATTCATTAGATTAAAAAACTTAAGCAGATTAAAATAACTGAACTGGTCATCTCATGCTTAGTGTTTTCAAATGAGGAATAAAAAAAGACCTTCAATTTCTTGTTTTAATTTTCTAAGTTAAAAGTTGTCTGATCATTTTCCTGAGGCTAAATGACTTCTTTTTTAAACAAAACTACTCCCATTATTTTAACATTTTATTTTTCATGTTAATATCTTAATTTCCTGCAATGCCCAACGGCAAAAGATAAAAACTCATGTGTCCTTTTCATTACTTTCCTTGCTAAGATGCTCAGTGAAAATAATTCTCTAGTAATTGCAGGCAGGTGCTGACATGAAAATTGCCAACTATCACAAGCAGATGTATAAAACAGAGATGTTAAAGTCAGCTCTGTGTGAGGTAACAGTGAACTCATAACTCAGTATGTTAACAAACAATATATATTGAACATAAATGACAAAAGAGCAGAGTTTGGCTCCGGAGTATAAAAGACTTGGTTCAGAGAAGTGGGAGAAAATTAGCAATAATCTGCAGGAGGAAGTCTATATATCCTCTTGTGTAAGATGAGCCAACCAAACAAATCCTCTTCAGGTGGTTGTGCAAAGTGATGGAGTGATTGCTTAACGACTTGTAAGGCTTCCTGAAGGATGCAGATGGAAAAGTATTTTGGGACTACATACAATTTATTTCAAGATAGTTTAAAGATATTGTGGAAACGTGCAAGGAGATGTTTAGGGAAGGAACCAAAGGCAGTGAAAGGGAGGGATCAATATGAATTAAGAAGGAACAAGAACAAAAAAAAAGAGCAAAAAGGTACAGAAGTGACCAGTCAAATGTATATGAGTCAGCATACTTGCCTGACTGAGAATCCTGTTTGGTGTTCTTATTAAACTCTGTATATCACTGTGGACAATGTGTGTGCTTTCTGGGTGTGTGGGGGAGCAGGAGGGTAGACTGAAGTGGCAGCTGGTCAGAGGAGCACGCAGGGCTAGGTGCCAGTGCCTGTGGGAGAGTGCAGCAAAACAACAGGGAAAGGAGGCAGTCACTATGTCCCTTGTAGCTCTGTGTGTGGTTTGTGTTTCTATGGGTGCTGGTAGAGCTCCTTCTTTCTGCCTCAGTGGAGCTCTTGGTCACCTGACACTATAGGGAACATGTGCTCAGCATCAGTAGTGGCTGGACGTGGGAAAGTGCAACTGCCTCAGGCTGCACAGAAAACGCAGCACTGGATCCAGCAACTTCGGGAAGTTGGAAGGCAGATTTTTGAAAACAAAACAAGGCTAAATATAAGCAAATAAAAAAAAAAACCCAAAGAAACTAATAAGAACTGCAGCTGAACTAAGCTTCTGTGACAACATTAAAATTGTTTAGGACTATATATTACAATACCTACCAGAGATAACTGATTTATATTGCTGTGAATGTTCTCAACTTCTCATTATGCAAAGATTGTAAATAATACAACTGAGCTAACCTGTGTTAGGCCTGATTTTAGGCCAACACAACATCTAAAAGGTATAATCCCAATGACAAGATTAATCAGGACATTTTTCTCACCTTTCCCAAGGCTACTATTTAATGTAGTCTGCATATTTCTTGTCCTTCCAAACACATGCTTGCAGCTGCATTAAGATGTTTGCTTTGGGTTTGCATGATTTGTCCACATGCCCGGCCCTGCATAGCCATACCATTTTGGTCTTTCCTAACTGAAGTATCTGAAAGTTATTGACTGTTTTCCATTTGTGCAGTCTTTAACATCTAAAATGTGAAAAGGACTGTCCCTAATAAGGTTTGTAGGAATGATTGCCAAATAGGTTGTTCACACATATAATGAGAGGTCATATCCAACTGTGTGCCCCCTGTACTGTGCCCCTCTCCATACACCCAATCTATGAGTTGCCATTTATACTTTTTCCTTTTGATGATAATGAGATATCTAATATTCTCTATGAGACAGACACTATTACTTTTTTATCATGCTAAGCAGTATGTTACTTAAATATCTCTGTTGACATCAGTAAGATTTCCAATGAACAAGATATCAAACAAACATAAAAAATCTGGCTTCTTGTAAATATTTCAGTTTAATTACTTCCATTCTCCCATGATAAGAGCATAAGGGAGCACCTGGGAGCCGAGTGGTGATGGTGGTGTGTGTCCTTCACTCAAACTGTGATTCTGCAGGAACATACAGAGGAAACTGAAAGATTATATATTTATTTGCTACTAGTTCTGAAAGTCATTCTGAAATTCAGTCATTGATGACTACAGTCTGTGGTCACAGGAATAATGCCTTTGCTTTAGAGATACATAGAGTAAGTGCTAAGGTTAATGTGCCAGGTCTAAACAAATAGGCTATACCCATATGATATCTTGCCATCACCAAAGGAAGGATTGAATCTATCAATACAAGCAATGGTTCTGAACTACTGCAAAACACCAGTAACTGCATGTATAGAGAGTGTTTGAGATTATGAAAGTTGTCTCACTACAGGAGAACAATTGCCTACTCTCCTCCAGGGAATCGCAATGTATCTTATACATGCTATAACTTCTACTAAGGAAACATACAAAGCTCTATTACTAATAAAACTCCTACCTTCTGCTCTTTATTTTCATTCTAATGGTGGTGCACCTGTTCTAAAAATTTTACTGCTCTCATAGGTTCTTCTAAAATGTGCCATTAGCTTAGCATGAAGTTGTGTGATATTTATGACTCTCTCCAAAAAAAGTATATTTTTGCATCCTCTATGACATCTGAAAGACTAAGAGGCAGACAACTAGTACAACTTCAAAGGCCAAAAGAGGAAAAGAATAATGAGAGTTCTATTCTCTGATGTGGACATGAAAGGAACGTTTTTCCTGCTCTCATGACTAGAAGGTGAGGAGCAGGATTATCATTATAGATACTTTGAAGTGATCCCACTATGTCGTGGAATTAGCTATGTTAGATTATACTCAGAATCACTAAGAAATAGATTATTTTAGCCTGCAGATGGATCCTAAAAGATTTTGCAACAGAGCAAAAGACCACATAGTTGCAGGGCTTCAGTTGTTCTCATAACATCTCTCATACTGAAAAGCACTGAAATCCTTACATGGACAGTATAATAGTAGCTCTAAGGACTGGAAAAGAAAAACAGCTGGTGCTGCCTCCATTGGAGACTGAGGTATGGGTATGGGCAAAGCAAAAAATATGACAAAGGAAAAGCAGCTTACTTCCTGTAACTGCGTTAATGCTCATATTGTGGTAAAACATGGACTCTGTGCTTGAATATTTAACAAGAGAACTGCCTGTGGGGGAAGCATACACGGGAAGTTCAGATTTGTCTGATGTTGTGTGATGTGTTTCTTGGAACTACAGATGAGGCTTAAAACAAAGGACCATTGAATATTAAGTAAGCTTTATTTCTTTGCAAACTTCAGTAGCAGTTGTTTGGTGATAAGCATAGTTTTCAGCAGAGAAGAGTAGAGGACTTCTGACATAGTTTTCAAGAGTAATATTTTGAACAATACATTGTTCCGTGAGCTTTGTACTCTAGACTTTGCCGTGACAAAATGGCCAAGACTACATCACAAATCTTTGAGGACTTTAGCCTAGGAGGATTTCTTCTACTTTGCAGCCATTTCTATTATTAATTAACTAAAGTATTTTATATGTAGTAGGAAAAGGAGAGTATTTCTCATTCTCCTTTTGACAAGGCTAATCCTTTCTCAAAGGAAAGGCAAGCATGTAAATTTTTGATAAAAGACCTCAATAATTTTAGTCTGCTATTTAAAGTTAGCAAGCACTGTAAATCCTTCTACCACCAGTAGAAGCTGTGGATGGAAAACATCTCTGCATGTACTCAACCTATGTAGCTACAGGTGCTGAAGCTGAAATTTTTGGCCTTTTTGTCCTCTGATGTGACTGAGATATAGTCTGAAATGGACAAATATATGAACTTGTTAATCAGCGTTTGGTGTAATAATAGCACTGGATCTCAGCTTAACAAGCTTCATCTGAAGCCTCACTCTCAGCTAGGATCTAAGTGCCTATTTCAAACATCACAATTACAGGTTGGACTTAAAAGGCTGGCAAGCAGCCAACTATACTAAGAAGCTGGCTCTTAGCTCAGTGTAGAGATTCACTTGGAATGGACAGAGATCCATCTCTAAGAGCAGAGAGGCAAAAATTAACTATGTTACAAATAAATTGGCATGAGCTATCAGATGAAAATTTAGCTTTTTTCTCCATTAGTAATAAAACAGCAGAAATAAGGAACATACTGTGTTTGTGGGTTTGCTACCTGTGCATTCTTCATCCACACTGCTGCCAGGTCATAGCCAGGATTCCAAGAACCCTTCCTGGTGCTTAGGAACAGCTAAGTTTGGCATCTTTGCTTGCAGCTCAGCAGAGTGTGATCAGGCTGATCGAAGCCCTCCAGGCTGCAAGGCTCAGTGCAATGGCTCATGCTTTCTTCCCCAGAAGGGCTTGAGCATTTGTTGGGCACTCAACCTGGGCATGGTATTGCTGCGTGTGCATGGTGAGCGATGGGCCCTGAGCACAACACTGGAACCTCTGTTTGTTCTGCAAAGTAACAGATATGTGGGCCTGACACAGTTACACAAATCTTGATAAATTCATCTTTTAGTCTGTGGAGATGCTTGCAGTACACTGAAAGAAAATATTTTAATTCAGACAGTTCTGGACATCTCCAAAAGGCAAAGCAGCCTTCCAGGCTAGAGGGCTGTTTGGGAGGTTTAGCTGGAACCTGGTATTCTGCTGACCCTCTTCAAATAAATTCATCAATGGCCTGGAGCAAGACAGTCCTTTTCATCCTGGTGGCTGTCATTTCAAGGGAGAGACAAGGTGTGCCTTATGCCAGATCTCCTGGCTCTGTGAAGTTCAGAAAGGGACACAGGAATCTGGATGTCCAATCTCATTCCTAGAGACCACTGATCTCATGGATAACATCTCCCGTAGCATAATTTCAAACAAGTCAATATATTGGATAATAAGTATTTATTAAAAAAAAATTTTGAGGTCATCTCAGTGGTATCAGTGTTGCTAATTATTAGGAAAGCTGTGCCGGACAAAGCCCCCACTGCTGTTGCCTTTAGGTTGCTGAATAAATTAATCTTTGGGGAGGAGCAAAAAGGTCGCAGATTTGGAGAAAAGCTTGCAAACTTAGTTTGTAAAGCAGGTACTTTGTAGTCTAACAATGTTTTAATTGGTGTAAGAGTATCACAGAGTAAGGCTGTTATTCTATTTTGAAATGGCTGGATCTGGAACTGCTAATACTGCTGTACAACTATAAATTCAAAGGAATTATATATTAAGTTAGACACTATAAAATGCTCAAATCAGCAAGTTGCCATTTAAAATTGCTAACACTCCAAGTATCTTTATTTATATAGTTAATAAAGAGGATCGTAATATCAGCTTGCACTCTGACTGGGTTTTGACCGTGGGGACCAGCTCCTCACAGCCTCTGGACCAGGACTGATGCTGGAAAACCCCTGTGCTGGAGATGGCACAGAACACACGTGGGTCCTCTCAGGCTGCCTGGTGAAGAGAGAAGCTCTTTATTCAAAGTAAGGAGGAGTTATATACCCCTCAGGGAGTGGGGGTGACTAGGGAACCCCGTTAGCCAATGGGGGAAGGGAAGGGTCACATTCAGGTAGGCCCCCAGGGAGAAGAAGATAAGACATGAGTGATACATTCATGGGGTTAGATAAGGGGTGGGGTTGGCTGGGCAGTTCAGACAAGTAACAGTTTCCTTGGTGGGGGTACATATTAAAGGAGAACCCGTACAAATAACGCCATTTCTAAAAGATCTCTAATTTAGGAAACTCCTGCTGTCTGTTGTCCTGGTCTTCTTGCTTCATCTGTTTCTTCCAATCCTCGTAGGTTGAGAGTCCTCCCACAGCACTTCTACTTAGTCATTATTATAAACAGTTCTTAACACCTTAATCTCTCCTCTTCTAGCCTTGTTTTGACTATCCCCACTGAGATAATTTTAAAATCCTGTCAAAGACTTCTGACCATGAGTCTCTGAAGTGGCTCGGGTAATGAACTTCTGTTCTGACTGCTTTTTTTCTGAGTGCTATGATACAAAGCAAGATCACTTCATGACTGCATGGCACGCTGTAAACACATATCATAATTTGCCATACCCCTAAGCACTGAGAGGTTTTGGTGGTTTTTGGTTTTGTTTTTTTTTTTTTTACTATGATAAGGAAATTTTTAGGAATTACATATGGCTGTATAGTGGAAGATGATGAAGGCGTTAATTTTGCATCAGGCTCCAGAGAGGACAGGGAAGAAGCAATAAATAAAATCGTGTTACTACTGCCAACTTTCATAATTTAAATCATTACAATCTCATCTGAAGTCCAAAGTACAGAGGCTGTTTCTCTTGTGTATTCCTTCATAGGCTATCAGATGTCATGCCTTATAATTTGCCATATCCCTATGCCATTGGTAGGAAGATGAGTAATGTGATCAAATCCCTTGATTCACTTTATGTATAAATAAATATGTTCTTTATACTTCTTTTCAAAGAGAAATGCCATTATCTTATCTTAGTTTCTAAGCACTGCAAAGTCCAGTATACTGTGTAATTTTTTTTATTTTTTGGTTTTGAGACTCAGAGAATAAGAATTTTTTTTCTGATCTTAAGCAGACCAAGAAATAAGATAGTATCTAGCTAAAGCAGTCTTTCTCAATTAGGTTTAAAGATATTTCATTAGTTAGAGCAAAGTTTTCATCTAGAGCAAGTGAAAAAAAATGCAGCGCCAACTCACTTTCTGAAAGCTGGGAATTAGGACTCTGTTCTCAGACCTATGTAGCCCAGAATTAAAGTTCCTTCTATTCTGTCTAGGGTCATCTGGAATAAAATTTGCTGGACTGCAATCTCTGTAATTTCATCCCTCATCAACACAGACTCACGTCTCATCTGATAGCACAGATGTGTTGGGAAGCAGTGCCAGAGGAGCGGGATGAGATCTGCCGTGTGCCCTTCAGTGATGTCTGGTGCTGACTCAAACAGTGAGAACACAATGTTCAGGCCATGTAATGGTACACCCTGGAGAGAGATGAAGCTGAGCTGAGCAAGAAAAAAAGAAAGCATCAGTCCTGAGTTTCCTGGTGCAGGTACTCTAGGGAGTCTGATTTTGCTTTGAAATTGCCTACAGGAACATTGTAAGAGAAGTGTTTGGGCACAGCCCTTAAGTTTCAGCCTCAAATTTTAGTCCCCTCTTGACTGTTACACACTGCGAGAGCTAATTACAGCCTCTGAGGTGTCTTCAGCAGAACTTGTCAGTGCAGCAGTCCAGCAATAATTTTCTTTCCCCTGCCATATTTTCTGTTTTTGTTCCCTCCATAACATACTCCTTAGGGTCCCAACTCTACAAAATCTCTCAGTTGCCCCATTTAATATAATCTCAGAGTATCTTTTACTGCTCTGGCAGTAGCCACTATCAGATCCAATAACAGTATATACTGCAGGCTGTACATAATAGGTATTCCTTTTCTAAAGTACATTAACTGCCAATGTTTAATACAAAATCATTCAAATTCAGGTAATACTGAATGAGATCATTTGTCATTTGGTCCATTTTCTCCATTCTCAGCATACACAACTTTATTACCAGTCTGAGAAAACCAGAGAACCTTTGCATCATCCTAATCATAAAGCATCTCTTTTTTTTTGTCATTAATTAGACACAACTGGGCAGGAAATAATGCAGAGGCCATAAAACCCAGTGATTTATACTTGGCTCAAGGCAATAGATTTTTCTTTCGATTTCCAGAATCTTTTAATCGAGCTGGAATAAGACATGCTCTTTTTTGCAATGAATACTTTTTTTTATACTTCTTTGCCCTCTCTTTCTTCCAGCTTTTTCTAGTCCATGAAGCCACTTAGCTGGGATAAGGAAGGCAGGCAGCTGCAGGTAATAACTTACTTTGAAGGCACTTCCCATGTGTACCAGAAGGTGGGGTGACAGTGTAAAGAGTGTGTAAAATGTGCCCTTGTTTTAGACCTTTCCTTTTACAAATTATCTCACATTCAAGGATGGTGTAGATGGTCATGCATGGGGAAATCTGCATAATTTGATGAATTCAGCTTCATGCTTGAATCTAATAGGACAACTTCATGTGGCTTCTTGGTTGCAATGGCTAGATAAGACTGCAACAAGAATTGGGGCACAGGTGCAGGGAACACGAAGTAAAATCCTCAGTAGAGGTTGCTCTACATTGTTGAGAACAGCTACCATTTGGTACATTACAAAGCAATGTAGGAAGTGGGCCTGTCAGGAAATTTTACTCTTCTGCCTGCACTTACACAACTCACAGCATTGGCAGAATGTATTTTTGATATGAAAAGCAGGATTTCTTGAGGTGAACCTCCTGGCCAGACTGCCAAATTTGTGGGCATAATTATTGATACACACGTGTATGTGATATCAGGAATTATACCAGAACATATAAAATATCAATTCAACATTGCTATACATCTATGAAGTCTATGAATACAGTAAGGACAAGTGAAAAACCCTTCACAGGATAGGGGAGAATTTACATCACATTTGAATATATCCTGTACATGAACAAAGAAATTTAAAGATTAAACTTGTGCTTGCAGATGCTTTACAGATGTAGAACCACCACTATTTTGCCTAAAAAACACTAAAATTTTTTTAATACTTTTTTTTAACCTGAACATTTCCCACATAAGGAAAATAGTACAACTGAACCTTTAAAGAATATGACACAAGCCTAGATCATAATTGTGATTAACTACTTTAAATTATGAACTTTAAAGAATTAGATGAGAGGACACAGAGTGGCTGCTATACTGAATTTCTTTGGCCAGACTTTAGGACTTCCTGGGAACATGTTTTTGTTAAGAAAAATATAGGTATATTCATAGTGTGTCTGTGAATATGGTAGAGATATATTTTGGAAAACTCCTTGGAGAATTCATTTTTGCTCTGTATCCTCTTGTACAATACATCAGATTTTGATTTTTTTTTCCCAGCAGAATCAGAGACAATAGAATTGAGCACGATGTGATTAGGGAATATTTTGGATAGTTTGAAATGGACAAATATGTAACATCAAGAGTCTGTTGACAGAAAAAATGTGAATAGAAAACAAAGTCTAAATACAGAAATCAGCATGTCACAGTAATACATTATGGATCCTTTTACACAGACTGTTACTGCCACTCATGCTTTAACTATTGACTGTTTATAATATACAATTGATCCTGAGTGTCCCAGAACACTGGTCCTGGTCAGACTGAAGAAGTGGAAATGGTGTGCACACATGAAAGAGAATTTTATTTCCTGACAATTCTTCTCATATTAGTTTCAAAATGGAAAACAGAAATAGATTAATATCTTTCTCTTTATTTCAAATATTTCAAAATAATTTTTCAATATTATTTTCAATGTAATTGTATTTCATAGTTATTTTTCAGTGCTCATTCTGCCCTGGGTGAAAACAGTAATCAACTTCAGGATTTGAAATAGCACTTCAAAATTATGTAGCCCTAATAACTTTTGTAATTCTACTGGTATACATTTTCTCTACCACTTTGGCTAATGCTAGAATAAGAATATTTGCCTGTTCTATTTCTTAAATAATTAGTTTCTTATTAGTTTTGATAATGCATAAAGTACACTGCCAGCTAACAAAAGAGAAGCAGAAAAATGGTAGTGGTACATTCATCATTGGTAATGTCTTTACTGCGTTTATCTCCACACGTTTGTCTCCTGAAATGAGACACTGTGCTATTGTCCAAAGCAACTCCAGTTATCCCATGAATATTTTTAATTGATACACCTCTTCCTCCTAAATTGAATTGCCACTTGATTGAGCACTGTGGATGTGATTTTATCATTAAATACAGAAAAATAAACTTTGCAAAGTGGTAATAAGATATTTGCAAACGCTGTGTTAATTAAGGAGTGACATTTCACAATTATAATTGGTCAGTGTATATTTCCGACTTTCAGTGAGGTGAAGAAATTAATTCATTTTGTACAACTAAATATACTGCAGCTTATCTCAAGCATTTAAAACTTAAAAAAATATAAGAGAGAAGGAAGAAAGAGAGAAAATTACTTTTAAAAAACACCCTTAAACTGTAGTTCAGGAAGTAACAAATCTCTCTCTACTAATGATAATCCAAAAATGTTTAGCTAAAATAATAAAAATGTCTTGCTTGCTGCCGTAACTTATTTTCATGACCTACAATAACTGTTATGAATGTTTCCCATCAGTACACATATATCTTTTATTAGCCCAGAATATATGAACAATGTTTGCCAGACAAAGCCATTAAAAGCAACTGTAATAATAGAGAACAACTTGTATCAACAATTAAGCTTACTAAAAACAATGTACGGAAGAGCAGGAGAAATTTAAATGTGAAGCAAGTAAACATGTACACCAAGAAATAAAAATAAAGATTCAAGACAATTATCTGATTCAGCATATTCCATAGCTGTTTTTATTCAACAATGTTTGCTGAAAGCAAATTGAAAACCTTCGTTAAAAAAATCCTCTAGCACCAAGAGGTTTTGTTGCAAAACCAAGTTACTCAAAGAAGTTTGGTGTTGCCAAGAAATATTAAAAAGTATGCACTTTGTTTCTAATTGGCTGCAAACTGTGG
>VXAU01000113.1:226947-251364 GCA_013399695.1 Formicarius rufipectus | reverse complement strand
GTGTACAGAAAAATTTAAGTAAGTTATGTAGTTTCTTTCTTTGTATAGAACTGATTGAGAAGAAGTTTTAAAGCACAGCTGGTGTTTTCTTTTAGTTCTTCCAATATTAGCACTTGATCTACACTCAGTTTAGGATGGTAAATGAGCATTTTTACCTTCAAGTGGTGTTGTACCACCTTTCTTTTTTGTCACGTGAATGTCAACTGATAGCATGAAGTGAAGACAGCATGTAAACATCCCTGGTCAGAGTATTAAGCATATAAAAATCATACTCATGACGTCAAAATGGTATTCTGCTGATATGCAGATATGTGCACACAGGAGTAAGGCATGTGAAGTATTTGTGAAAATTAAAAAAAAATTAACATAAGGAGAACAACAAAAGTGATATTTCTTAATTTAAAAAGTTTGAAAGATGAATAAAAAGATCTTTCTTTTGGGGCAGAGTTTCATACAGACAATATTGATCAGTTACATTTAAATCTCTTAGAGATAAGATGGCTGATTGGCTTGCTTGCACAAAATAAGTTGGATTTGGAAAATTTCAAAAGAATTAATACCTGGGTCCCAGGTCAGGCTCTATAGAGGTATTATGGAATATTTTTTGTTTGAAATTGTAAGAACAGGTATAATAAACCTCAGTTGGGTATGGGCAAGGAGTATTTGTCCTTTTCAAGAGATAAAATATGTATGCATGCACACATAAATAAAAAAGCGATTCTCCAAATTAAGCATGTCATAATATCTTATAAACCCCAGACAATAGGAGCTAAAACTGTCACCTTCTCTTCTCCCTCATTAATCTCAAAATATAACTCAGCTTCCTGCACAAAATTACATGCTATAGATTCAAGTAATGACTTCTGTCTAGTTAAAGAGAACAAGAACATGTATTTCATGCTTGTCAGGCATAGTTTCAAAACAAAGCAGATATATTATAAAACTGAATTCAGACTTAGTTTATGACTGATCAAACTAGGTGCTTATCTTTGACAAGACAAAGGAAGTCAGGATGTATTAAAAATTGATATTGCTCATTTTTCTTTGGGATTTTGTACTATAATTTAAAGTGTATTCTGCAGGGATAGCTTGTTTTGCACTTATTTAGCCACTCAACAAAACAAACCTTAAAAAGTAGGATTAAGGCTTGAAATACATCAGCCAACTTTGGTGATGACCATGTCAATATGGTTAAGAATGAGTAACTATATTCTCAGTGCTAGAGAATACTAGAGGAGCCCATTAGAGATTTATGTTAGAACCTCTGCTGTGACTGAGAAATCATATTTTAAAAAGGTACTGACTACAGAGGCCAAAAAGTTTGTAGGCAACACAAAAATTATTTAGGTAGTGAAGAAATTAAGCTTTTGAGAAGTGTTGTAAAATGTTCTCATGGCCCAATAGAAATGGAGGGAGGGAAGAAAAATGGCAAAAATGTCAGACTTGAAATTGTTAAATGCAGTGAAAAATCCATGGGATAAAAGAAGTACATGTACACCATGCTGTAGTATAAAATGGCAATTACTATGCAGGTAACAGAATCTGGCATCTTTATAGAAGGATTTAAAAATATCTGGTCCATTTTCAGTAGTAATCCACCAAGGAAATAAAATCTAAAATATATCAAGAAAAGAGTTGAGAATAATTCCTTCCACTGTTATGTCAGAGATGAAATGTTGTTCACCTGCAGCCTCAGGGCTTCTAGCTTTTCTTATCTCATCTGCAAAATAGCATAGAACTAAAAAATGGATTGTAAAGGCGATAAGGGAGACCAGAGGTATACAGCAATTTATACCTGGAAAAACTAAATTAATACCCTTCAGCTTGGAAAAGAGGAGATACTAAAAAGAAGGCTAGCACAGCAATTTGCTATGCCTTCTTATAATTTCTCATGATGAAAGAACTGAGGACACAGTGAAATTATCAAACAGATTGTAATTAAATTAAGTAACTAATTGCCACAAGGTGTTGTGAAGGCTGGATTATAAGTAGGCTTGGAAAGAAAATTTCAAAACAAATTAATGGAAGAAAGATCCACCAGAGACTATTAAGTTCACTGATGCAAATGCAGTCTCTGTCTATAGAAGTCCCTAAACTGTATATTGCTGAAAGCTTGAATGGCACACCAGGGAAAGTGTCAATGTGTAATTGTCCTATTCTTGTCCTTTTTGCTAAGCATCCACTAGTGGTTGCTGCCAGAGACAGTACCCTTACCTAAGTGGATCTTTGATTTCATCAGGAAATCTGTTTCAGAATTCTTATCTTAACAGTGTTGCAGAGAAGATACAGTAGAACATAGGCTAAAAAAAAGTATACTCTACAAAGTATACGTAAACCACTGAAACATTACCTAATTAATAGCTTATATTAACAATAATAATACATAATTGAATAATCAAGTTTATTTTTTTTTTTAAGTGTATGGCCAATGTTTTCTATATTTGAAACTATATAATGCACTAGAGACCGCAGAATTACTAAGCCTGAAATTCTTAAAAGGGTCACAGGAGTTTTATAGTTCCTCCAAGTTTTGGTTCCTCCTGTGTGAATAATTTCTGCCAGTTGCTTCCTCTCTCAACTTCAGGGAATTTTTCTCATTAAAGTAGTGGTTTAGGAAACACATAATGCCTGATACACTTTCAAATGCAAACACAGTTCTATCTACAAAATGAATATGACAAAAATATATGCCAGCACTAAATATAAACTAAAAAGATAAGATGATATTTTAACAGAAAGCAGAAAGAATCTGAGAGTTATTTGTAGGAGTCACATTTTACAGAGGTCAAATATTATGAAAAATTTCAGTTCCTTTATCTCAGCTGTTAGAAAATCCTTATAGAGTGGGGGTTTTTTCTGCCCAAGGCAGCCTAACAAACTTCTGTCTTCACCAGGAAAGATACACATTTCTTTTACATAAAAGAAAGCAATGTTCCGTTCTTTATATCTCACCTGTTTCACACCAAAATCACTTGTTACTGAAGTTTATTTTACAGTGTCTGAAGGTCTCATATCAATGGACAATTTTTTCAATAGACAATAATGTCTGCTTTGGTTTCTCCACCATGATTTCATGTTCAAGCAATCAATACCTGGGAAACTACCTCCAGGAGCAGGTTTCTTGACTTCTGAAGGTCTCACAGTGGTGCCAGCAGAGGACAAAATGTTTTCCACAAGTTGCAAAGCCCTTACTAATGAAAAGTCAGTAAAAGCATAAGAAAAAAAACCTGCTGTTATGTTCTCAAGTTCTTGTATCATAAGAATTCCGGATATAATCCCGAGACCTTCCTGTGGACTGCATTTAGAGTTATCATTTCTGAGAGTGACCAAATAAGTGAATGTGGCCACTGTACAGCACACGCCCAGGTGTCCAGGGGTGGAAGTCAGCCAGTCTAGATGACAGCTAGGATGGCACCCATCTGGAATGGGGACATTATTGTAGGCTTTCTCACATATCAGAATTAAGGGCAGCTGAAGCTAAGAGAAGTGTCACCTTGGCTAGGTTGCAGAAGAGGAAAATATAGCTGCAACAATGAGAAGCATCTCCATGGTTAAAAAACACACGCAACACTGCAGCTTGCTGTGGGGAGTGGGGACAAGAAAATTGCCAGCACACTACACATGAAAGGTAATTTCATCATATAATGTTGGTAAACTCTTGAGAGTGTCTGAAATAGAAATAAAAAGAAAATAGCTTTCTCTAGACAGCTGACCATCCTCCACGCAAAGAAACTGATCTTCCAGTAGGAAAACCATTTAAACTTCTAAAAATATAATTCAGAAACTGCTGACATAATAAGCCGCTTTTTGCTTCTCCAGGGTGCTAGAGCTCCTCATCCATATATCTAGACTGCATTTTTAAACTATGAAATAACTCAAAAGACTTGGAGAATTTTAAAAGCATTTACAACTCTGAAAGGAAAAAAGTGAAACAACATTTTTATCTCTTTCCCACCTGCTTTCGACAGGTGTGTGCAGTCAGACTATGTAGCTTTTATGCATTGTGAAGCTTGTATAATTCAGAACCTCACACTCTACACACTGCAAATTGGTTTGACCCCTTCCCCTCCCAGGCACACACAAGCACATAAATGGAGTTTTACTGTGTTTTTCAAATCAGTGTATCCTCTAATTTATTCAGGATTGCCTTTTAGAGTGTTAAAAAGCATTTTAATTAATGTTCTGGTCAGAAACCTGCTTCACAATTTTGTGGCAAAGAACCAAGCGTAAAAGTGACTCATTGAGGATATTGCATGCTTTGTTGCAATTCTCATAGTTTTGGACACAAAATGACTGCCTGGAAATGGATTCACACCTCAGTGATAGAATTGCAAAAAATGGATGTATGTAATTATTAAATTCTATTTTATTTGTTGACTTAATATCCTTGTAAATAAGAAGCCACAAAAGAATTTGAGGATTTTTTCTGCCTGTCCAACCACTTTATTTATCCAGCTACCATTTACAATATACGAGGGGAATACTCTGATTACAGCAGCTGAGGATTGTGCCATCTTCCTCATTACTAATCTGACACAGGGGAAAGACAAGAACAGAGCAGAAAGCAGTCACACACCAAGAACTCCTTGCTAATCTAAGGTTTATGCAGCTCAACTGAAGCTGAGAAATCCCAACAGCTCTTGCACACTGTTTTGAATCAACTTGATGAGTATTTTTCTGTAAAGGAAAGAAAAGTTCTAATCTAATTATTCTATCCTTTGTTCAAACAATCAGTTTCTAAGAAGATCTTGGACCAATAATTCCACAGGTGGCCTTGATATACCTTACCACAAAAAAGAACATTTTCCATTAATTTTGATTAAAAATTACTTGAAATAAAAATAACATACTGGAAGTTGCTTAATGGTTATCCATATCCACACCTCTGAATAGAATCATAGAATCACGTATAATGGTTTGTGTTGGAAGGAACATTAAAAATTACCTAGTTCGACACCCTCTGCAATAATCACTTCCAACCAGTAGTTACATTCATTATTCATTATTTTTTTTTCTGTTATGAGATAAACAGGAGAACATCAGTAACAGTGTGACACTTTAATTAAGACATATAGGTTTAAGTTGGTGGCATTGTAAAAGGTTTGGTTTGGTGGAGGAGATAAATATCTAAGTCTTTTTTGTTAGTGATTGTGGCTGCGAAAAGGATGTTCCTAAAATTTTCATGTTTTTATCACATTTTAGTGACATATTAACTTTCATTATAAAACTGAGAGGGGGGGAAAAAAGAGAAGTAAGAGAAATTCAAGTTGGAAAGAATCCCTGTGGATCCAGTTCCCTTGCCAGAGCATCTCCAAAGTTAGTTTCAGAGTTTTATCACATACCTCAAGGTCATATCCTGTCAAGTTCTAAATATCTCCAAGAACGGACACTATAAAACCTCTTTGAACATAATTAATAAGAACTTAGAATCAGTCAATGCAAATGCAGATAAATTGGTCAGTAGAAATAAGTGAAAAGATAAAGTAGAAGTAAATGAAATAAAACTACTTTAGAGAAAGAACTGTCTCAGCTTTCAGACTAGACTATATCGGCATTGGTTTTGAAGGTACAGATCAGAGTCAGACTCAAAAAGAATGCTTCATCTGAATTAATTCTTGACTAGTTACTCACTAGGTTTTTAGATTTGGGAGGGAGACTACTCAGCAACAATTTTGTGAAGTCTTCTATACATATAGTTGCAGAAGGGTTGAATTTGGAAGGGATCTCTGGAGGTGATCCAGTTCAACCCCTCTGCTCAGGAAGACACTTGCTGTCCTGGCTAGTTGACAGATAGGAATGAACTTCATATGTACTGAGGAGTAACTTCTGTTTGAGAGAAAAGAAATGGATATTAAATCTGCTTTTTAATGTTAATAAGAATCTTATATCTAGACGCATTCTCCAGAAAAATTAATGGAAAAACTTCCATTATATTCCAAGAGAATGGATTTAGATTCCAAGCATGACTTTTTTAGAACAAGAATCTGAGCTTGGATTCCTATATAGAGGCAGCGGTACCTTTTCTTAGAGTTTTGGTCAGAATTGTTTTGCAGCTTGAAGCAGATAGATATTATGATTATGAATGTATTTCTCAGTGTTCTAATAACATTTTCAAGAGGTTCCATACCACCTTGTAAAAGAAATAGGACTGTCAGTAAACCTAACTAGTTTCAGATGGGGCCTGATGAGTTTACTAAGGTATTTTGCAGTCTATGGATTCCAGTTGTAAACCCTTGGTAGGTTGTGAAGGAGTTGGTTCAAGTTCAAAAAATATGGATAAAATGTTTCTGAAATAATGAAAAACATAATTTTGTCATTGTTTAAAAGAAAACATCAAAAGGTTTAATTTTACTCTCAATGAATTTATTTCAAGAAAATGATTTCTAATGGGAACTTAGAGATCATACCAAAATGAGGTATTCCATATCTACAAAAAGGAAAAAAAAAATTCTAATAATCTTAACCTGGATCTGGTGTGAGTTTTATTTTATTTGTGACTTTTGTCTCAACCAAGAGATTATTTTGAAATTTAACAAAAACTTCCCTGAATGCTTTTACTGCTGGACCAGCAATTCCCCACATTTTAGCAGTTGTAACTGCTACAAGTTCCCTGATGAAATATTAGTAGAAGCAGAGCATACGTGGCCTGCAATGTCAGAGCTAGAGGGACAGTTGCTGGGAGTAAGCTGAGTGAACTGTATCAAGGATGAGCAAAGTACCTTACAGCAACCAACAGCATACAGAAATAAATACAGACATTGTTAATAGGAAACATTACACACCTTTTGCAGTACCTGCTTTTTGACAGGGACTTTGTTGCAAAAACAGTTTGGGTAACCAACGCTATTATTAATTTCAGAATAAAAATTAAAATATTGAAAAGATTTCTTAAGTGCTCCTTAATACTTTCCATCAAAATATTTATTAAAAGAAATATAAGACAATGCACCACAAGAAATGTTGGCTTTTGATTGTCAATACATTTCTTTGTGTTTAGAAAGAGTAATGATACAATTTTTGGATTGGGGGATTTGCAACTTCAATGGAAATTATTTTATTCTCAAACCCATTTCTGAAGATTCTCACTGCGGATGTAAAGTGTCAGCTTCCATGAAGATGCAGTTTGGAGCACTGAAGACTTTTTTGTTAAGAATTTGTGCCTGTAGCATTCTCTTCTCATTCCTTGTGTTTCTAAAGGCTGGTAATGGCCAGATCACTGCTATTTACATTTGACAAAGCGCTCTCTAGCTTACTTTGGAGGTTGTGAGTAGAGGGCTCAGCTTGCAGCTCTTCTGAGGAGCAGCAGTTCTCACTGCCCTGTGTCTGTTGCCTGCTTATTTCTGTCCATTAAGGTAACCTTCTGCTCACTTTCCAGCAGGGAATGTCAGAAAGGCACCTTTTCATGATGGTTTTGCATGTTTGTTAATAAAAGAAGTTATTTGCAGTCTCTATACAATTTATTGTTTTTCTGAACCACCTGCCATGAATGCACTGTATGAAATTAAAAGTATTTAATTACCCAAGCGATATAATTGCAATATAATGAACTTCAGTATTTTTAGGGCAGATTAATGTAGTATATAATTTTACTAACAGAAGAACATTTGCAAGTGTTAAATAATGGCTTAGAGGAGGAAAAAAGGACAATAAAATAGTCTGAATTAAATTTTTTATCATCCATTAAAAGAATTTTGCACCAAACCTTGCTGTTCCCTCAGGGTTTTTTTAAATAAAAAGTTTAACCAGGTGTATCTATGCAAGAGTAATTCAGGAATGTTTCCTTCCTGTTTCCTTTCAACTAGTTCTGGAGATTCACTGTGGGATATGATCCTGCTGAGCATCAGCTGTCTCCCAGTTAATACTGGAACACCTCCCAAGTTCACAGAGAAGAAGAAACCAGAGCTGTATTCACATGGATCTCAGAACTGGGTGATATGTGGGCCAGAGCTGGGTAGACATGAATCTCAAAAAATAAAACAAAAAACAAAACCAAAACAAAATAAAAAAGCACTGATGTTTGTATTCATGGTGATGGGAATTCAGTGAGTGCATCTATATGGAAGGGTCAGACTAGAGAAAAGCAAGAATCTAATTTTGAAGGTCTTTAAACGAATGACTCCATCTTTTCTAAGTCTGACTGCTGGTCATGTCATCTTCTGCTTTCTGAACAGCATAAAGTTCATCTGTCATAGAAGTTTTCAAACACAAACATTGAAGATTTCTTGAGATCTTTCTGCATAAAGTAGTGTACAACAGGCTTTCTGGTATTGCTTGTACATGGAGACATCAGTCAGCCACAGAGAACAAATCCACAGAGCTGATAACACAGATGCAATCCTGGAGGAGAAGAAAGGTGTTCATTTGTTTTGCCCAGGTGGAATGGCACTCCTGTTCACAGGCAGATGCCTCTGTGAAGGAAAATTCCTCCTTCACCACTAGTCATGTATGAAGAATACATAGGCAGACACTCACAGAAAAAAAATGAACTGCTTAAAGGGGGGGAAAAGTATTCAAGAGCAACCATAAGTTGGTGTTAACTATTGAGAGTTCTTACACTAATATTCAAAATATGCTAAGACTGGCCACATAGTAGAAAAAGGTATTAATATGCCAATGCCCTGTCTTAATTTACTGCAATGATCATATATTATTCTCTTAGGAATAGAATTGGTACGCTCATAGGAGTTTATTTTAGTTGGGTTTTTTTGTGGATTTTTGTTCTGGTTTGGTTTGGGGCTTTTGGGTTTATTTTGGGTTTTGTTGTTGTTGTTGCGGGTTTTGTTTGTTTGCTTGTTTGTTTGTTTGTTTAAGTTACAAGTGTTGCAAAGTCCAAGATGTTGAAAGATGTTGCTTCTTATGGTACTGACCTCCCGGTTACTCACCCTTCCATCTGGTACCGTAAAGGCGAGGGACCACCACTTAAAGGTGAAGGAGCGCAGGTACAACACACACAGACCATCACTGTCATCAGTAAAAGGTACACTTTATTACACACATGGTCCTGTATTTATACAGTCTGTGCTTTTCAGTTATATGATTATATAAAATGATTGGATAGCTCAAACTGTCCATGCTCAGGCAATCTAAGCTCCGCAGTCCATTGGTCTTGGTGTTAATTAATTCTGCCTGAAGTCCACCCCATGGCATTTGTCCAGAGGAATTCAGGAGGACTTGCAGCTTTCCTTTTAATGAGCAGGTGCAGATAAGGACCTATCTCAAAGCTATGAGCTGTTCCTTTGCTAGTGTCCTGAAATATGCAAACAGAGGCCTGCTTCTCTTGGGAACTGCTTCATGGATTGTTCACAGAAATGTTCACAAAATGTCCATTTTCCTACATATTCCCCACAGTACCGTGTTAGGACCTGAAGTAACACTTGCATCCCTCATGGAATTTAGAACACAATCCCATTTTTAGACAAGGTAAAACTAGTAGAACAGAGACAAGAACCTGGCCAGACACCGCTGAATTTTCTATCTTTTCCCTTCAGAGGCAGATAATGATAGAAGAATAGGTGTTATGCTGTAAGTACTCCATCTCCTTTTTCTGATACTTTAAGCTGGCAACACATTACATGGCTTATTTTACTTATTTAGTCAGAAGACTTTTGTCATCAAACTTGCATAGAGCAGTGTTCCAGTAATAGACTATTCAACATTTGAGTAATATAAGATTAGCACAACAAGGTGGCTTGATGGATATGAGTGAATGCGTGGAGGTGTGTGCAGTCTTGAACATCGTTCTGTTGAAATGAAATTTGGTGGAAATGGCTTGTTTGAATTCTTGGAAAATTATTTTATCGAAGAGCCTGAAAGGTAGACAAATTCTTAAAGAAATCAGTGCAAACATCAAACATTTAAGGTAGATTGCAAGAGAGCTATTCCTGACTTAGCCTCAGAGCACTAAGGAGGCAGCCTGAGTATACTGTTCTGAGTAAACTGCTCATGTAAGTGAAGATGAACATATTCACTCTTTGCAGGACAGACCACTGCTGAGAGCACCCTTTGGAACACTTCCTCAGGCTGCAGCAGCACTTTCAACTGCTGCTGTATTCTAATATTGTGGCTGAAACAACGCAGCTTCACTACTGAGACCTGAAGTGTTTAGATTTATTAGTATGTAATCACAGATGCCTGTTGAAAAATAAAATTGCCCTCTCCTTTGAAGGAAAATTGGTTCCCTTGGACTTTTTTAATTTCTTCTTTTTCCCTAGGAGGTAGCTTACCTTGAAACACAGTTATCATTCCCATCCCATGGAGCGCATGGCAAGAGTCCCATGGCAAGTTTCCCCCATCACCAGTTTACCCCTTCCAGTTTCAATTTGTCCATTTTCACCTTGTTTGTTTCTAAATACATGAAAACAAATAGTACTATAACAATATGTGTGATTGAAAAGCAAAGGGGAGGGAAGAGGAGACTTCCACACAGAATATCAAGTTTGTCAAGCTTTTAAATGTGCCCTAAAACACAGTTTCTAAAATTGTTTGGGCAATCAGGTTCCATTGGATAAAAAAAGAAATGCAGAATAATGAAAAAAAAAATAATAAAAAACTAAATTAAAAAATTAAATAAGTGAAAGCATACTACTTTTATTGGTTTTCAGGGTATTCCAACTTTTAAATTCCTACCTGGCCATTTCATTTCATAATCAAGCATTTCCTTTAATTTTCAAAACTGGGGCTTTTAAGAGTAGAAGTAGGAACTAAAAGTCTAACATTGTAAAGAAATATTTCTTTCTAGTGGAACAAAAATTTCATATTGACTTCTACAGAGCATGATACCTTTCAGGTTGGCTCAGACAAAATACTTCATTTTATTTGTTAAGTTGCTAAATCCAAATACTATCATTTAATATGTGTAAGTAAAACTCCTGTCTCTTGCTGTCTTCTTCAGGTATATTGATCAATAAAAGCATTTCTTAACTGTTTTGTTGCCAGTTTGCTAAGGTACCAGAATTGAAATAAATTAAATAAATAATCTTCAATAAAATTGAATATCATCATCTTTAATATATGTATTTTCTTCCAGATATTTTAGGGATTCTGTAAACTATGAGTGGCTTTTACAGGGGAAAAATGAGTTTTAAGTATTTTTGCTCTCCTTTTTTCACTAGATTTTTAATAAAAATAGCAAACACTAACAGCAGTTAAAAAAAAAAATAGACCAGCTATTTTATAATAGTTGGAAACTGTTGCAATTCATTTTCAGGCATGCGACACACAGTTCAAAGAAAAAGAAAAGTAGTTGCTTAGGCTATAGTCAAATTTTATTTTGCCATAGCAAAAGAGCCTGTGTTTTGACTTCCTACAATTCTAAGTCAATTATTTATCTGGTTTGATTTAGTTATAAATGAATTTAATAGAGGTAAATGTTTACAAATTCCAAAATAGGTTCCTTAGAAATACACATCAAAGAATTGACCTTGCATCAACAAATAAAAAGTCTGTAAAGTGAAAATGTCATCATTGTTTCCTGATTTGTAACTAGAGGCAGTGCTGAGGAAAAGAAGACAGAGGTAAAAGTTAGATCAACCTTTCCTCTGCCAGCCCTGCACAGTTTTGGCAGAAAGTTAGACAGACATCACAATATCTCTTTCCAGAGTATGCAAATACAGAGAGGCATTTAAAGGAAAAACAAGTTATTTTTGGCCAGGCTTGATATGAGGGAGAAAAAAATAAAAAAATAAAAAAAATAAAAAAAAAAATAAAAAAGTTATATCTCTTTCTGCAGCTGACAAGTGAAAGACAAATGTAGAAAAGTCACCTAACTCAATGTTTTGAAGTGTTGATTATAAGGGAGAGTCACAGGTGTTCAGATGACTTCTGATCTGTCTGTTGAAGCACTCTTTCAAGTCTGTTTTTACCCTTAAAGGTGTTTTCTGCAGTAAGCTCTTTATCAAGATTTCAGTCAACACAGCAGAGTAACACACATATTCCCCAGCTGTGGCACTGTGAAAGGAAAAGGTTCACATGAACTTTTTCCCTTAGTGCAAGGGAGAAAGCTGAGACTGAAACAAAACCACCATTTTTTCCTGACCATTCATGACCTTCATGAGATCATTTAAGCTCTGGCTTTCCTCTATAAAGCAGGGACAACCTTCACTAGTAACCCAAAACGTACTGCTAATTCACTTGCCATGAGTTACTAAAAAGACCATGGCAATAGAAGGGACATATTTAACAGGAGTGAATAGAAAGAGAAATAAGTCATTAAGGGGATTCTACTAGTCCACTAATGCTGGCCAACTTGGCACAGTCTGCCAAAGGCACAGCTGGACTGCCTCCATCATGCATCCCTGAAGGGGCAGCACTGAACTGATACCTGCCTACAAAAGCACATCTAGATGTCTAATGATGTTGAGAGAGGACATTAGACCTTACATTCACATTAATTCTATTATACCTATGTAAGGTAGTTTCAAATGAGTGCAATGAGTACATAAGGGGGAAAAAATTCGATCCAAAGCATAGCATTAAAATTTAATAGGGAGTTACACTTGTCTGCATTTTATAGTGAAAAGCTATTACTGCTAAGGGACTGTTCACTTTTAATTTCCTTTAGGTCTCTGTGCAAAATATGACTGTATCATGAAGGAACTAACTTGAAAGCAAAAGTGTATTGTCAAGACCTTCTATATTTTTATTTAGGAGCCAGAAACTGTATGCCCCATAACAAATGTCTTCATTTTGTTATCAACAGCCAGAGAAATACAAAAAATGTGAAACATGGTTGTGGCCCTCACAGCCTATAGTAATTTTAAAAAGTAGCATCCATTTTTGAAGGAGCACCTGTCTCTAGTCCATCATATTAGCTTTTATCAGCTTCACTTGGCTCGTGAAATAATTCTTGCTTTGAAGCTGCTAGATCTATTTGAATTAAATCATCAGGAAAAAATCGGTAAAGAAAGCATACAGGAGATAATTTCTTTACCTCCTTTGATGCTTTTAAAGCAAACTAAACTGTACTTGAAAGCAGACAGCCCACAGACAACTTTCTTCTTGTGGAATTAGAGCCAGTCAAGTGATGTTTCCTCTGCACTCTGCCTAATCCAGGTGGGATCTGATTCTGTGCTGAAGTCTGCAATCATCTTTAATCCATGTTCCTTAACCAAAATTTCATATACGAGGTCGGTACAAGGCAGAATCCAGACCATCTCCCAGAGAAAAAGTTTACAGTCTAACATGGCATTTTAACATAATCCTAAATTTGACTTCATACAATCTGAGTAGATCTTGCACAGGCCAAGACAAGCTGAAAGTCAAACCCTTTAAGTCACCAGTACACGTATCTGGGATTTTTTTTGCCTTTAAGGTTGCAATGCAAACTCACCAACAACACTGAAAATCAAAGTATTCAGATCACACATTTTGGCATGCTGTCTGTTTCCAATCTCCAAAATATCCCTTTTTTCCCCTCTGCACTTCAGTATCAGCATATATATAGCCAGAAGATACCAAAGATCCCAAAATTTGCAATGTCTTTAGCAAAAATGGAAAAGAAAACCAAACAGGGACAATGTTTGGCATTAATCTGAAGCAAAGACCAAGCTTGTGCCAGTAGGCAAATTGCACAGATTCTTCAAGGTTTCTCCTGCTTGCCACTCAGACACTTCAGTGATCCTGTATAGCCTCTTCTCACATAAACCAGACAACTCTTTCTCCAAACATGGCAGTTCAGAAAGCTTTGCAATCATGCCATCACTTGGACTACTGTGCTTCAGCTTCTCTTTCAGCTGTTATAGAGAATAACAGCTGTTATTCTCTGTATATTTCTTCATGCCTAGATATCACCCTCCTATTTCCCATTTATTGAAAATCCCTGAAGGAGATCAATGGGAAGCCCAGTATATAATGCCAATAAATAAAAGGATGCCCAGAGCAGACTGAATATCTGGGATCTAAATCACAGTTTGACCCTTTCCTAGCTATGTATGTTCAAACAGCATTCAAATATTGTGAGTAACACACTAAACACGTATATTCTTAAATGAATCATGAGTGAAGCATCGTTCTTCAGCTGGAAAAACCATTTACTGATCTGTTTCCCAAGACAGCTTTTCTACCATTATCATATTTTGTGCAAATCCTGTTACAAATCAAGAACTTTTCTATTTGAATGAGAAAAGAGGTGATTTCAGAGTCAGCAAGAACATATTTGTTAAAAAAATAATATTAGATGAAAAATTCATGTGAGCATTTTATTTCTGAACCATGGAGCATCTGGTTCATTTGACCACATATGTTGATGCAGCATGTTGTTGGTCCTATGCACAGTCAAGCACTGTGAGATTTCAGGTTGTGACTGCGATAAGCAGGAACTAAAAGTAAAACTGTGCTGAGTTTCAAGGAACTTTCCAGCTTTTTATTTAATTTTGGTATTTTACACACTCTACTGCTTGGAGCATAGAAACACAGTTTCCCTTGCATTACCTAACTTACTGGTCAGAGTTAAGGAAACACACACATTAATCCTACAGAGAAAAAAATAAAGGATTCACCAAGTTTCATTGTTAAATCTGTTCTGGGCATTGAGTGCCCCTGAGCTGGTATTCACTTTGCTCCAGATTTTGTCATCCTGCCAATCCCAAAGTCATTGTAACTATTAGGTCCATACACCCTTATACTCAGAGAAAAACCACCCTGCATCTGAATCCACAATCCCAGCTCTGACTAAACCTGAAGGCTTCCTCCTTCATAGAATTTCCGAATTTTAATATACTTTTGCTTTTAATCTGCTAAAAGTTCTTCCTGAAGCCACTTTCTTCTCCTGGCAGTACTCTACAATTTCAGACTTACTGGATTTTCTAGGATGAGCTTCATGCTCTCCTTCCCCACTGAGCTTCACACTGGCCATAACTGCTTCAGCTTCCTGTCCCTTGCATTTGCTACACTGTCTCCTCAACATCATCTAGGCAAGGATTTAGCTTTCAAAACCTTTAGTCTATCAAGCCACGGCTTTTCTTTTTTACCAGAAACCCACTGAGACCACATAGGGATTTATGTGTGTGGAGCCTTTCATCACTGTTTGTAATACAAAAAGTTGTCCAAAACAGGAATGTCAGTAACAGTGTGTTACGAATTTTTAAGTCATCCAGGATAAAGAAAAAAAAAAAAAAAAAAAACAACGAAAAAAAAGAAAAAAAAAAGGAAAAGAAAAAAAACAAAACACATAAATGACTACAAGATAGATCTAAAAAAATAATAGAGGCCTCTAATTCTGAGATCTGCTTCTTTGTTTAAGTCAGACAATAACACAGTACAAGCCACAGACAATAGACAAGATGCCTAAGCTGTCCCTCATTACTTGTCTCTCTTTGTTATATGAAGTGTTTGGAAGGTAAAATGGATGTCTTTGGTAATAAAAATGATAAAAACAGATTAAGCTGGGAAATGGCAGGGGAAATCTCTCTTCTCTACAGGTGTGTGACCTCAGATAGGACGTCCCAACATAAACATGTTCCTTCAAGTGACTGTAAATCTTCTTGAAAGCTACGTCTTGCTTGTCCCAGCTTCCAGGTTTCCTCAATGAAACACAAATAGCTCATACTGACACAGCTAGCTGAGCACCTCATCTAAGTCCCTCTGTTAAGCCACCACAGCTTCAGCGAAGAGCCTGAGGGATTATGATCCATGGAGCCAGGAACAGATACATCCATCCTAAGTGAGAATAAGAAAGAATCATAAAATATAAGAAAATGTACTCTCATCTGATAGAAGTTATTAATGACACCCATGTCATGAGAGACATAGAATAAGAATAATGGCGGTAAAACTCTCTCAAGTGTGTTCTCTTCAGGAGAGGTAGAAGTGGCCCTTGCCTTCAATATCAATAAATTGCAGAGATGGCTGTAGTTGAAAAGGATATATATGTATAGGCAAGAACAAAATTTACATTGCCTATATGTATGGCTTTTTGTGGGGTATAGAAAAGTATGTAAGATTAAAAAAAAAAGTGGTCAGTATCAGCATATGCAAGCTAAAAAGTTTTTCATCAGAAATAAAATACAAACAGCCAACTGTGTGTTTTCTCAAGCGATAATACCGATACCTTGAAGAAGGCAGTACGAAACGCTTCTGAGATTTTTAGTCTTCTCTGCGACATTCTTAAATCTTCTCTGCAGCCTTGCCTTGCCATCTCCGAACCTCAAATTCTATCTTTTTACTAAGCAATCATAGAAAGAAAGGGAACTGGAGGTAAGAATAATTCATTTTCTGCTGCAAGTGAAATAATATCTTCACATCCTGGTATTCCTTCATTCAGTCTTCAAAATTCTCACACATAAACAGTAATACACATAACACCTAAGTTCCATCTGTTAGCATGACTGTTACCAGATGACAATCATTTAATGTAAGATATATTGTGGCTGTCACATGTTCTTACATGAAAAAAGTTAGATAAGAATATTTTGTTTTACTCATCTCTGTTTTGTCTCTGTTAAAATACAGCAGTTTCTGTTTTCTCAGCCTCTAATTATTAGGGTCAGTATCTGAGATGCTGAAGATGGTTTTCCTCAAATCTTTTATTGTGTTTTGTTGGAGTTTTTACTATCAACAGCCATTTTTCTTACTCAATTCTTTTTAGAAGTATGGAATAATCTTAGGATTTTAAAGGAAGCAATTCTGCACCTATCACGCACATTTTATCTTATAGACCAATTTGGGGAAGCAGGAAGAAGCATTTGTTTTGAAGAATAACAATTCTCCCATTGCTAGCAAAAGATATCTAATCCAAAACACATTGACTTTTTTATAGTTACATAAAACAAATATAAAATTTAAACTTGCTGCGCTAAATAGCTCATAAAGGCATATTCTGCCTTTTTAATTACAAAATCATTAACACTTTATTTATCTCAAACTATTTCCTTACACTTTTTAGGTAATACAGTAAAAATATAGAGTGTTCTTTTCTTGTATAAAACTGATATATAGAAAATATTTTCCCCCATAAAAAGACAGAGTACTTTTTGCATCTTAAGCATATTCTTTGAATTTTAGCAATTTCAGGTGCAGTGAGGCAATCTTGTAATTTTCCTTGTTGTCTGTATGTATTGTACTGATGTTTTTCTTCTTTTTTAAAAAATAGATTCTCATCCTTTGTGCTTCCATAAATTTTGTGCTTTTTGTCCCCTGTTATCTAAAACCAGATGGTCATCTAGGATCTCAGACAGAAATTGATTATTCTATGGTAGTGGAGTTATTTCCACTTCATTTCCCTTTTTTTCTGCTCATGTCAAAACACAAGGCTAAAACAGGAAACAATATTTTATTTTCACCTGTTTCTAAGCAGATTGCTAGAATTTAAAACCAATTATAATTTAACTCTCTTCGCCCTGCTACTCTCAGTTAAAATAAGCAAACATATTTTGGTTTTAATTTAACACACTACAAATAGCCAAGTTCCTTGCAAGATCCAGTTTATTTTTAGAAGGGAAATGCATGTCTCTTCTCATTATTAGCATCAGGCAGAATAGCAGAAGCTTACTCCATATCATCCATATGTGCAAGTATTTCACTTTGGTAGGGAAAAACCTTCTGGACAGGTTATGTTTATTGTTCCTCAATTTTTGATCTTTGGCAAGACTGCCATTTTAAAATACAGCTGTAATATGCCTATGAATATATTAGGTATTTTATGGATACTTTAGGTCAAAATTTCACAGTCTGATCTCAGTAGACCTGGGGATAGAATCTCAAGGTCCCAATAGTGATCTTCATCCAGGTCAATAAATTGTTTCTAAGAACAATTTGAAGTAAAAGAAAGTTTTTTCTGTTTTAAAGATAAGAAATAATTTAAAAAACAGAACTAAGAATTAAAGACACAAACTAAGAAGTGAAATTATGACATCACTCTACCTCATCATGTTATAAAGACTTTAAAACTTACAGAATATCTGACAACAATAATCAAATTATGGACAACTATTTCACTGTAAACCATCAAAGCCCTCACATCAAGAGAACAGCTCACCCCCTAACATCCTTGAACTTGGGGAAAATCTTAATTACTTCTAAAAATACCTCAGAGCAGTTGAGTAAGTCTCATGAGACATAGTTGTTGATTTCAGAGCACTTACTGTTTTTTCCTATTATCAAAGTATTCAGAAATAGTACAGAGAGACACCCTGGGTCAACACCTAGTTGTGTATTTGGAGTCAACAACAGGAATTTGATTTTATAATCTCTGAAGGTCAAGGCCTGAAAGGGAGAAACACCCAACTGCATGGGACAAAAGCATCTTTGCCAGCCAGCTGGTCAGCCTGGTGAACAGAGTTTCGAATAATGCAGGAGGGAGACGATAACAAACAGTCAGATGAGAAAGCAATGGACCTGGCTGTAAAGTGACCATTCTTCATGTGCCTCAGGGCAGGCAATCAGTCATGAAAATTATGGCAATACTTTCCCTAGACCGTCAAGAAAATATATTTGTTTAAATTAACAAAACACCAGCTAATTTCTGTTAAATGCTGCTAACATTTTTAGTTTTTCCTGTCAAGTCTGTGGTGGAAATGAGAATCCGTGCTGACAGACTTGGGGAATTTAACTTTTGTTCTTCAATAAATGTCTATGTGTAATGCCACTCTTCACCCTGCCTCACAGAGTCACAAGCTGCTCTCTGGAAAACATCAACATGCAGTGTACAACACTGATGTCTGCCTCCTTTCCTGCAGACTTTCAATAGGAAATGAAGGCAAAAAGCCCTGAAAGGATAGAAGAAAAAAAAACCAAACAGTTATGGTCAGAATGACTGAACACTGCTTAAGAGCATCGTAGTTGCTGGTCGAGTCACTTCAGCTAAATGTTTTGCATGTTCATTCTTAATTTTTCATATGCTTGACTTGTAATATTTGTCTATCTACTCCCTGACACTATTTGAAACCTAGCTCTTGTCACCTGGTCATTTCAGTAAGATTGTCTCCCATTCTAAGCAACACGTGTGTTATCCAGGGGGTTTATTGAGATCACAGTGGAGATAAACTCCCTGTTAATAGATGCCATATGAAAGTCCAGTTTTACACCTGTAGCCCTGGACTTGCCTAATTGCTCTATGATATAGCAGATGTGTGATCCAGTCACATGCATAAACCTTGTTCATTACTTGAGATATGAATTGCTTAAGTTTTCTTAGTGAAATCTGATTTTTTGGCTGTTTAACTGTACAACCATTCATAAACTGTAATCTACAAGGGCTAAAAATATTTTACACTTGATGAAGAGCATGGTGGTACAGAGGCCAAACTGGAATGGAAGCAGATATGTCCAAGCTGTTAGATGGTATAAGCCTCCAAAACAGGGCAGTGGCACACAAAATGCCCTTGGTCATGGACCCTATTCTGTGCTAGTTGAAGCAAGCCAAAAATCATTATAGAGACCATTCTGTTTTAAGGGATCAATTTGGAGATGTCCCCTGGTACAGTTTAAGTTACTGGCATGGGAGGAACTTCCAGTACCTAGATTTAGACCATTATTTCCAGGACAAGAGAACACAAACTGGCACCAGCCCACCTCCCAGATCATGCCCTATACAAGTTAGTATCCAAAATGGGAATCCTAAACTCTTCAAATCAAAATTGATCAGCTTTATTTGCAATATTGCTAAACACACCTATATTTTTTAACTTCTTTCTCAGAAATGAAGAAACCATTTATATGCAAGTTTACAGTCAGGGTCACAAGCTCAAGAAATGCCATTGAAACACTCTGAAGGATACACCCAGCATGCACATATTTAAAATTTCCAATAGCGCAATAAACTGAAAACAAAGAGTTATATTAGACAGGGTCAGGTAAATAATGAGCTGTGCTGCAGTTCTGTAACTTACATTATTAGTTATAAATCAATTATGATAATTATATTTAACCATTTTCCTAGACTACTAATATTGCAAAGATAGGGTGTGTTGACACATGTCAATAATGCTGTCATTTTATCACAAAGATGAGATCGAAATTATTTACAAATCCCTTAACTTCTATTGACTCACCAATAGCAAACAGACTTCAACACCATCATCTGGTATTCATCATTCCCTTGGGGTCCGTTCAGATAGATAATCTGATTAACCTTGATGGAGCCCCGCATACATTGTCTTCACACAAAATAGTAAATTAATGAGTTTCATTTATTCAATTAATTCTTGTTATTGTTTCAGAAGTGTCCTCAGAAGCAGCTTTGACTTTTATTCTTTTATTGTTGACACATTGTGAAATGGTGTACACAGGAAGTCCAGAAAAAAAAGAGCCGAAATAGAGCCATGAACTGGCGCTCAAGTCTTCTCCTTAACAACTCCATTAAATACAACAAGGCTTCCATGTTACATCCATTTGGCATATTTCTTTTCAACTTTATTTATATTTCAAATAATATATTTGATTTTTTAAATTTTTAGGACTGGTATCTCTGGTGTTCCTTTTTCTCTTCAAGCTGATATATTAAATAAGTGCATTGTTCTCATAATTAGTCTTCAAAAGTAAAGACATATCCATGAAAACATTTATTTTTATTTCCCTACTATGTGGCAAATTGTTTCTGGTAAGCTGTAAGGACTGTTTATCCACAGTTTTGTCCATTGTGATGGAGAAAGTTCAGCACATGGTAGGACCTCCTCTGAATTGTATTTCTCTCCAGTTTACATTCCTCATAGCACATGAGGAGTGTGTACATGAGTATTGAGTTGGAGAGGATGAACTATCAGTCTTAATTTTTAAAATCTCTTCTGATTGTTTCCATCTGTATTCTGTCAAAATTGCTTAATAAGAATTTGCTGCCAGATGACCACATAAAACTTTACTGAAAAATTAAAAATCTTTTACAGAGACCAATGGGTAAGTAATAATGAGTGAGGCAGAAACTGCAACAGCACAAAATGACCTCCCTTCAACTCCTTAACTGAAAATCAATTTTTTTGACAAAAACATTGATCAAAACATTCAAGATAAATCACTTATCATTAAAACCTTGAAATTCTAAAAATGCTATACATATTCTCATGTTGCTTGTGTCTTCATGATTGGATATGAACTTGCTGAGCAAGCCCACTCAAATTAACATTTCAGTTAATTTTATTGTTTTGCAGAAAGTCAATTATTTTTTAAAGTCCAAAGATTTTACTGTTCCTTTGCCTTATTACCTTGCCAGCTGAAACTTGCATCAAAGCCCTGTATTCTGCTCTCTGAAGTGGAAGGCTGGTCAACATAATCTGTGTTGCTCCATCGCAATCTGTGGTAACACCACAATGCAAATGGAAAGGCAGCAGAGCAGGAGGGAAGGGATATTGCTCAACACCAGACAGGAGAAAAGGCCTTGTTTCTGAGTAGCAGCTCATTCCCTCGGCAGGTGGCTGCTGCAGCAGAAGATACCTACTCACTACAGTAGGTATCTACAGACACTCAGAGTCTGTCTCACTACAGACACTACAGAGTCTGGAAGTAAACACCTAAGTTTCACAGAATTCCCCACCAGGTCTTGTTTCTTCACCATCAAGGTGATTATGTCTTTCGTTCCCAAGGAGTGATCAGCTTTCATTGCATGAAATATTGATGACCTCTTCCCTATCACAGCAGGTTTATGTAAGGCTACATGTGAAAGCCATTGGCATAAATAAAAAAGAATCAGGAGATGCCATATCCCTGCAAGTGTTCAAGGCCAGGTTGGATGCATCTCTGAGCAACCTGGCCAAGTGAAAAGTGTCCCTACCATGGAAGTGGGGGTTGGAACTAGATGATCTTTGAGGTCCCTTCCAAGCCAGGCCATTCTATAAAGTGAATTTACATTCTTAGCATACAGGTTGGACAATATACTTTCCACAAACTGCAAATCTGTATAGAGGAACAGATCTTGTATAACATATAAGTTTATTCATTAGGATCTAACACATTCAACTTAGTTTACAGTACTGAATGACAGGAAAAAAATTGGGGGAAGTCTTTATGTCTTCTTTACAGTTTTTCTGCTTTGTTGCTGAGTGAAAGCAGTGTGTTTTGATGGTTAAAATATTAAAATTTTCTTGCTATTGAAGTATGATTGTAACTGTAACAGTGCCATTGTAGACAGCTTGAAAATCGTCTTATTTCCCATATCTGATAATGATCATAGTCAATCAAAAAATGCATATCTAGAAATCTGATAATGGTCAATTGTGTACACTCAAGAAAACTGTAAAACAAAGTATAGTGAAATTTCACAACATAAAGTTTTCTAGCTGCTAACAACTCACAGGTCTGGGTATTCCACAATTAATTTTCCTTGAAATTCCTTTATTCCTATGCTTTTTTATTCTTAAACTGTAGCATAAAATAGCAGTCAATGTATTCCATTAATCCCTCTCACACATGTTATTAATCACCCAAACACATTGAGGGAAACTGAGATAGTACTACAATCTCATCTGGATTCAGAAAGAAAACACATTAGTCTGACTCAGTTTTGGATAGGAAAACCTTCCACAATAAGTTTTGGCCCTTGCAGCCAGTAACTCAGAAAACTATGTCCCACTGATGTATGAATGACATAAAAGAGCCACATTTCACTTCCAGTCTACAGACTTGTAAAGAAAGAGCAAGCAGTTTCACAAGAAAGTCATGGAGATGTCTCCAGAGAGGAAAAGCTACTAGGCTTTTAAAGTTCTTAGAAGCCAAAGAAACATACCCAGACAGTTAAGTCTCTGTAAAGTATTTCATCTCTTCATGCTTCTCAAAAGTCTGCATGTTTAAACATGCTAAAAGATTTTTTAATTATCAGGAAATCTCTAATTTTCTGTCTATGTATATGTATTTACTTTTTATACAAATAAAGTCATTGACTTTGTCTTAAGAATTGTATTTATTAAAGTGAGTTGAGGTTATGAGGAATGTTAAAGACATCATCCTGTGACCTACAGGAGTATAGAACTGGAGGAGTATGTTCATTACAGAAAAGACAAGGCCCAACACTGATAGACTTGCATTAAAATGGATGGCAGCATTGTTGTTGCTGCTGAAACCTAGCCCAGCGGAGACAGTAAAACTGAAACTAAAATTCAGTTATTAGATGCTATCTCCTGGATTTTAGGGGTGAAAATCAAATGATGGGGAAAGTTTGTTGTTATAGTTGGGGAAAGGCTTCCTAGTCATTTTTATCCAGAATTTCACAGAGTGGCTGCATTTCAGTTCCTGGCACTTCAGCCATTGAGTTCTAAAATGCCAGATCCACCTTTACTGAGCCTCCATGCTGCACAGCTACACCCCAATAAGAAAGTCTGCTCTCATTCCTTAGGGCTGACAGGAGCCTTGTAACCATTTTAGTGAGATACAAAACAGGGTTTCACCTGGGTAGAAGGAAAATTAGACTTTTACAGGTGTTTTGTTGGAGGTTAGAATATCCTATCAGCCAAAAACGGCTATGCCTCGCAATGCTCTGCCTCCAAGTGTCCAGTGAATGTTAACAGTAGAGCTCATGTGTGCTTAAAAGACTTCAGAGAGAGCTGAGTGTTTGCAAGAAAACAACAGGGAGGAGCTGAGACACATGACTGACGGGTAAGTAATTAACGAGGAAACAAGTACTTTCAGCAGATTCCTGAATAGGAAGCTCCAGGAGTGCCAAACAGCAAAGGATAGCCGGGGCGTGCCCTGACGAAAGACATTTTTGACAGCTTTGGGACTATGTTTTATGGGTTTTAGGGGGTACATCTGTGACTTAATACATTTGTTGTTTGGAGAATGGGCTAAAAAAGTGCTGCCAGTTTCTTTTCCTGAAATGATGAGTGATGATAATGTGGACCGCATAAAGTCTCTAGGTGGTTTTATGCATGTGTGTTGTCCTAGAAAGAGGAAGTGCAGATCTCTAGCTTGGCACTCTGTCATAGGGCTGTAATTGTTTCCTTCTCCTCATTACTCACTCTTGTAGATCAAAGATATTTTTTACAATTAACACCATTTTTGTTGCATAACTACACTCTAAAAGCATGTTTGCACTTCCTCAAGAAGTTTTCTTTTTTTTTTTTTTCCTCAAGTAATGTGCCCTTTCTTGAAGGGCAATGCAAAGCAGGAAAGAATAAGATTATTTTAAGGTGATAGGGTCCATAAGAGCTTCTGTCATGAAAGCTTTCAAAATAGCTATTTTATGCACTGAGAGAAAGCAGTTTAAAATTTTAAGACTCGTTTTCCTCTCAGTAAAATATGCCTATTTCTCTATCTGCTGCTGATTTATGAATGGTAATAGTAAGAGCATTATAGTAGCAATGAAACATATGTGATGGGTTATTGACAGGAAACTCTTCACAGACAAAATCAAATTTTGAGACTCTAATGTGCACCATTAGCAGCAGGAGACAAAACTCAGGATGAGTTGAGATTTTCCTTCATTCACATGGGGACTCACATGCTTCCATGGACTCTAGCTGTCATTAAACAAACTGAGGATATGCTTTGTATAACAAA
>VXAU01000113.1:202248-226926 GCA_013399695.1 Formicarius rufipectus | reverse complement strand
AAAAAAAAAAAAAAAGTTGGAGAAAAATAGGATTAGGACTCCAGGCCCAAAAGAATTGGTCTGGTTAGAAATTTTATATCCCCATGAGTATGAGGCACCAGATGGCCAGAAAACCCACCGAGGGTTTTCCCTGGTGAAAAGAGAAAGGCCACTGAGCTTTGATCACTACCCAGGAAAAGCCACTTGTCGTAGGTTTCTGCAGCTGAATTTTAGTAGAAGTGTGGGGGCTACCAGAATGGCTTCTGTTAGAAGCTGCTAGAAGCTTCCCCTGTCCTGTTAAGCCAATGACAGCCAGGTCCAGGAGGGACTTCCTGCTGGTGGCCAAAGTTAAGCCAATTAAGAATCATAGTCATGTCTCTGTGATAACACATTTAAGAATTTAGGAGTGTTGCACAGTTGGAAATTCCAGCCATGAGATAACAACACAGAGACCAAGGTCAGAGCAGGAGGAGGAGAAGGAGGGACCCCACGCTGGAGCAGGGCAGGAAAAGACTCAAAGCTATTCCCCCCACCCCCTGCAGCCCCTGGAGGAGCAGGTGGATGTCTGAAGGAGCTGTTGCCCTGTGGGAGGCCCAGGATGGAGCGAGATCCTGGAAGAGACTTGTGACTGTGACAGGTGGAGAAGAAGACCCACACTGGAGTAAGTTTTTTCCCTGGGTAGAATTGTTGCCCGGGGGATGGACTGACATCAGAGAGGTCTCTCAAGGACTATCTTCTGTGGGAGGGACCCCATGGGAGCAGGGGAAGGAATCAGAGCTGTGGCCCCCCTGCAGCCCGTGGTGGAGCAGGTTGTCCCCCTGCAGCCCTTGGAGGACCATCGGGGTGCAGAGACCTGACTGCACCCCATGGAGTGACCCACAGGACAAGAGCAATGGTAGCAACAACAACCACCTGCAAAACCCCCATTCCCTCCTCCTTCAAACTGCTGGAAAAATGGAGGAGTGGGAAGAGAAAGGTGTTCTTAAGACTGATTTATTTCTTACTTTTTTAGTTTTCTTACTTTTAGTTTTAGTTCTTATCTTGTTAGTAACAAATTTGAGTATTTAGCCACTCTGAGTTTGCTTTGCCATTATTGCTCAGCTGGTTTTTTTGCCTTTTCTCTTTTGCTTTTCCCTCTCCCTCTGGGAAAGGGGAGGCCTGGAGGTTTGGGTGAACACCAGGTGAAAACCACCACACCACTCTCCACTGTCCTTTTTGAGAGTTCCTATAAATAAGGTTTTGCCTTTGTAACGTCACTGTAGTTTTCATTCTCCTGAAAATCAGTGCAACAAACCAAGTGACTGCGCACTGAGTCTTGTAATGATGAACTGACCCACTTCTAAGCCTACACACTTTTCTTTCTCAGCAGCACCTGTGAAACAAAAAATTCTCCTTTTGATTGTTGTTTACATCAAGCAGTATACAAAATACACAGTCATATAATAATTTTCAATTCCATTTTTTTTCCTTACTACCACAGAAGAACACAAACTGAAAATTCCAAACAAATCAAGGCAGTGAATTGTGCTTGTCAGCTAAATAATATTTGCTTATTTAATTCACCAGTAAAAGAGTTTGATATGAAATTGATAGAGAATGAAAGCTCAAGAAGCAGAACTTTAAAACTATTCCTTTCTGGCTGAAGGTTTTCATTTTAGCTCTGTCATACCATGGTGAATTTCGTAAAGAAAAACTAGAGGTTTTGAAAAGCTTGTGAACGCAGTCAGTTATTACATACCTTCATGCCATTACATACTTTTGTAATCTTTAAATCCAAAACAATGTGCTTTGCGAGAGGAGGACGGATGCTGAATATGTGGTATGGGTGCATTTTAATAGGAAACATCAGTAAATGAAATACTTGAAAAATGATGACTGAGTAGCCTAGAAAAATGCTGAGATGAGTTTACATGGTAATTGCATCCTGTGATAGCTAGAGTATACCTTGTGCAAGAAATATTTCTGCATTTGCATTAAGTATGAAAATAGCTAGATACTTTCCCANAAGCCAATGACAGCCAGGTCCAGGAGGGACTTCCTGCTGGTGGCCAAAGTTAAGCCAATTAAGAATCATAGTCATGTCTCTGTGATAACACATTTAAGAATTTAGGAGTGTTGCACAGTTGGAAATTCCAGCCATGAGATAACAACACAGAGACCAAGGTCAGAGCAGGAGGAGGAGAAGGAGGGACCCCACGCTGGAGCAGGGCAGGAAAAGACTCAAAGCTATTCCCCCCACCCCCTGCAGCCCCTGGAGGAGCAGGTGGATGTCTGAAGGAGCTGTTGCCCTGTGGGAGGCCCAGGATGGAGCGAGATCCTGGAAGAGACTTGTGACTGTGACAGGTGGAGAAGAAGACCCACACTGGAGTAAGTTTTTTCCCTGGGTAGAATTGTTGCCCGGGGGATGGACTGACATCAGAGAGGTCTCTCAAGGACTATCTTCTGTGGGAGGGACCCCATGGGAGCAGGGGAAGGAATCAGAGCTGTGGCCCCCCTGCAGCCCGTGGTGGAGCAGGTTGTCCCCCTGCAGCCCTTGGAGGACCATCGGGGTGCAGAGACCTGACTGCACCCCATGGAGTGACCCACAGGACAAGAGCAATGGTAGCAACAACAACCACCTGCAAAACCCCCATTCCCTCCTCCTTCAAACTGCTGGAAAAATGGAGGAGTGGGAAGAGAAAGGTGTTCTTAAGACTGATTTATTTCTTACTTTTTTAGTTTTCTTACTTTTAGTTTTAGTTCTTATCTTGTTAGTAACAAATTTGAGTATTTAGCCACTCTGAGTTTGCTTTGCCATTATTGCTCAGCTGGTTTTTTTGCCTTTTCTCTTTTGCTTTTCCCTCTCCCTCTGGGAAAGGGGAGGCCTGGAGGTTTGGGTGAACACCAGGTGAAAACCACCACACCACTCTCCACTGTCCTTTTTGAGAGTTCCTATAAATAAGGTTTTGCCTTTGTAACGTCACTGTAGTTTTCATTCTCCTGAAAATCAGTGCAACAAACCAAGTGACTGCGCACTGAGTCTTGTAATGATGAACTGACCCACTTCTAAGCCTACACACTTTTCTTTCTCAGCAGCACCTGTGAAACAAAAAATTCTCCTTTTGATTGTTGTTTACATCAAGCAGTATACAAAATACACAGTCATATAATAATTTTCAATTCCATTTTTTTTCCTTACTACCACAGAAGAACACAAACTGAAAATTCCAAACAAATCAAGGCAGTGAATTGTGCTTGTCAGCTAAATAATATTTGCTTATTTAATTCACCAGTAAAAGAGTTTGATATGAAATTGATAGAGAATGAAAGCTCAAGAAGCAGAACTTTAAAACTATTCCTTTCTGGCTGAAGGTTTTCATTTTAGCTCTGTCATACCATGGTGAATTTCGTAAAGAAAAACTAGAGGTTTTGAAAAGCTTGTGAACGCAGTCAGTTATTACATACCTTCATGCCATTACATACTTTTGTAATCTTTAAATCCAAAACAATGTGCTTTGCGAGAGGAGGACGGATGCTGAATATGTGGTATGGGTGCATTTTAATAGGAAACATCAGTAAATGAAATACTTGAAAAATGATGACTGAGTAGCCTAGAAAAATGCTGAGATGAGTTTACATGGTAATTGCATCCTGTGATAGCTAGAGTATACCTTGTGCAAGAAATATTTCTGCATTTGCATTAAGTATGAAAATAGCTAGATACTTTCCCATTTTATGGCATTCTGGGTATACTACTCTGATCAATGTAAAGTAGAACCAATCTTACTCCTTTTGAGACCTCTCACAGGATGGTTTTGACTATCCTGTTAAATATCACTTTAACAGGCCACCTCTGTAACCTGATGATAGGAAACAAACCTTGAAAGACAGAGGAAAGTCAAAGCATGAATTCTGAGTAGATGGGAGAAAGAGGGCAACAACCTGGAAGAAATAGTGTAAATGCTGTTTCACATATTCTTATAGTCTCTCCTGACTTGCTGCAGACCAATACATGAAGGACACATCAGGGTTGACCCATGTGGCCTTACTTGTACGCAGTTTAAGAAATAAGCTTAATTTTCTCCACCATTTGACCCTTTCTCTGCCCTGCAGCCACCTTCAATATTTCCACAGTCTCCTTCATGACAACTCCTAACAGTTAGAGTTAAAAAATTGTTACATGTGTACTGGTATTATCTTGTACAGCCCAAAGTAACTAATTCTTCAAAATTGCCAGTTACCCAAATCCTGAAGTGCTTGAAGCCTGGTTTGCATGCTGATTAACAGTGCTTTACAAAGGTAAAAATATTAACAAAATGTGTGTGATTGTGTGATATTTTATCGAGACAATAAGAAAAGAGGTTATTTTGGTTTTTGTGAAGGGAGTTCTTGTATGTTGTTTTGCAAGGTCTAAATATCTTCAAAAAGTCATGTATCTTTATCTGAAGTCTCTCATTAACCTAAAATCTATTTCCTAAGCATAAACATGGAATCAGCATTTGTGCTTTGCTTTTCTTTGTTCAATAGAACAAAGTGAGGTGTTATCACAAACTGCTACAAGTTTCACACGGAACCAAATTACACTACCCAGGAATGTAGAAAAGGGTTCCATTCATTCTCCAGAATGAATGGACACAATATGCTCCATTTATACTCCTGAAGTAATCTGAACCAAACTGTCCATGCAGCCACAGTCTCTCACAACTGCAGGATATGGCTGATGAGATGACTGGCAGCATCTCACTTGTAGGACAGATCAGTACTCCTGAACATCATGTCCCAAAGGGCCCCAAGATCTGGCCATTGTCCTTTCTGACCACAGCAGGGTGCCTACAATGCTGTTCCTGCACAAGAAATTTAAGACTTTGCCTTTGGATCGGGGGAGACACTTGATTCTCATTCAGTGTCAAGTCCCTTGCTTCCCTACCAATCTAAGTCCCTGAAAGAAATTACTTCTCCAAGATGCTCTCAATAACTTCAGAGTGGGTACAAAAAATGTGTTTGGCCCCTCCATATTAGATCCATGGGGACAATTTTAGTGCCTACAGCTGAGTGACTTCATGGAATTTCTTCCCCTTTTTTAATTAGAAACTGTATACTCATAATTTCTCTATAAAATTTAGTGTTCTCTGGAGGTAGTTGGGGTTTATGTAAATTTTTATGACATACTAATGGCTCAAATAGAACTGAAACTGAAGACTGTTTCATAAAGGAAACCAAAGGCTGCTAGTGAAAGGTCCCTATGGAGTCAGTATGGAGAGAGGCAAGACTGACTTTCATCAATACAACACCAAGATGAGCTAGTCTAGTCTCAAATATAACATTTAAACCTTCAGCCATTAACAAAAAATATAGTATACATCTATACTCTCCCCTACAATTCTCGAGCTGGACTGGTAGTAGGAGGAAAGACTCCAATATATTAAATTTCTTCAACATTCTGGACTTCTGTCACAATATGCTCAGACCATTTGGAGTTTTAATGACTGGAAATTATGCCTTTTTAAAGTGCCAAAGCATTTTTGGAAATTAATTCCTACTAGAGCAGTGAGAATACAGTACCCTTGGGAAATATAATGTATAACAGTGCTTTACCTTTAGATTCATTTCTTCATAAGAAACCCAGCTGATCACCATCTTAATATTTTATTATATAGCAACTAGTCACAGAAATCCTTATTCCTATGCTTCATATTGCTATTAAACTGAGTAAGGACAAAAAGCAACCACTTCTAAAGGAGCTGCAGTCTTTTCACCCCCACAATATTTTATCTTCTCTGCTTTTTCTTTTTCCTTTCATCTCCCATTAAAACACTGTTACGATTGGGTTTTAAAGTCATCAGGTTTCAACTAAGTAAAACTATGTCTTTCATTGCAGGAAACTATTTTCTTCACTGACCTCAAGTATTTTATAACAACTTATCTATAAGGGGGCAGAGAAAGGAAAAGGGTATTCATCTAGATTTATAAAAGTGATATAGTATTCTGGACATCCTTCTCTCTTACAAAAACTCTCAACAGAAAGATTTCCTTTCCTTTGATTTCAATAAGCTTTGACAAAACTTCCACATGAGCAACAAATACTTACTGCGTATTTAATTATTTTCTAATCCAAGTCTTACTAGAATCAAGAACCTTTCTGCCTCTCCTTAGGATAACTTTAACAGGGAATGAAAAGTTTTCTCTTTTGTGCTTCAAATATTTAGTTTACTTGTCCACAAAGTTGCTTAGCAGCCTTCAGTCTGTGAAGAGAGTTGATAATGCTGGCATTGACCCCAAGAAGAAGAAAGACTTGAGACCTGTCACTGCACTAAGGAACTACAGAGACAAGATAAAAATAAAACACAGAAAGTAGAAACAGTCATTCAAAAAGCGATGGTAGTTTTGCAAACTAAATAAATTTCTCCTTCTACTGGAAAAATTCCCTTTGAAGCTGAAAGAAGTCATATGTGTCTTCACAGGAAGGAAGGGGGCAAAAATGCTTTGAGTGCCCCAGAGATCTTTGAATCAACAACTATTTGTGACCATTACAGGGACAGTGTTTTCACTGAAATTGCAATGAGGCTCTATGCTTCAAATCAGAGCACCCTCAGGCGGTGTTAAAAACCCTAGAGAGGCTTTTCTACTTCTCCATAGTTAAGCTATTTCCACTTTTAAACTGACAAGACATGAAAAATTGAAACATATAATTTGTTTACAAATTAGTGCACCAGAGGAAATGTCACCATTTTACTTCAGAAAAACTCTATTAACAATATAAATAAACAAAATAATTAAAATACAGCAAAATAGTAAGAGGTTTGGGATTTGGGTGTGTACAGAACTAATATATATATGAATTCATATTATACATATATATATAATATATATAATGTGCATATATTATTATATACAGAACTAATATATATATATGTGTGCATGTCCTGGTTTAAAGAAAAATATTTGGGCAGGAACTCCAATAAAATGAACTCCTTTCCCCTTTAACTCCTACCAAAACAGATGAAATGTGAGGAGGTATAAATGAAAAACAACAATTTGCTGACAGGAAAATAGCAGCAACAAGATACAAAGGAAAACTGCTTACCCACAAAGTGAGGAATTCACGACCCCATGTTGACCCCCTTGGGGAACAAGGGGGAAAATAATGAAAAATGGTGGAGAGTCCTCCCCACCAATCACCCCTCTCTGCCCAACTAAACAAAAGAGTCAATGGGAAACACAGGCAAAAGCCAAAACCTAGGCAAACTGTGTTGTTCACAAGGAGTTATACTATTGATCTGCCCACTCTATGTCAGCTGGTCAAGTTCAGGTCTTCACTGTGGCAATGGTGTTGATTTGGAACCTCTTTAATCTCTGCCACGTGTTGCCTCCAAGACTGGCACTGCCCCACTTGGCTTGACTGTGGCAATCCTGGCACAGACAAGTGGCAGTGGGAGAGTTACCAGCAAGCTCTCCTGGAAACAGCTCCTGGCATGGGCAGTAGCAGAGACCACGGTCCTCATGGCATGAGCTGGGGCAGTTTGGCAGCAGTCTGGGCAAGGATTCCCAGCACAGGCAGCAGTTCCACTGGATTCCCCAGGCACCAGCCCATGGGGTCCAGGGAAGAGGTAGTCTCTCCAAAACAGTGTTGGAAAAGGAATAAAATGCAAAAACCTCCTGTAACTATGACAATGTGTTTGTATATATTTTCACTTTATTATCAGAAATTATCATTTATATAGGAAGAGATGGGGTTTCGGGACTGGGCTTGTCTGTGCTGGTTTTTTATGTCTTTTCACAAGCCTAAGAGAAGTTTGTTTACAAAATGTTGATTTCTGCTTAAGGATTCTCCTAGTAAAGGGAGAAAGGCTGTCTCATGCCTGCCAAAATGAAGAGAAATTAAACTAATATTTTAATGACAACACCAGATTTCAGTGAAATAGTTTATTTTCATTTTTACATTATCCAGGAAGGGGTTTTTTACACTGCCAAAAGAAGAGTAAGCATTTCCTAGCTTTCCTGATTAAAAATAGGTTTCACCAATGAAATGAGGCATGTGAATCCTCAGAATGTCAGTACCTCAAGGAGTTTCTGAACACACAAGTACAGTATTTTCAATTTCTTTTAAATTTGAAAACCAAAGCTTCAACCAAAAGTCATGACACAATAGTAGACACAATCCATCTTACTATTTCAGATTATTCAGGCCACTAAGACTTTTTGCTTTATGATGAGGTGTTCCCATGTGGCCGAGTTTTGCCAGTAATCCAGGTGGAAAAACATGAACACCTGTGTGATCCCATGCCTTTGGCAAATGCTTCACTGCTTTTACTCCTAACAAATCCCACTGAACCACACACAGGACTGTAGGCAATAAATCCCTGAGCAGATGTAACCACTTGGTTTCTCAGAAATTATTACCTAGCTGAGTTGATTTGTAGACTTTTTTTTTTTTTTTGCTTGAGTAGTAAAACATTGCTACTGATTAACTGCTAATCTGAGTGCCACAAGAAATTAAGGCTGGAAAGTTATTTCAGAGTTAGACATGTTGCTGTTGTTATGCTTCTAGTAAGTAGAGCCAAACTTGCTTAACATAAGTATCTGAGCTGTTTGGTTATCTCTGTTGGCTTCCTGAAGTTTTCTAGGACCTTCAGGCAGTAAATAAAGTCTGTTTCAGAGCAGTTTTGCTACAGGCACGTGGATTTTTTGATTTTTCTTGCTGAGGTAACTTTAGAGTACCTGTACCATCTTTAATAGAGAGTTTTTGGGAAAGTCTTTTAAAAAGTGGCTGGGGTGGGGGGGAGTGGTGTGGGTTACTAGTAATTTCTTGGGATGAGTGTGGGGGTTTCAAGTGTTTAGAGTATTTCATAGTTCTTGACTTCTACTATATGATGTAATTGGGACATATGGATTATGAGATCTGAAGAATGTTCTGTCTGTGAACATGATAGAAGTCCTGTTTGTTGCATTAGTTTGGGACAGAAAAGGATTTTTTTTCTTTCTTGTGTAAATTCTGAACTATCTCTATGAGCTCTTTCTAATTCTAAGCTTTCCTTCTGGTTAGTACTAGCTGAGACCAAGTTGATTCAACAAAGAGTTTCTGTGATACAAAGTACGCTTTATGCAATACAGTAGTACTTTTTAAAAAGTTTTCTGAAACAATGCTTGAGGCTTCCTGATTGTGATGGATTAGCTAAATCTGCAGAGGTCATAATGGAGAGTGATATAAATTACCAAAAATGATGGCATTTTTATCTGTCTGTGATTTTTACTGTAGCATTGACTTTGCTACAAGTCAGTCAAGAATTTGCATATACGTTTCAAGGACTCTTCTTACAAAACTTAAAAGCCAGTCTAATATTTTTTGCCATGCTACCATAAAGTCTTTAATTAAAAAGTAATACTTTGTCTTATGAAGGAATTTAGACAATTCCTTGCTTTCAACCAACTCTTATATTATGGTCAAGGGTTACATCATGAGTTGTAATCTAGCAAAACTGCAAGACCAAGTCTGAATTTTACAATACTGGCTATTAGCACTGCTGTAAACATTTGAAAGCATCCAAGACTAAATCTCATGTAAGAATAACTGATCACAAAATGTTTATAAAAGGGTGTATTCCACGAATAGGTACACAGATCAGATCCTCATGTATACATGCTGGACATAACTAAAACTTCTAGTTTTGTTTCTAAATTCTTTTCAGTCTAGTTGACTCTAGTATCAATTACCATTTTCTCTATGGTTATATATGCAAAACAGAACCATCTGCCTCCAAACTTGTCCTGTGTGAACAGTAATCTCTAGGATTTCAGATAACCTAACACAGTTTATGTGCTCTCATTATAATGGAATTATAATTATCAGATAAAAAAAGAAAAAAAAGCTTGTTTCCTAACATTTCCAAGGCTGGCTGTAGGAGACACAGGACACAGTTACCAGTAATCTCTCAAAGAGCCCTTTATGTAGAAAAAAAAGAAAATAAATGCAGTTTAAAAGCTGCCACAAGAGATTCTCTGAAGAGTTTATGGATGCTAATAGTGTTATAACATCACCTACCTCTTGGTGACAATGGAGTGGATTGGCCCTTTTTAGAAGAATGCAGTGCATGCTAAAACAATACAGGTTTTACAGCTTGACTAGGAAAACATAAGCTTCATAGTTGCTCAATATGTGGCAACCTGTTGGGTGCAGAGGGATAGACTATGTTCTCTATATAAAACTTCTGTTAAAATTGATCTTATTTCTGTTTCCACAATACAAGAGCTGAAGTGCTTTCATTTAATCATGCTAGGAAGTACTGCAGCAGAATTTCTGGGGGCAACCCACCAAATGGAGGAAAAGGTGGAAGATTGAAAATGAACAGCTGACAACACAGCAAACAGTTTTGATGCAAGAAAAAAACAGGATGTCCATGAAGATTTTGGGAACAGGTGAAAGAGCAGACCATGCAATGACTCATAAAGAAGCAAGGGCTTTGAGGGTCCTCTAGCTGAGGTGTGTTCCTGAGTTACCTGGTGAGTCTCAACTTTCCTTTTGGGAATTGAAATTAGATGATGTATGTATTGTGAACTTGCTTTCGAGTAGATGGAGTAACCATGGGATGTTTCCTTGACATGTTTGGATAAAGAAGCCATTTGGCGATCTCTTTCTGGGAATGTAATATAGATGCTGAATTAGTAGAGGCATAGGAATATAGGTTAGCTGATGATAATTTTTTAATCCCTGTTGCTTTCAGTATTCAGACAGCTTAAACAGAATCTCAGCTGAAAGCCTGATGAAGTTCAACCTTGTCATAGTCTGGTGGGTCCTGGATAAAAGAACAGCTGTGAATTTACAGAAAAAATAATTAAGAAGTCATAAACATAAATTACAGGTGTTGTGCAAACATATGTTGAAAATCACCTTCATTAACACTTACTCAAATATTCTGGCCAGAAGCTTAATAGAGTACAGAGAGAGAGAGGAGTTAGAAATCCCTTATAGTAGACTATAGTTTCTTTCTAGTTTAAAAAAAAAAAATCACCAAGAAACCCACATGCAAACAAAAACCTACTACTCCCTATATAGAGATGCTGTATTTGTTTGCAGCTATCAGTTGTCTTTCTGGTTTAGCTGAGGAATATTGGATTCCAATATATGATTACAAGTTCCCTGGAGGGGGAAGTTTCTCCAAAGAATCATTTAATGTTGTGTCTAAAGTTAAGTGTGGAATGAAAGTACACTGACAACTCTTAGACTTTGAAACCGAAAACAATTTTGGCCCAAAAGTCTTGATTCTCACTTCACGTGATATTTGGAGAGGTCTTATTTTATATTATTGCAAAAGAATTTTGCAGCCGGTGCTTTGCTACTTTAGAGTCAATAATTTTTTTAATGAATACTTGAGTGCCTAGATGCAAAACAGCACAGTGACATTTTAAAGAGCTTTTGATACATTTGCATATCTTACCTCCTGTTGCATAGGTAAAAATTATAGGAGTTCATGATAAACAGTAAGATAGAAAAGAGCAGGGGTCAGAATGCTAAACAACCTTACAATGCTAACAAGTAATTTATTTTTTTTAAATTTATATTTTGTGAGTTTGGGGATTATAAACAGGAATTTTGTTTAGTTGAAGTTTGTGTGTCCTTGGTGACTACTTGCTACTTGTTTTCACTTTTTCACAGTAGCATGAAAAATGAACTCCCTTGAGTGGGGGGCTAGGGAAAGAAAGGTCAACAAAACAGAGCTATATTTTAATCTCAGCAACAAAGACAGAAAAGAGTTCAAGTATCACGGTATTTTAATTTGCTCATTAAGCCGAAGCATCTAAAGATGCTATTTTAGAGTTCCTTTTCGTGGTGTTTCTAAGTGAGAAAGTTTATTCATGAGGAAAGACTTACTTTTCAAAACAGGAGTGTTGAATGTTCAGCACAAAGAATGCAAAAGTACGTTACCTCACTCGGGAACTCTGAGTTTATGCACAATAGAAATGTGCATAGCATATGTGCAGTCATGGAAACTGAATGGGTCTGTCTGGGATGAAATTATGCATTTTATGTGGGGATGGGTGACTTTTGCATTCAAATGGAGAACAAAGCTTTTTATCGATGGTATAGGACCTACTGTTGCAGAGCGTTTTCTTGGCTCTTCATTATAATTGCTGTGTTGGCACAAAGTAACTGGTTTTCATTTTGAAGTTTCCAGAAAATGTTTAGCTTGTATGTATCACAAAAGAGTCTGGTATTACTTTTCCTGTGTTTTTTGTTGGGTTGTTGTTTTGTTTTTGTTTTCTTCTAATAGGTTTAGAATAGTTTCTGTAGGTTGATGCTGCAAGAAGAATTGCACTTGCAGAAGAAAGGTTGAACTAATAAATCAAGGCATTCAACAAAGATTTGAAAGGGCTGAATTAAAACATAAAGTGCAGTGCTAGTTTGCACAGTAAAAGAACATATGGATGTCTTCCAGGTTCCACAAGGATGCAAATGTTGTGTTTTAAACCAATTGCTTCTTTCCTGAAAGAACACGTGATGTTTTGTTGCATCAAAAGGGAATCAAGAGGCAGAGACTGCATTACTCAATAGCATTTGAAATCTGTGTTACTCAGATTTGCTGGGTGAAGATGAAAGGGACAAGCCTCCCATGAGCCCTTACAGGTCTGAGGTGACACTGACCCTGTGCAACCTGACCAGGTGTCTTTCACTCATCAAGTCACGCCTGTCTTTAGAAATGTCATGGGAATGGGGCTGGCAAGTGAACACTGGAAGACTTCTCCTGAGAAGTGCACTTCATTCAGTTAGGTCTGTCTTCTTTAGAAGTAATTTGGCATTGATAAAACATCAAGTACTTCCTTATTTTTTCTTCCCATTTAATATGAAAGAAAAAACAAAAAACAAAAAAAAAAAAATTGAGGAAACTTGAGAATTTCAAATGGTTTTGATTGCATGTCTTGAAAATAATTTTTCCCATCTGTGAGAGACTGAAACGTTAAGGGTTAATGACTCAAACACCTGACAAAAGCAATAGGTTCTTTGCTGATGATATGTAAGGTAACAGCCCAGGGGGAGGGGGTGTTTGCACTCAACATCAGAACCTACAAGCTGTGTTTTGAGCCAGATAAGGGAAGAAGCCAATAAGAAGCAGATCCTGCTACGTGGGGTAATGCTTTTTATTGTACCAATATCCCCCCCTACACAACTGACTCAGGTGTAAAACACCCCCACTCCTAGGGAAGTATTGAGGCAGTCACACATAGACCTGAAGGTATTAATCCTGTCTGATGGGGCATTATTTGTTCAACTACTGTTGCAGGAGGCAACTGTCTTGTCTTAGAAGGTGCCATAAATGATCAAAGATCCACGAAGTGCCTCCTGACTCTTTTCTGGGGCCTTCCACCAGAGAACTGCTCACAATCTGCAGTGTTGTGACAGATCCATGGTGTTGTAACAGGCTATGTAAAACTATTCCCACCCAGGGGGAGGTACTGGGGCATTCCCACCTGAACCTAAGCATATATTAACCCATCAGACTTTGCATTTCATGGGCTTCCCCCACTCTTGGCAGATCAAGACTGCAACCACTACTTTGACAAATGGACATTAAAATTGTAACTATCAAGTTTCATTGTTGGATCCATGGGTTATATATTTCTCCTCTTATCCTTTATTTTTCTTTCTTTTCCTTATTAATTTTCTTAAGTGCTATTTTTGTGCTTTCATATTGCTGTATTTCTATAGATAATAAAACAGCTACAGACTTCTTTTCCATTGTGAGCAAATTGTTCTAAAATAAACCTGCCATATAATATGCTTATTAACACCAGTCATTTAGTGTCATTCTACCCCAAGGGACCTATAATTAACATAAACCTTAGTTATTCCACCTTTAGGGGTGGGTCATAACACCATGTCTTTTTCTGGAGGTAGATTATTTTCCTTTTTTTTTCTTTTACCATGGAAAGTGCTGTAACAATCTAGGCACTACATCATATTAACACTTTAGTGTTAATATTTTAGCATAGTCTACAGCCTATGCTTTCATAAAGGTTGTGTATGCTTACTAAGTACCTCCCAAAGCATTTGATCTTTCAGCAGGACAAATTAGAAGTTGAAGAGGCTGCTATGCTTAATTAGCTGTAGAAATTTAGTTAATTTTCATTGTGAAGGGGGGAAAAAAAGACTAAAATATGACGGTGGTCTGAGTGCATGAAATTCTGCTCCAAAGAGCTCTCCATGGAACAGGTTATTAGAAGTAGTTACTGCTGATACTTATTAGGTGCAATATTCCTGTTCTTTGAAGGTTTAGGAGCAGAAGCACATTACTCACACCTCAATTACTTGGAAGTTTCCTGAGGAAGGATTACTCCTACTGGTTCACCAGTGAAAAGGAGGGGCTGGATGGCCCATAAATCTGTTTTGCTAAATACCGTTGGGACTTGAATGCTCTACCTCATGCTGGATGATGAGCCAAAGTCCTGTGTTCAGTGTCACTGAAGTCACTATCTCAACCTTTGCAGTACACAGAGAGCAGCCTCAAGAATAAATACTTTTCATGCCAAGGTCTCAATAGGGGTGTCTGTGTAATGGTTATTCAATAAACAATGCCAAAGACTGCTGAAATGAGAAGGCAAGACAGGGGGAGCAGGGCGAGGGGTGACATGTTAGAGGAAGAATTTCATGTGGTGAATTTTGTTACAATGATTTGCTTTGAGGTAATTTTTATTGATTCACAAATATTTGATAGAAAATGCAATAGACATGATCAAGACTGTAGATAACATTAGTACTTTTCCCCAACAGTTTCATTTCTGATGAAGATTTTCCTTGAAAACTGTAATATATTATTTTCTCAACTATGCCCTACACCTATGTATGCTGATTTTGTCTGGGATAGAGTTAATTTTCTTCCCAGTGTCTAGTACAGGGTTGTGCTTTGGATTTGTGCAGAAAACAATGTTGATAATATGAAGATGCTTTTGTTATCACTGAGCAGTGCTTACACAGAGCCAGGGCCTTTTTTTTTTTTTTTGTACTGCCATGCTGGTGAGGAGACTGGAAGTACTTGGAAAACTGGGAGGAGATGGGACAGATGACTCTATCTAGCCAAAAGGACATTTCATACCATATGGTGTCAAGCTCACTATATAAAAAGAGGAAGAAGGGGGGAACATTCTCACTGATGGTGTTTGTCTTTCAAAGTGATTGTTCCACTTGATGGAATCCTGTTTTCCTGGAGATGACTGAACAACTGCCTGCCTGTGGGAAGGCATAATGGATTCCTTGTTTTGCATACACAGGTTTTGTTTACCTATTAAACTGTCTTTAACTCAATCCATGAGTTTTCTCACTTTTACTCTTCTGATTCTCTGCCACTAGTGATGGAGTAAGTGAATTGTTGCATGGTCGCTGACTGGGGTTAAACCATAAGACTGGGTTATAGCTACATGCCTGGATAAAGCTGTGCTTACTACTGGTGTTCAGTATAAATAATGAAATATTTAAATTCAGCTAGTGACAATGGTAGCAACGCTAGCTTTAGATCACTGCAGCATCCAGAGTGCATTTCTGAGGTTCATGCAGTTTGTTTTGCACATGTGAAAGTTGATGCTACTGTACCTTCCCCCCTTCAGCTGTGTGCCCTTATGCTGTATTAGGATTCCATTATGTGATTCACAAGTGATACCCAAGGAGCCAGACCATATTCTACGATGTGCTCTATCCCTCCACCTATATACTGCCATATGTTTACAGATGGGAGATGATTCAGAATCTCAGCTTTTAACATGTCAGGCTAAATGGCCAGCTCTATGATTCTAGGATGACTTCCTTCCCCTTAGCTGTAAAACGTTTGAAAGCAGGTGGCTACATTTGTTGCACTGAGAAAATCAATGGATTCATTTGTTTGAGCTGCAAACTGGGATATCTGCTACATAGAAGTTGCTAATCAAGAATTGTTAACTAGTGTATTTATGTAATTTAAATACTAATATAGAATTTAAATAGGAATAATTTGTCTATTCCTTTCACAGAGCATTAGCAATAACTGCAGCCTCACCAAACACAATATTGTTTATTTTGTATTTCTCCAGGCTGTTTAAAATCTCTCCAAGTCATGGCTTCTCTTTATCTGAAATAAGAATAATAGCTTAGGATTGTGAAAATAAAGAACTTTAGAGGCATTATCTCTCTTGAAAGTTAACCTTTAAAAAAATTAACCACTTGTTTAGGCTTATTTATATATTTATTTATACTCAGACTTTAAGACTCAATTGAGAAATTGAATATGGGTATACTGCACAGTAAATGGGATGATACCAAACTAAAACACAGTCAATTTAAGAAAATTACACAAGGGTATTTTGGTGTGCTATATTTTCGAATACTACTTAGCTATTTTTCTGGCTTTATTATTTATTATTATAGTGCTTTTGTGGAATTTTCTTAGTTTTAAACATTCTTCTCACTCCTGCAGCTTTGTGAAACACTCTAACAAACAAGGCAGAATATTGACTGACATTACTTATGTAAGAGAGAAATTGATGGTGTTAGATGGTTTAATCGATTGCACGAGTGAACAAAGTGAAATAATAGGCTGGGAATTATGAGTGGTGTGGTATGGAGGAAATATATTTCAGACAAAAATTATGGTTGTTAAGTTGATGGTTCATGATTGGCATGGTTGTTTTGAGTTTTGAAAGACTATTCTTATTTCAATACTGTACCAGAAAGACTAGGAAAGGAGAACTGTAATTATTAAAAAGCCAAGCAATGGCAGCTAATCTTGTATTTCAAAGTGAACAGATGTACTTATTGTTCTCTTGAATGTACATAAATTAAATTGCAGTAGTGGATTATTTATATTACTGGATTATTTATATTAATTAGATTTCTTAATTTATATATATATATATATGGAATTTATTATTTCTTGCATTCTTTCCTTGTATGTACTGGGTTTCTGCTTATGCTTCATTTTCCTTTGGTCCTCAGTCTATATTTTGTTTTGTCATTTAGGCCATGGTATTCTTCTTGGAAGCATGTTGCTCTAGGTCATATTAGAGAGAGGATATAGGTCTGAGCTTCACAGTCAAATGTTAGACTACTGTCACCTGAAAACAAGGGACGTAATTTCACATGTTCTAGTTAAAGTGTATTCTGAAATTGGGTCTTTTTCACAACTTTATTCCATTGTTTGCTAAAAAAAGGTAAATCTTTCTAAGCTTCCCTGTATTTAGATCTCAGCATAGAAGCAATTAAATACTTGCAAGCAAGTTTATGAACTTTCTACATGTATTTTTAATGCTTCTCCCTTTATGTTATGCCAAACACTATTAAAGAGCATTTTCCCCTAGTAAGAGCAAAATATGCTGTATTCAAGCTAAAAGTGCAGAACACTGGGTGATTATGAGGCCACAATAACATGGAAGTTAAATAATCAGTCATTATTGAAACATAAGGATGCTCCTATTATTTAATGTATACATTTAGGGCTCTGCTGAGCAGTTAAAAACCCCAGCCTACTTATGATTATGAGTCCTGTAAATGTAGACCGTCAGCATAGCTAAAGAACAGAGTTAATGCATCGCTTTATCCTACTGGAAGAAGAAAATTATTTCCTGTAAAAAAGTTCTCATGTCCCTGAATTAACACCAACTATTCCCTAGGTTCTAACAGTGAATCTCTGAGTCATATTACAAATATCATAGGAAAAAAAAATCAAGCCTTTTGATATAATTTAAATAGAGAAACAATTTTGATGCCCACCTGAACCTTAATATTATTTAATGTATTGCCAAAATATTTTTATAGCTTGGTTTGATGTATTTTTTTTGTTTTGTTTTTGGTTTGTTTTATTTTGTTGTTGTTGTTGTTTTGGGTTTGGGAGGGGTTGTTTTGTTTTTTGTTGTTGTTGTTTGTTTGTTTTTTGTTTTGTTGGGTTTTTGTTTGTTTAGTTGGTTTGAGTTTTTTATGTGATGTAGACTACAAAAGTCTTCCCAGAGTTATCACATTCAATTGCCATGTCTGCGCAGGTCTTAAACTTTCCAGGATCATTGTGAGATCTTTAAACTCGATTTGAAAGGGGACAGAGACACAGCCAGGCTCATCAGACATCATCATTTTCCTGTGTGGAAGGGGGAGAACTATAGCAATGACCCAAGTAGCAAAAGGAGTTTTAAAATAGGATTTAAACTCCAGCAAGTTCAGGTATTCAAAGATGTAACCACAAGACAGGACTATGGGGCATCCCTTTGCACACCCATTGGGATATTGTCACAATCAAGTATTCCGTAAAGTTCCCAGCAGGAAAGCTAACATAACTAGAATGTGATCGTGAGGGACTACATGCTGTTTAGGAGAGACAGAGCAGGAAGGCTTGGTGGTGGAGCTGCCTTTCACAGGAGTTGGATGCAGGTTTGAGCCACTAGCCACAAATATAGAAAGATTGTCAGAGTAAGTAGAAATGAGACAAGGAAGTCCAAGGCCCATCTGTAATTAAATCTGGCAAAGAATGTCAAGGAAAACCAGAAGAGCTTCTTCAAACACATCAATAACATAAGGAATAATAAGGATAATGTGGGCCCATTACTAAATGGAGGGGGAGACCCTGGTAACAGTGTATGCAGAGAAGGCAGTTACCGAATGCCTTCTTTGCATGGCTCTTCACTGACCCATGAGACAAAGGTAAGGACTTTCTCTTGGTCAAGGAGGATTGATTAGTGAATATATAGGTAAGTTTGGCATCCACAACACCCTGGACCCTTACAGGATGCATCCATGAGTTCTGTGAGAGTGCTGGCAGACACCATAGCTAGGCTGCTCACAACCATCTTTGAGTGGTCATGAAGGTTAAGAGAGGTGCCGAAGGACTGGAAGAAAGCAAATGTCACCCCAGTTGTCTAAAAGGGCAAGAAGGAGGACCTATGGACTATCAGTCAGCCTCATTTCCCGAAAGAAGAATGAATACTTCCTGTTATGGGAAAGACAAATAGTGTCTTTACTGGAAAATAAGTCAATCATAGGCAGAGTACTTTAAATTCTTGACAGTTGGTATTTGACTCACCATTTAAAATGCTAAATCCAAACCCCACTACAGCACAGGTGGTTTATGGACATTCTGATCATCAGTAGAGCAAAACACTGTCACTAGTAGAGGTTGATTCTTTGATCATGTTTCACCTCAGAGTTACTTCCTTGCTCTGTTATCCCTTTCAGCACTGACCTGACATGCTTCTTTCACACCCCAACAAATTGTCCAGGCACAAGCAAAATAGTAAATGTCTTGTAAATGGGTTTGATTAAAATCTCACTACGTCATCTGGATAGTGGGTTTAAGTACATCTGATCTTCTGTAAACTCGTACTGGAAGGGACTGATTCATTTGATGTTTGAGAGGAGAGTTATAGTGTAGTTAAGCAACTAGTGAAAGGAACATCAGGAACTTCTGCTGGGAAATGTCAAGTGGGAGGTCAGCAGTGGAGCACATCAGTGTTTGAAACCAATCTGCCTAATGACATGAAGGACAGTATGAGCTTCTTAACAACAAAAATTATAAATCTGTTTATGTGCTGTCAACAAATACTATTTCACTTAAAAAAATTTGGACGACCTTGAGAGCTCATAATAATATTTGAGAGAGAAAAGCACAAACACATATTAGAAAGAAAAGGATCCGTTTTTGATAAAGCCAATATCTGACTTTGAGACCCTGGTCTCTGCTCCTACTGGAGGACTGTTCCAAAAGCTCACTTACATTCATCTTTAAATTTCTAGTCTGTTTTACATTGGTTTAAAGCATTTGGTCTAATATAAATAATGTTTGATAATCAAATAGTTCTTTCCCTCCCCTCAGCATTTATATCACCCAAATTTCTAAGGGAGTAATCCCCTTTGGTTTTGTTTTTTAATGGACTAAGAGACTGTTTATTTTCAGGATCATCTCATAGTTTTCTGTGGTTGTTGGAAGTTCACTCTGTCCTTTACTGACTTTAGGCAACTAAAATATGTTGTAGTGAATGAGGTTGGCACCATTGGAGAGTACTTTAGTATCTCCCTTATTTCTGCTGAGATACCTCAGCTGTTGCATTCTAGGATAACATTTGCCTTTCTCACAGCTGTACTGCATTGAGGGTTCATAACAATCATCTGATCAGATAGAACATGTGGATCGTCTTTCTCCAGAGATCACTAAAATGCTGAGAAATAGCCTAAATAGAACACTGTAGCAGCCCAATGATTTTATGGTATTTATGTGTAGCTAGGGAATGGAGAAAATTTTATTAAGACAATTTCTATGTAAATGTAAACATTAATGAAAACACTATGGAATGGAGAGTTTTGAACTGTATGCCCTAGGTGTTAAAGTGATTTTTCTCTGCTAAATATTTCTAGATGTAGATATTGTAAATGATGCATAGTTGTTTGTCTGCGTTTTTGGGGGGATTTTTTTGTGTTTGGGTTTGTTTTTGGTTTTGTTGTTGTTTTGTTTTTGGGGTTTTTTTTTAACTGCTGAGCAGTACCATCTTCCCTTCACCAGTGCTTAAAAGCATGGAAAAATACTCTGTTTGAAAGGCTGGAAAAGTACGCAGGCAGGGTGCAAATGAGACTGCCTCCAGCTGTACGGAGTGGAGGCAAAGAAAACAGGTTACCCAGAGAAGCAGTGGATGCCACATCCCTGGAAATGATTAGGGCCAGGTTGGAGGAAGCTCTGAGAAACTCAGTACAGTGCAAGGTGTCCCTGTCCATGGCATAGGGAGTTGGAACTAGATGATCTTTAAGGTCCCTTCTGACCCAAACTAGGATTCTATGACGCTGGTTTTACAAGTAATGATAAATGGCACCACATAACCATTCTCTCTCCTCATTAACAGAAGTCAGGAAATTAGTAGCATTTCTTTATTACATACATTTAAGATGTCTGTAATAAACTACATCTTTGTCAGGCTGGAATTGTGGTTCCTAGAATCTCTTCATTTCAAAGGAAATCCACAAAAACTTGAAGACATGTGTAGCCTTATCCTGTGAGCAGGTGAAACTGAAGGAAAATCAGAGGTCAAAATAGGGAATGAAAGGTACAGAAGTGGGACTGTCTGCCTGCAGTCCCCAAAGGACCTCCTGCCTCAGGTGTTTGAAAATTTTTCTTCATTCAGAGCAGGGTTGGAAGTGGAGACTCTGTCCAAGTGGACAAAACCTTCAGCCCAAAGAATTCAAACACTTTTTACAAAAGCTGCCAAGCTCCATCCTTCTTTGTTCAGGATGGATTCCCAGAGAGGCTGTGTTTAACCTACATTTGAGGCAAAAGGAATTTGGAATGATTTGTATGGATAACTATGGACTCGTGTGTTTCAGACAGGTGACAACATGCAGAGACCTCTGGATTATTACAACAAAATGTATCTTCTTATTAAGTCTCAAAAGCTTTCAGTTTAGTAGATAATATTACTTTCAAGAGACAACCTGGAATATGATGGCATTTTGGTTTAGAGTTTCTTGGTAAAACCATGACCTCATTGTCTTTTCATGAAGATTCAGTGAAATTCATGCTTTTCTATTTATTTCTATTTATTTTGTTTTTCTCCTCAGAATTTTAGTAGGTGAAGATGGTTGATGAACAACTTATTGACTGAGAGTTCCTTTAAGTGTGTTACAAAAAAAGACTAGCAGAGCACAATAGTAAGCCAATAGGAATCACTAGAAAATTGCTTTATTGGTAGAACTCTTTAACAAGAGCTCAAATTGAGAAGTAATGTTTCTAAAATCTTCCTACAGTTGAGCAGAAAAAAACCTTTCTTTTGAAAAAGATGTCTTCTACATAATAAAAAAAAAAAATTGACATGGGAGTTCAATTACATGATAATATTAGGATCATCAAATGAGACAATCAGAAATGAGAAGCCAGCAAAATGTAGACAGGTCATGTGTTTTGCAGAAGTGAATGGGCAAATAGCACATAATAAATCAATGAATATTTTTCTTTCCTTCCAAGAAAATTAAACAAAAATCCCCTCAGAGTTCTATTTATCTACAGCTTACCTAATTTGAGGAAATGCAGGGCTTTCTGAACTGTCTGCAGTCATACTGTGTTACAGTAATTTCTGACATACACTTGTTTTCCAAAACTTAGTCTCCTTTCATCTCTATAGTTTCATTTTTCTAATTTGTCTAAAATTTTTGAGTTTCTTAATTTTAAGCTGTTAATAATGGATTATTTCCTCTCCTGATTCCTTGCTAAAGTACAGGATTTAAGTTTATGATTAGTTTAAGCGTAGTGACAAAGACATGATGATAGCAGTGAGACTTTAAATAAATTTCTCCTTAAATAAAAAGTTATACTTCTGCCAAGGTCAATTATATACCTTTTACTCCTAAGTACTATAGTTGTTTCCATATATAAATATAAAAAGCACCTCTTAGATAACTTATCCACAGATTTCAAAGTGCCAAAAATGCAAAAAGATAGTGAGGAATCTGCTTAAAGATATTTAGCAATCTCTCAACTACTTTAGCTCTTTTTAAAAGCCCTGGATTTTTATTCCATTCATTGTTGTGTAATGTCAAGTTCTGAGTTAATTTGGTATTGAAAGTTGTAAATATGTCAGAATCATGTGAAAACTGCGGAAACTCATGTACTAAGAATTTCCTCTTGCATCCTGAGAAGTTTGTCTCCCTTCCTGAGCAGCAAACTCAGCTGCCACTCAGGTATTAAAACATAAGATGTTGACAAAAAACTTTTCCAAATACATATTAGAATTTCTGTTTTAAAACCCTTGTTTTAATTTAAGCTAACACATGCAATATCTTCAGCACATTTTCCTAAGAAATTTTATCTAAGAAAAAGGGTTGTCCTGGTTTTAGTAGCCAGGATCAGTTTGTCACTGTGTGGGTGTGTATTCTAAAGCCTCTATGCCATTTTTTCCCTTGAACTGCTCACAATGGCACATTAGCAGCTATTGTCTAAGGCACAGCACACCCCTCAGGCTACAAACTGGGTGTTTTGGAACTTCTGTGAGATAAGGAAATTCTCCTGCCTCCACACCCACCTGAGGGGTCATGTCTGCTAATGGCCCATCAGGGGTATCAAAAATAGGTCATTGTTTATCTCACAGAGTAAATCACCCATTGTTTAAGTCTCCGCCCTGGGGGAGGGACTGAGTGGAGCCTAAGTGGATATAAGCAGAGGCTTTGGGCCTGGGAGCTCTCTTCAGATCCAGAGGAGGACCAGAGCCATGAGCCGACTGAGACTGCCACCAGACTGCAACCATCATTTTCATCAGCAGAGGATTTGCACTGCTCTTCGGAGGGACACGTCAAAGCTTTTTCTTCCCATTCACCAACCCCCTCGGGAGCAACCCAGCACTGGCTACTCATCACCTGCGGTCTGTAAAATACCTCCGTGCCTGCCAGGGACAGAGACTGGGGGAGGGAAGGGTTTTTTGCTCAGGGTTTTGTTGTTTTTTTTCTATTTTACTAGTTTAGTTCTGGTTGTTTTTGTTTATCTTAAATACATATATAGAGATATATATAAATTGTAGCTAGGAACTGTTATCCTTCCATTTATCATATCTTAATTAAAATTTGTTTAGAAATTAAAGGAGATTTGTCCCTTTGTTTTAGTTATAAATTTTTCTAAGCTCTCTAAACTTAGACAAGGGTAAAGAATGGGCTGTTGTTAGTCCCACATTAAAGAGTAGCTGAGTTATAATTCTCTTAAAGTACTTTGTAATGCAAACTGAGGCAGAAATAATTATAAATGTGTATTCAGTCTTTAAGATTTGGGAGTTTATTCCAAATCCCTTTAGGACTGTAATTCCATTTTAATCTTGATGTTGTTCTTATATCATAAACCTTGTTCATCTTCTTGATCCCAGAGTAAGGGTTGGAACTAAAAAAATCTAATTCTATAGTTTTGGCTTATGGCTTACAGTACAGAGCAAGTAACAACTGCCTGCTATCCTTTAGAGACTGGTACAATTGCTGTTAACATATTACAACCTTAAAATAACTGTTTCACTACTTATATGTGCTTCAACATCTGCTGGTACAGAGCTTGGGAATATATCTCTAGTAACCTTCAGAGAGGAAGAGAAGGATCATCAACACTTGTGTTAATCCTATGGCCAAAAGATCAGGCAACAAAATTTTTTAAGCGGGCAGAGGATTCTCTCTGTTTACAAATGTTTATGGACATGTGAAAAACCAGTAGGTTAACCTTACTAAGGACAGGGCTTATACTGTGATAGGTAATCACAGTTATCACTTCTCAGTTCCTTTCACACATAAAGGCCAAGTAAAAACAGATTTATATTACAAAAACATCAATAGTAATAAATCATTAAAAAACAAACACCAAAAAAAAATTGCCCAAAAGAGGGTGTCCCTTGCTCCTGGCTTAATGTGACAGGGTAAATGCAGCCACCAGAGCAGAAAGAGTAATTAGACTCTTATGTGAAAGAGGACATGTCAGAAGCTCCATGGCATGTTTCCCCTTCCATTTTTACCCGTGTCTTTGTTGGATCAGTCTGGTTTAATGACTTTTTGCAGCCCTGAATTACAGTGGATTTTGCCTGAAAAGTTAGGTGATGTTTCTCTTTGGCTAAGAAAACAAATTAACCTACCTGACTCAAAAAACTGTCCTTTCCAGGAAAAAGAAAAAGAAAAAAAAAAAAAAAAAGATATGTGGGAGAGCTAAAACATACACTTACACCCCAGGAACCCATAAACTACACCGAACAGTAAAATTGCACTTGAATATAAAGTATTAA
>VXAU01000113.1:180184-202221 GCA_013399695.1 Formicarius rufipectus | reverse complement strand
AACAAAACAACAACAACAACAAAAAAACCCCTAAAACATAGTTTGAGTCTTCCATGTGTAAATATATTTTTAGTAACCCAGCATTCATACTATTCTGAGGGACAACCTAGTTCATTTTAGCAATGGCCAAAAGTGAATTTGATGAACTAGAATAAAACACTGAAGTTGTATGAGCTGAGCAAAGGTGTGTGGGTGATGACAGCAGCAGGAATCTGCAGGCTACTGGGGAAGCCATTCAGACAGGAGCTTGGAAGGCAACTGTCCCTTCCCCATGGTGTTTAGAACTACTGACTAACGGAGAATGAGGTTAGTGTTCTTTGGCCAACTTTTTTCAAGAGGAAAAAAAAAGGTCACTTTCAAACAGTGTTCTTTGTTCATGAATTCATCAGGCTTGGGGATTTCCATTAGCAATTCTGTTTATACAGTTTGGTTTATTAGATATATGCGCCAAGGGAAATTATTTTCTTGTATTTGCAGACTAGACTCAAGACACTGTAGAATGATATCTTGTTTTAAATTCTGTATGTAAAAATGAGGTTACTTTATTTTAGGAGCAAGAAAGTCCCATAATTTTTAGATGATGTGTTCATAACTTACTTCCATGTCTGAGATGTCTTTTTTCAAAATACAATAAACTCAGCATCCCTTTGAAACCCATTAGGAAAGGCCTTTCCATGCATGAAAACTTACCTTAAACATCCTAAATTTAATGAAGTTTTTATATAAGCATCTGTATCACTGAAGTAACAACAGCCAGTGTCTGCCAAGCTACAGATAAATAAGGATGGGGACACTGCTGTCAGTAGTCCTAGCAAACTCTAAACCAGAATTTAATCATGTGTGCCTGGTGCATTCATCCTGTTTTCCTGCAATCTGTTACCCTATATTTGATTAACCTTTCTAGTTGGAAGTCTCTGCCCAAGTGAAACATTTAGCTCTTTGGAATGACAGCAGTACAGATATGCAGAGCATCAGGCAACCAGCAAGGTGTTCTGCCAAACTGTTCTGCAATTACAGCTGACGAAATTTATTTGTTTGTAACTAGAATTTGACGGGAAAATGTGTTTTGCCAAAGAAAATATGCTTTTCTGTGGCTAGAAAATTATCCATACCATCAAAATTTGGAAAATGTTGATGTACTGTTTCATCACAAGTAATGCTTACATGCTCACATTTCCTCTTTACTTGTATTCATCAAACCTCTCAATCAGGATACATTGTAACTGGAGCACTGAGGAAGTATTTTGATGTCTCACAAAAGCTCGAGCCCATTGTATAACTTGTGGAAAGCAATAAGAAAAGGCTATGCAGTGCTATTTAATAATGGATGGTTCTGGTTTTAAACTGGAATTTTTAGCTAAAATTTATCTATTTCCTTCAGGAAAGGGATCCTCTATATCCGTATGCCTGTACCACATATATCAGGTCTAGGGTTATTAAAAACTGCCTTCTAGTGAGGATGCATAGGTTGAAATATGCAATCCCTCAGCAGAGTTTTGCTAATAGGCACTGGTATAATTCACTTCAAAAATTTAACAAATTAAAATTAAATTAAGCTATTGATGTGTCTCAACATCTCTATTATTAGCTGCTAGAAGATACAACAATCCTTTTATTAAAATGAAGAAATACATTGGATTATAAGAGCTATAGAGCACTTGGAGTGTTACACTAAGTAAGTACACCTGCTCCATATTTTTTGCAATCTCTTATGTTCTTTGGTATCACCTTGCAGGTGTCTTTTCCTTCCAAGGTTATCACCATTGTTCCAGGGTGTGGTGAATAAATCCTAAGCTCTTTAAAGTACATCTGTGAACCTTTTCTGATCCTCTTCCACTTGTCTGTCTCATTTCCCTGTGTGCAAGTCACCGGGATGTGCTAAAAGGCAAATCTTGTCCTCACTTCAGCATGTGTGAAGGACTCCAGATATAGCCTAAGCGTGAGATAGTGCTCTGAAGCAATGGTGTTTCAGCAAAGCATATATTAAGACTTCTTTGTCCTTGTTCCCTTAAGAGCTGTGTTGATGACTCAATGTATCTTGTAGGTTGCAGGAATTTGGTGTCACTGTGCAGGGCACTGCTGTTTTTTGGAGGGAAAGCATCACCCACTCAGTGCACCTATAGGATGCTGCTCCCTTCTGTATTTGCATAATGAGTCCTTGTTACTGTATTGATATAGTAGGTACCTGAAGATGTGTCTCAGCAAATATCCACATCAAAAGCCTTGATAAATATTCCTGTTTCTAAAATTTTGTACTTGACTAGGAATGGATTTAAGCTATAAAGGCATGTAAATTAAGTTAATTCTACTCCATTTTGAGTCCTGCACTCTAAGGACAGCAACTATGTCCATTTGTGAACTTCCTGACTGTGGAATTTCTTCAGGGAAAGAGAACTCTTAAAATTTATTTTTTTTTCTCTTTTTTTTTTTTTGTGGCATCAGTTTTCACACCCCTTCTTTCAGTACGGCCTTCTCTTCTTCACAATACATCAACAACAGGATACCCCAAAATGGAATAATAGAATCATTTTGGTTATAAAAGACCCTTAAGATCATCAAGTCCAACCATTAACCTGAGACTACCAAGTTCACCACTAAACTATGCCCATAAGCGCCACCTTAAAACCTAGCAGCCAGGCACCTCCAAAATGTGAGGAGCATGTGGTCCCTGACTGATTGCTTGGATTAGTGACTGGACTTGAGCCTCACTGTCTTATGGCCCAGGTGATGAAGTACCCAGCAGCAGTCTGGCTGCTCAGAGGGGATTTTTCAAATCCTCTGCCTCTGAGGTGCTGGGCCAAAGGGAGTAGCTGTGGACACTTCCTAGGACATGACTTCAGGCTCTTCGGGAGGATAGTAAAATGCTTCCGGTTCCAATCCAGAACTATTGGACTGCAAGGGGAGTGTTTGCTTGTTTTCTTGGGAGGTGGAGGGGGTTCAGTTTTTTTCTGCTTTATGGAACAAACTGTCATTTCCCACTTAGATCTTGTCAAATCTTACTGATCTGATTTCCAATAAGACTAATCAAAACATGGCCTGAGAATTTAGCCTTTTTTTTAGAAACACATTACTATTTTGATATTTGAAAAAGAGAAAAATACTGCTGAAAAGAACTGTTCCCTTTTTTAATATCCATTTTTGTGCGGGTGAGTATAGTTTTTATTACATAAATCATATGTAATGTTCTTCTTTGCATGCAAGCAATGAGAAAATATCCTCAGGCAAGTTGTTTTCCAAAATAATCAGCTCAGGCATTCCCCATCTGGAAAAATATTGTTATGGCTTTATGGCTTGAAACCAAGTGAGTGATGGAATATGACTGATGTGAGCTAGTGTACCAGAAAATGTTTTTGTTTCAAACCTTATACCTGGTCTTGAATGCAATCCTAGCTTTAGTGGTTTAGTTACTCAAGGGCAGATATGAAACACCTGCTCTGTGCACTCTCCTTTACTGCCAACACCATTAATTTTCCAAATGAGTCAGCACATCTCTATTTATTCTTTAATTAATTGAGAAAACAGAGTTTTAATTGAGATAGTAAAATGAAAGTTGCAGATTTGATTGTCTACTCAGTTCAGACCACTTCAGTGATCAGAGCTATCAGTCTTACAAATCATATAAGCAAGTGTAAAACAATAAAGAAAAAATCAAATTCACAGGTTTGAAAAATGAGCTAACTCATGTTCTTACTTCCTATTCAGGCTGTAACACAGACAAGAGCAAAACTTATCTGAAAGAATAAAACAAAACAAAATCTTTCCAACTTTATTTCTGACGTGGCAAATCATTCTGAAGAGAACAGCAGATTAAATACTGCTACAGCACAATCCATGACTGCCTTACTGAAATCAAATTAGAATTTAGTTCCAGGCAAAGGAATATTTCTAATTTTTTTTCTGTGCTCTGTGAAAACCATCCAGGCCTCCTTGTCTTCCATGTGATTTTTCCATTTGTTCCTTTGTATCCTTTCTGCTGTGTGAGATTTTTGCACACAATTTTCATGTTGTATCAACTACTTTCCACTACAGGAATAAAACTCTGCCCATTACTAGTAATAGGATCTGTTAATGGTAAAAGAATCCTTTTGGTTCCATACAAATTGTAAAGCACATTCAAAAGTACTGAGCAAAAACTCATCCTATAGGATTTTAGATAGAGCTGCAGCACTGTATTTGAGGGTAGCATACATGAAGGATCATAGAACCATAGAAAGATTTGAGTTGAAAAGGACCTTAAAGATCATCTAGATCACCTGTGGTGGGGGTCATAGAGTCATTCTTCTTGGGGGTACCACCCTTATACAGTCCTCCTTCTGAGGATCCACAGTGCACAAGTGCCACTCCCATAACTTGGGGTGATATGAAAGTTGTTTCTTTTCCCACAGTTTGCCACAGTGAGAATTTTTGTCTGGATGTGTTAACCAGGATTTGATTAATTCCTCCCTTTTGTGCTTATCTCAAGTTCCCACTGTGATGGCTTATCTTATGGCAAGTTCTTTTTGTGACCTTGAGAGTGTTTTCAGACAGGCAACTGTATTCTTTAAGTCCTTAAAAGTAGTGAGTTAGAGACTGGTTTGTCTTCTGTCCAGGACCAACTCACCACAGTAATGTATTCAGGTCATTCAAAATTAAAGCATGTTATTGAATGCCTGGGTAATAAAAATGAAAGATAAAATTTAGTTTTAGCAGTACTAATTAATGATCACAGCAAAAAGACAAAAAAAATCCCTAATAACAATGTTGAAATAGTCCTTTCCTGCTGTTCACTATTAGGTCTAAAGGAATCACTAACAAACACATAATTTTTATAGCATATTCTGATGATTTATGATTGACTATATTGCAAAAGAAAAATTTGAGTCAGGATTTGTACAAGCGTTTCCTAAACAAGGATGTTTAGGAAAGCTGTGTTTCTGACAGCACAATACCCTTGTGTGGGTATGAGGCTTGTTTTCAATCTGGGCCAGACTATATGGTGAAATTGTGTCTCCTGAAATGCATTGACAGTGATATGATTCTTATGATTCACAATGCAGAGCTTGGGCAGAGGAAAAACACATTGCATAATGCAAAATATAATGCTTCAGGGAGTGTGGCTGATAAGGGAGAAAGGGACACAAACTATAAGTAAGTCAGCAATGAACTAGAGAAAATTGTCTATGAATATTTTCTTAAACCAATTTGAATTTAAATATTTTGTTTCATTGGAAATATTCATCTTGCTTCAGATTGCACTAGATCTAGCACCCTTTTTCTTATTAAATACTGAACTAATTAAAATAAATATTGACTTTATTAAATATTGAATTATTTATGAAATATTAGAAAGTCCCAAAACCAATGTTTTCCAGACAGGCAAAGAATTGATTTTTTTCCATTAATTGTTTACTGTCAATAAAATATCACTTGAAAACATCTGACCATCTTTGTAATTTGCTGTATTAATAAAAGCAGTTTAGTATTCTGGTAATTTGCAGACTATACTGCCATGTCTATTTCTGACTCAAGGTAAATCATTACTATCTCTGGCTGTGTATCATTACCCCTATACTGAGAATTACTCCTCCTTCCCCACCCTACATGCCAGTTTACCTGTGTGACTATTATATTACTAGTTCAGCACAAGGTTATTTAGGTCAAAGATAGATGGAAGAAGCAGTCATCTGAACTGTGAGAGGGAAATACCCACTTGGAAGGAGAAAATAGAAGAGAGGATGTTGTATGGGTAGTTAATCAGATTAGATGGGTTAGTCCTTCTGATTGTTCCCCAAACTTCATCAAGTGCTGCATTTCTTTCCAAAGATGAAACATAAATTACTGAATCATGCAGGTATATTTAGATGTTCACTTATGGTCCAGATTCCCAACTGCTAATTAGAGGCATTAAAAAATAACTCCCTCGAGTCAGATATTCATTTAGTTTAGAGATTTCTGTTGCCAAATAAATTATACTTTGTTCCTTGATGTACTTACTATTGCAAGTGTCTCACTTCAGAGTGAAAGTTTGCAGTAGGGGGAAAAAAAAATCCTATAAGAAAAGAATTTCAAGGAAAGAAATATTGTTCTGTGAGTGAAAAAGGTATAGAGATTAGGCTCAGTGAATTAATGTAGTATCAGAGTGACAGCTGTTTAGGAAACACTTAAAGACAGCAGAAGGAAATGACAGCTGTGAATGTATCAGAAAGCAGACTCTGAAACTGTTAATGTTTTCAAAAATTAAAGGTGCTATCTATTGCCAAATAGATGCAAAGGGACTGTAACCAAATAGCATCTCAATATGGCAAATTACACAACACCTCTCCTGTGGCTGAGACACCTGTCTTTCAGCGTACCCAGTGTTTGGTAACACCAGTAACCTCAGTGTTGATGGGAGAACCAGCTGTGTGTCAACCTTTCATCATAAGGGTCATACAGAAAGATATTAGTTATCATGCATGGTTTGGGATTTATCATGCATCAGTGGAGAGGATGGGACAGGACACAGCCATAGACTGAGACCTTTTCAGGGACTCCAGGAAAGCTACCACACTGCACAAAAGTAGGTGCATATTCTATAGCAGGGACACAAAAATGGGATCTAAGAAGGGTGGTAGAGATGAAAGCCCCCTTTGGGAAATTGTATTTACTGGTAAATATATGTTCCTTCTCAACATGCATATGCAGCTTTTCTGGTGAACAGAAAGGGAGGGCATTACCCATATTTTACACAGGAGTGCCCTCCAACTGTTACAAAAACTCTTTAATTGGTTTTCCAGTTGAATCATTGGAAGACCTGTCTTTCACAGGAACTGAGTAACAAGCAGGCAAGAAGCTTCTTTAGTTTTTCCTTTATCCTTCCAAGATTTTGTTTAAAGTGCATCTTTTCAGTGCAGAGGGATTAAGGCTATCAGGTGGTTTTCAAATGTGGTTGCTAGAAACACAAATGTAAATGAAATTTAAAAATGAAATCCACATTCCTCCAGTAATGAAGCCATCAAAAAGTGTAACACTGCACACAGAAATAGGTCCCATTATGCAAATGCATTGCAGAGGATCTTAATAGATGGAAGCCCCTCTGTTTCAGTCTATGTAATTATAATGTACTGTATATAATTAAAATTAATGTAATTAAAACAGTCTCAGTACCAAGTTCAATTATGTCACTCAAATGTTGCCTCTAGATACACCAGAACTGGCACATCAGTATTATAAAGAACATAATCCCTGTATTGCTTTAGACTAATAAACAGCTGGGACCAAAAGAGAGTCAAAGGGTAAAAAAAGCAAAGTCTAAATTATTTCTTTCTTAATAAATAAATAAATAATAGGTGTTTTTGCTCTTAAGAGAAACAACATCACAGAAATCTCTCTTTTAATGAATATATACAATAAGTAGCAGATCAGACATCTAATAGGGCAAAACCCAACAGTTTAATCCTCTAATGTAATTCTATTTCAGTAATAAAAATGATAAAATAGTATTTCAACAACTAGTACTGTGAGTAGAAAAGCTAGCAAACCTATACCTTTTTGATCCACTGTTAGAAGAACCTCAGTATCATCAGTTTTACTCCTCTGCCATTCTCAGCTCCCACCTATGTCCTTTTATCTGTCTTGGCTGGGCAAAAAACCCACATGGCCCAGGACCATGTGCCAGCCACCTCCTCCCTCCTGCAACATCACCCAGCACCTTCAGGCACGCAGCAGGAAGAGAGACATTCAAGGTGAACATTTAGGATGTGAGCCATGAACCCTCAAGCCTTCCAGCATTCTTTTCAAGGAGGTTAAATTGCCCACCAGCCTAAAGGATGCAGATGCAAACTGATATTGTGGTTCTGCAAGGATCTTTCCTTTGGAAACAAGGCTAAGAATATAGTCAAGGTGGCAAGCAAAGTTTGTGTTTATGGGAGTTCTATGGGGGGAAAACTAACCACACAATCTGTTATTTTACAGCATAAACCACAGGCCACATTAGGACACATATAGATATACAGACAATTGAAGATCTCACATTTCAGTAAAAATGGTAAATGGATGATCAATTGTAATAAAAATCTTGATAATATCTTCATAAATATTCCCAAAGGGGTTACTGTACATAACTTTGAAAATATCTTCTTTGACATTGTCTAAAATGTTTCTGAGGTTGAAAAAGGGTGCTATAAGAATACCCATGTTTTTTCAGGAACAATGCTGATCTTGAAGGTCCTAATAGAAGTCCTGAACCTGAAACCATCTTTCAAACATGTGCTGGTTTAGAGTTAAACTGGCAGGAAAAATGAATCCAACTCAGAATGGGATTGCAAGTCAGAATAACAATTTAATAAAAGATCACAAAATACACTGATGCAGAAGGAAAAATTCATTTGTGCCACAAAAAAAAACCCCAAATGTACAGCCCAGCACAGCGGAACACGAGCACAATGGAGCTCACCAACCCCTGTGCTGAACACCACATGGCCCCCCTGAATTCAAAGTAAGAAGAAAGGAAGAAACCCGCTGATGAAAATTATGGTTGCAGTCTCAGTCTGGTCGAGGCTCTGCTTGTCCTCTGGATCTGATGATAGATCCCAGTCCCAAAACCCCAAGCTTATATCTGCTTGAGCTCTGATGGGAACGCCCAGTCCCTCCCCCAGGGTGGACACTTTCATAATGGGTGATTTACTCTGTGAGGTGAACAATGGCATATTTTTGGCATCCCTGATGGCCCATTAGCAGACATGACCCCTCAGGTGGGTCTGAAGGCAGGAAAACTTCCTTATCTCACAGAAGTTCCTAAACACCCAGTTTGTAGCCTGAGGGGTTGGGTGTGCCTTGGGCAGCTGCTGCAAATGGACCATTGTGAGCAGTTCATGAGAAAAATGACCTAGAGAGTTTAGAATACACACCCACACAGTGACAAACTGACCCTGGCTACTAAAACCAGGACAAAACAAGATCAAAGTTATGTACTAGATTCTCAGCAATCACATGAGACTGCATCCTATTAGCCCCTCAAGTACCGTCAGCTTACACAGATCCTATACTTCTATTACAGTCATAGCCTTTAACATTTCTAAAGTCCTTTACACATTCAAAACCTTTTGCGGTTTTTAACTTGGTGAGTGTGTGCCAACCATTCTGGTTTATGTCCATCTTTGAGGATTCTGTGTAATATCTTTTATCTACATGATAACTGGAAATGGATTAATAGGAAAAGGCTGAACTTTATCAACACTAAAACAATATTTTAGTTCAGCAGTGTTGCCCTCTTGTTGTGATATGATGAGTGTATTCCTCAGGGTGAAATGGGATAGTTTTACAGATCTCATCATTTCACAGCTTTTTTGATGCATGGCTTACCTCTGAAAATCATCTTAAATTACTAATATAACCTAGTAATAATAAAGGCTCCAATTTTCACAGAGCAATAGAAATGCAATATATGGAATGTGTAATAATGTATGTGCATTTCCATGTTGTGTTTTCTTTTGTTTCTTTGGGTTTGTTTTTTGGGTTGTTTTTTGTTTGTTTGTTTGTTTGTTTGTTTGTTTGTTNTTTGTTTGGGGTTTGGGGGGGGGGGGGGCTTGGGTTGGGGCAGGTTTCTTAGGGAAAAGAAAAAAAAAATTGTAGGGGAGAGTAAAAGTAGGGCAATTCCAGACTACAGGATGTTTATATAGCTTAGTTGTTTTTGAATGGCTAAACCCGAAGAATTTCACCATATAAATTAAGAAACATAGACAATCTCAGACACATTAACAGTTATTTTGAAGAAAAGGATAAGTGAGGTAGCAGATGACACAGACTTATCTCTACAGAGTGTTGTGGAGTGAGAGCTGAGGAACCACCAACCCTGAGAATAGCTCAGTTGGTTAGAGCATGGTGTTAATAACGCTAAGGTTCTGGTTTCAGTCTCTTACAGATCATTCACTTAATGGAGTCACTTAATGATCCTTGTGGGTCCCTTTCAGTGCAGAATATTCTATGATTCAGTAAAACCTTAGTCCAGGAATGAATGGCCAAACCAGCTGAAAGAGCAGTGAAGAGGACAGTGAGGAAGAGAAGCACAGATGGGTTTGTCAGAGATAAAACTCATCAAATCAATTTTCCCAGTAACCTGGTAAGATTTCCCAGTATCATTTTCCATAGTAGTCAATCTCTTCTCTTTCCCAAGACCAGTCATATTTTGGCAGTTTAGCACAAGACTTTCCTACAAACAGTTGAGGGAGACCTGATCTAAACAAAACTATTACATAAAAAACATTATGGAATGCAAAATTGACTGAAAAACTCTTAGCAGAACGTGAATATCATTAATTTATTATCAAAATGGAAAGATATACTGAATGTGGTTTTGCAGATTTCTTTATTTAATCTTAATTAATATATTTTTATTAGATAATATATATATAATATAGACCTGAAAGGTAGAAGAGAGATTACTCTCACTGAATCAATATGTGATATCACTCTGAAACATGCCACTACTATGATAGAGAGCAGCATTAGAATTCAATACCATCTTGATAAATAGGGAAACAAACTGAGAAAAGTAATACAGTTCTGCAGGGAAAGGTACACATACAGAGCCAAGAATAATAAATTGCATGACACAAGATCAGGAATGATTGCCTAGACAGCAGTTCTGCAGAAAAGATGTGCAGTTTATAATGGATTACAAGGGGAACATACGCCAACATTGTCACTCAGTGCTAGAAGGTAAACATCTATACTAGAACAAGCCCATAAAGGTACAGCTTGGCAAACTCATGAATTTGTTTGTTGTAAAGTACGTTTTAGTGCATTTGTGAACTGTACTTTTAACCTCTATGAATTGAGATGAAGAAAAATATTTTTAATCTTTTAAATCATAACACATGAAATAAAATATTCATACACATGTAAAATACATGGATTATTTTCTGGCCTATGCAGCATCAATGCATTTATTCATACATTCTCTTAAAAAAAATACTACATATAATGAGTTGAAAATTCTAAAGTGTTCTCCTGTTGATTTCCATAGATGAATAAATTTGCATAGTTGGATGTTTTAAAAATACATTTTCCTGATATGGTGTATACAGAATTCATTAAGAGGCCAGAAAATAAAATAAAAACACTAATTGTGATTGTCTCCTCCCAGCCTCATTAGGAGTAATTTCTGAGTATTATTACACTCTAATTAGAATTTTGTAAAATATAGATCAGTTTAAAAGGCTGGAATATATAAGTAATCCATAAGACTGATTAGAATTCTTGGTTTTTGTTCCCAATATTCACAGAATCATAGAATATGATGAGTTGGAAGGGACCCAGAAAGATCACTTAGTCTGATTCCTGGCCCTGCAAAGGACCATAACAAAGAATCACACCACGTGACTGAGGGCATTGTCCAAACACCTCTTGAACTCTGTCAGGTTTGGTGTGACCACTTCTCTGGGGAGCCTGTTCCACAGCCCAGATACTCTCTAGGTGAAGAACCATTTTCTAATATCCAAATGAAACCTCCCCTGACACAATTTCAGGCCATTCCCTCAGGTCCTGTGACTGATCCTCCTCTTCCCCTCACAATGAAGTTGTAACTGCAATGAGGTCTCTCTTCAGTCTCCTCCAGCCTGAAAAGACCAAGTACCCTCAGCTGTTGCTCATATGCCTTCCCCTCAAGGCCTTTCACCATCTTTGTTCCCCTTCTTTGGACACTCTCTAACAGCTTAATATCTTTTTTTATATTGCAATACCCAAAACTGCACACAGTATTCAAGGTGAGTCCACCCCAGTGCAGAGCAGAGAGGGATAATCCCCTCCCTCAACTGGCTGGCAATGCTGTGCCTGCTGCCCCCCAGGACATGGTTGGCTCTTCTGCTTGCCAGGGCACTGCTGACTCATGTTCAACTTGCCATCGATCAGGACCCCCAGGTCCATTTCCATGGCACTGTTTTCCAACATCTCATCCCCAGTCTGTATGTACATTCAGGATTGTCCCATCCCAGTGCAGAATCTGGAACTTCCCTTTGTTGTACTTTATATGGTTGGTGATTTCCCAGTTCTCTAATTCACTGAGGTCGCTCTGCAGGGCCTCCCTGCCTTTGAGGGAGTGGCATTGCATGTAATAGCAGGTTAGAAAGTATGGAGCTCACAGCTGGCAATAGCACAGTTGAGAGCCTTCAGGTAAGAATCAAGGGGCAAACAAATAATACCAATGTCATTTTGGGAATCTACTGTAGACCTCCCAGCCAGGAGCATGACACCAATGAATGACTCTTTGAAGAACTAAGAGAAACTTCCAAGTCAACTACCCTTGTCCTTAAGGGGGACTGCAACTTGCCAGAAATTAGCTGGAAGCATCAGACAACTGGTACAACCCAGACCAGAAGATTCCTAAAAAACCTGATTGACAATTTTATGGAACAGGTCCTAAGGGAACCAACTCAAGAAGATGCCCTCCTTGACCTGCTGCTTGCCAACAGAGTGGATCTCATGAGCCAAGTGGAGATTGGTGGCTGTCTTGGCCACAGTGACCATGAAGTGATCAAGTTTAAAATTTCTTTTGACAGGAGGAAATGTGCCAGCCAAACGTCAGCTCTGGACATGAGGAGAGCAGACTTCAGGCTGCTCACAGAACTAATGTCCCCTGGGAAAATAATTTTCCTGGCATCCATCAGTGCTGGTCACTTCTTAAACATCACCTCTTAAGGGCACAGAAGCAGGCAATTCTTAAACATCACAAATCAAGCAGACAAAGAAGAAGGCTGTCTTGACTGAACTGGGAACTTCTCTTGGAAATAAGGCAAAAAAAGAAGGTGTATGCCCAGTGCAAGCAAGGTCAAGTGACATGGGAAGAATTCAGAGATGCTGCTTGCTGCTGCAGGGAGAAAATTCATGCAGCCAAAGCTCTGCTGGAGTTGAAGCTGCCAGAAATGTGGAGGACTAAAAAGAGTATTTTCAAATATATTAATGACAATAGGCAGTACAGAAATATCACTGACCTGTTACAGGATGGGGATGGTCACCTCACAAACAGGGGCAGAGACAAGGCAGAGTTGTTTAATGCTTTCTTTGCCTCTGTCTTCAACATGGGTGTCAGACCAAGGGGATCTGAGCTGAAAGACCATGACTGTGAGAATGATCAACTCCCAGCCAGCCCTGAAACTCCACAGGATCTGCTAGAACAGCCTTACACATCTATGGGTCCCAGAATCCTCAAAGAGCAAGCTGATGTCATAACAAAACCTCTCTCAATGATTTTTGAGTGATGTTGGGAATCCAGAGAGGTCCCATCTGACTGGAAACTGATAAGTNCTGACAAGTGTTGTCCTGATTTTCAGGAAGGACAAGGAGGACCTTGGAATCCACAGGCCTGTCAGCCTCACTTCAGTGCATGATGAAATTATGGAGATGATTATTCTGAGATATATTGAAAAACACCTGAAAGACAACGCTGTATAAGCAACATGAAAAAATGCAAATCATGCATTTTATGCATCACTATGCAACAGAGATTATTTGAAAAGTGTAGGGAAAATATTGTTGTTGTTGTTGTTGTTGTTGTTTTTTATTCTGTGCCTTAAAAGCCAAAAGGGTAATAAATACTTCCTGCTATGGGAATGACAAATAGTGTCTTTACTGGAAAACTTGTCAAACAAAAGCAGAGTGCTTTAAGTTCTTGACAGCAGTTACTCAGCTCATCATTTCAAATGCTAAATCCAAACCCCACTACAGCACAGGTGGTTTATGGACATTCTGATCATCAGTACAGCAAAATACTGTCACTAATAGAGGTTGAAGAATTTTGGTAGTAGGCAAAATATACTTTTTCTGCAACCCTGATCAGTCTTTGTCATAATCTACAGATATGAATTCTGTGAACTGCACAGAACAGAAGGCTAGGGACTGAAATCTGAGGAACATCAGCCAATTATCATTATGCTTAATGTGTATTTATTTATGTTGTTATATTGAGTGGACAATGAGGTGGAATAAGAACTGGCAGAATGTCAGATCCCAGAAGGCCATAATTAGAGGCACAGGGTCTAACTGGAGCCCTGGCACAAGTGGTGCCAAGGTTCAATACTGGTCCCAGGACTGTTTGACTTATCCATCAATGACTTGGATGAAGGGACAGATGCTTCCTCAGCAAGTTCACTGACGACACAAAGCTGGGAGGAGTGGCCAATACCCCAGGCAGTTGTGCAGCCCTTCAGAAGGACTTTGACAGGTTGGAGAGGCGGGCAGAGAAGGACCTTCTGAAATTCAACAAATTCAACAAAGACAAATGCAGGGTCCTGCATCTGGGGAAGAATAACTACAGGCACCAACATAGGCTGGGGGCCAACCTGCTGGAAAGTAGCTCTGTGGAGAAGGACTTGAGGGTCCTGGTAAACAGCAAACTGTCCATGAGGCACCAAATTGCCTTTGTGGCCAAGAATACCAAATAGTATTCTGTGGTGCTTTAGGAACAGCATTGCCTGCAGTTAGAGGGAGGTGATCCTGCCTGTTTAGTCTGCCCTGGTGAGGCCACATCTGGAGTACTCTGTCCAGTTCTGGGCCCCTCAGTACAAAGAGACATGATGCTCCTGGAGCAGGTCCAGAAGAAGGGCAGCAATGATTAAGGGACTAGAGAATCTCTCTTACGAAGACAGGCTGAGGGAGCTGGGCCTGTGCAGTCTCAACAATGTCTATAAGCATCTGAAGGGAGGGCACCAAGAAGATGAAGCAGACTCTTCTCAGCAGTGCTAAATAATAGGACAAGAGGCAATGGGCAGAAACCAATGCACAGGAAGTTCCACTTGAATATGAGGAAGAAATTCTTTACGGTGCAAGAGATCATGTACTGGAACAGATTGATGAGACAGGTTGTGGAGTCTCCCTCACTGGAGATATTCTAGAACCTTCTGGATTCAACCTTGTGCAGTGTGCTCTAGGATGGCCTTGCTTGAGCAGGGAGGTTGGACCATGTGACCCACTGTCCAACCATACACGTTCTATGATTTAATTGATGTGGGAGAGGCAATACTTAGGAGCAATAAATCACATTGTAAGTTGTTATTTACAAAAACGTACGAACAGAAGGAAGTAAAGTATAAAAACCATTCCCAGAATAAGAGCAAATATGTTGGCAGGATGCAGTCAGTAAAGCATACTCAGAAATTCTGCTTGTCCATGAGGTCCACCCACTACAATAGAGGAACAATGGCTCAAAAATATGTAATGGCTCACAGTGTGACTTATCTTTAGATCAAATTATGCCTGTGCTTATTGAAGATGAAAGATGAAGAAATAAAGTACAACAAAAATCCCCTCTTTGCTCAGAGGCTTTCATTCCCAGAGTTACCATATAAGACAAATCAACATTAGCCATTTTCCTTCACTGAATGGAAAGAAAGATGACATCTTTCACATAAGACAGGCTTTATGATCCTGGACTAATACAGAGCAAATCACAACTGTAGTAAAACTCATGCATCAAAGTGGTCATGGACATTAAAAAAATATCTCTCTAGGGTTAAGCAAAGAGACTCCAGATATGTTAATACCTGTACATGAACAACTGTGCCCAGAACAGACAAACAACTCAGACCTCACAGCAGAACCTTTTATCTCACCACTTATACTGGAACCTCCTGAAGCTGTAACAGTGTGATTCAAAACTCATGCCCAATGGATGATGAAAACACCTGGTATAATTAGCCACATGAGAAAGATACTTCAAATGGAACTTGGTAAACAGCCTGGCCCTGGCATCTCAAGCTCCCCAGCTCACAAACCAAATGTACATTGGTATCAGGATGCAATGGATATGTGCTGATACTAGGGAGAGCAAATTTGAGAGCAGATTCCTCCAACCGGGGGAAAGGGAGACATCTTACTTAGGAATTAGGTGCTCCTCTTCTTCTAGCAGAAAAGAGTAAGCTGCTCATTTCTGATAATAGGCATAGACCAGAGAAGTTTCATTAGTTGAGTGATTTCTCAGACTCTGTGAATGTAGTGTCAGGAAGAGAAAGCACCAGAGAAGCATCCTCCTCTTCCCTTTACATAGAAAATGGTGATGCAAGGCTACAGAGGTATCTTTATGCAGGTTCAGCTTCTGAAGCTGCATGCCTGTATGATTTGCATCTTTTGGTATTCCTAAGGAGAATTATGACTACTTGATACACCATCTATGCAAAGTGTGAGTCACTCATCTCCACCTCTATCCAACAAGCCAGATGCATTTCTTAAGACATAATAGAGTAGACCAATGTAACAATGGGCATCAGGTAGAAAGCTATTTTGTAATCTTCTACTCCCCCTCCTAGTATCTTTAGCGGTTTTGAAAAGTCCTTGATTCAGTTTCCCAAAGGAGAAAACAAACAACTGACAAAGTCATGAACAATTTGCTTAAAAGATAGAGAAAACTGAAAGGTTTTGTGAATACACCCAAGATAGCATAGAGAGTCCAAGTAAAATGGTACTGATCTAGTCCAATTACTAGTTATCAAACACATAAACTTTTTCATAAACTAAATAGGATCGACCTTAAAACAAATTTGACTTTCAGCCCTACAAGAAGTACTAGAAGGTTGCTCTGGAATGTCACTTCATATGGTTTCATGAGTCCACATCTGTAAGTCAATATGCAATTGCATATATAAAAGCCATAAGGAAATATCTGATGGTCTTCCCTTTGAAACTACCATTTTTGCAGCTGCCTTCCCAAGGACATTATTTCATAGAGCTGGTAAATGTGTATCTTAGTTAGTAAAGGCTACATTTCAATACTGATTTCCAATTAATTAACTTCCCTAGTGCGTAGATAATTACCTCCTAGTTGTATCCCTGGAGTGGTGCCTAAGGCATAAATGAGGGCAGAGTCACCTGAAAAAATCACTGTGGTCAGTTCTTCTTGGTGTTCCAGGAACAGAAACCTCATACCCATGTAATCCAAATGGCTAGAGGACAGATAAGATAATATAAATGCTGAATTAATATTCTTTCTACAGACTGAATGGTAGAGGAGTAATTTATTAATATTAGCTTTATGCAATAATTTCTTCCAGAAAACAAAATACAAAACCACTCAATAAGTGAACTTCATATTTTTTTCTATTTCTTAGCAGCTGAATATTTTTAAATGTTTTTAACATTATAACCTCTTATAAGATATGATCCCCTCATTAAAGTATAATATGTAATAGCTACCCCAAAAAGCACATTTTTTTTCAGAGATAAAGGGAGTCAAAAATTAATTTCAACTTATCATTTTGTTGCTGTTATAGTAATGATTTGCCAAGATACATTCTGCCTTGAGTCACCAGCACACTGATAGAGTCAATTTATTCCCTAGCCTTATACTTGGCTAGACATGTATGCTCAGATCTATTTATCGCAGTAAAAGGATTTTACTGAAAAAATAATGGTTGTTACCTGTCTGAATGAAGCTCTGGCATAAAGATTATACTACCCTAGGAATGGAAGATCTTATGTGAAATTTGTGTCCTGTAGAAATAATAGTTTTGCTACTGTCTTCACAGAAGGAAAATTTTACTAGAAGTCTCTTCATGCTATTTATACTGTTTTCCCTGGTTTCTGACTAAGATGTTCAGGAAAGAAACAATGATCTTGTGATAAACGATGTATTTTACTAAGGATTTTAATATCAGGGGATCTGCAGATGAAGTAAACTGTTCTGCACTAGATTCTTTATCAGACCAGATCATTAATAATCTAGAGGTAACTTTACCAATTTCCATGAAACTCATTTAGTCATGTGGATTAGGTTTCTTCCCACCAATCTACCACCACTTAAGATGCCTTTTAACGTATATTATCTAACCTCTCTGGAACAATCCCTTCAATAGTTGTGTTTATATATTGTCCTCCAGATGACAGCAAAGGTCAATTCCCTATCATCTAATTAAAGATGTGTTTAATTTAGCCTCTTTCCCCTACACAGCTAACAAAGCCCTGTTAAATCAGTTATATTGCAAGAATAAACACACCGCTTCACTTAATTAAAAATTAAATTCCACTTGAGGGATCATTACAGTAGTGAGCTGCTACATGCCTTTGTTAAATATGTGTTTCTTCGAGGACACAACCAGAGGTATACTATTGGGCATTCTGTATCAATATAAACAGGAATTTGTTCAGACATTCAATCAGGACACTACACATGTTCATCCTTTAAAAAGAGGTGGGTGTAGAATGCTAGCGGATCTTTGAAGATCCCAGTGAATTGTGCTAATATCTGGTTCACTCTGGTACCTGGTACACTTATGAATAATGTAATTTCAGTATTTGGAAGAAAAGGAAAAGGGCATTGCTTTGCCTACTTCTGACTGGCCAATGAAACTCTGTAATGGGAGAAGGCTCAGAGGAAGAGGAAAAGGGACCTGCGTCTGTGTAGGTCAGAGAGTAACACTGACTGTGATTGACAGCAACTGTTGCAAAGAATCTGACTTTATCACAACAGAAAGGGGACTGAAAGGCTACCTTTGTTTTAGAAAAACATCTACCAAGAGCTGAATGGATCAACTGGTCTAGATGTTTCTTCCTGAGTCATTAAAAGATTGCAAATGTCTCCCTGAGATAGCCAAAACAGTACAGGGGCTGGGGAGTGAATAACTGGTTCAGGCCAACATAGAGTATAAATCTAGACAAGTAGCAAAATTAGAGCTAAAAACAAAAACAACAAACACAAAAACAAAACAAAACAAAACAAAAAAAAATAAAAACCAAAGCAAAACAAAAACAAAAACAAAACACAAACAAGCAAAACAACAACGACAAAAAAAATTACAGCTCAATGGGCTTGAGCTCACTTCAACCCGTGTGTTCCTTCCTGGTGACTGGGGATGCCCAGCACAGTTACTATATTTTGCTAAGTGTAACTTAGATTTATATTATGTGTTCAGTCTATTTTGTGTCACTTTGCTAAATCAGAAATCTCATCAAATATCAACTATTTTCAAATAAGTAATATTGGTATTAACAATACACTCTCCACACATGCAATATCTAAAAGAATCCAGCTGAAGACTACTATACTGTGACAACAGTCCTTCTTCAGGAAATGCTTGCAGTCCTCTAAAACTTCAAACAGAAATAGTTAAACTAATCAGAGATGCAGATGCCAATAACACTATCTAAGAATGCATTGGTAAAAAATTCATCAATATATTTTCTTCTCAGTTTTCCACCTTTTAACACAGTCAAAAGCAAGCAGAGTAAAATAGACAAAACAGAATAGCTGTAGCAAATGTGCTGAATGTTCATATGCAATAAAATAGGAACATGCTCCTGGTCTGTCTGCAAGCCCCATCTGCTTTTGACATACAGGCTGTGTGAATTCAGGACTCTGATCTGTCACATTCCCACAAAAACAACACTCAGCTAAAGACAACTGTAACTTCCAAGTATAAGTCATAGTGTACTGCTGGATGCAGGTGTATCTGTTCTTGCTTCTTACTCATTGGTGTTAAATCTTCACACTACACAAGCAAATAGAGAGGCAAGAAGTCACCCTTGACTTTTCACTGACCTTCACATCTGTACTTTTCAGGACAGGAGAAAATAACTGTTCACTCAGATTCTCTTCCATTTCAGTGGGCTGGTACCCTTAGCAGTCAGCCAAAACACACTGATAGTATGTAATATTGTAGGATGACACTACATACAGTTTTCTGTTAAAAAAGAGTGTCGAGATTTCCTCTAAAAAAAGTTCCAGGTGTGTTGCAGTTTGTTTTGTTTTGTTTGGTTGTTTTCGGTTTTTTTCTGTTGTCTTTTAGTATCACTGATTAGAATAACTCTGTCTGAGGTCTTGCACTTTGGGTCTAAAGGCAAATCTTCAAGTGGGAAGAGGCATTTTATATGAGGTGCCGAGGATTTGTATCTGCTTAATAATATATGCCCATGATCCAGAAATGCAAAAGTGATCTTCTCTGTGACATAATTGTTAACATGGGGACTCTTATTTATTTTCTCAGCTACAATGCATGTAAAGCAAATAGACCATAGCAATACCATTACACACACTCTTGCACTCACTTTAGAGACAATCAATATCAATTATCAAATTCTCAACAGGAGAGAAAGGCTGTGAAATTGCCCATAAAATAAATTTACAAAGTCATTCCAATATCTTCTATGTTCTATTCTAAAAATAATACATAAATAATTATTTCCAAGGTATTTTCACTTCATTACGATATCAGAGACGATTCATGACAGTAGTGATGGTGACTATACTATCCTGTGTTTCACAGAAATGAGGAAAATAAGCTGGATTCTTGTTTCATGGAAGGTTCTGGTTTTGTAATTTATTCTGCTGTGTGGAGCAGGGTCATTTTCTTCTACTTACTTCTCAAGCTCCCTAACAGACCAGTATTTTTTATTCAAATAAAGGTAATGTTTTCTTTTTTATCCAAATATTGAAGCTCTTCATCTACTTTAAAAGCCCAGGAAAAGACTTTCAACCCTGCAGAAACTCTGTATTAGTAACCTTAGAGTTTCCTTTAGGAAGGTACCCCACTGAGTTTTAACATTTATGCTAGTCTTGTTGTCTTTGTCTCTCATGGAAGACTGACTAACCAGAATGAGAGTCTTCTTGCAACTCTCTAAACATCCCAAACTCTCCTGTGAGTTTCTCTTCTTGTGCTCCTTGAGAAAAAGGGCCACAATAATTTATCATTCTATTTTATGGTCCAAGTGATGACAGTAGCTTCCAAGGGACTGGTGGATCAATATGCAGATGATGTTGCATCTATGTTGAATCATCTTTGGTACCATAGGAGAGAAAGAAAAGCAAATTTGCATTTTTAATATATGTAGTTTAATTGCCACTAGTGTCCAGAGATACTTGGCAGAGCTCCCTGACCCATTTGAAGTTTGCTGTTACTCACATCCAGGTTATATGAGAGAGCCCAGCAACAGTCCATGGTCAGACTTGATCCTGTAGTCCCTCAAAAAACTCAGTAGATCAGATTCCTGGTAGCTGAAGTGCATTCCAGTTTAAGAGGAAACACAATGTGTTTCAGACAACAAAAGTAACATTGTTGTAAGCTGTTCAATATATCATTTTCTGCCTCTCCAAGTAGAGGATTTGCTCTCTGCATCACTGTATTATACCAGTGGTGCCCACTCATTTTGGTGGAAACATGCCACAATGAGCATGTTTCAAGACTTCAATGCATTACAGCCTTTTCTATCTATTACTTTCTAAGGTGATTCTGTGTATCACACCTAGGTGTCATTTAGCACTGTATACTTTGTGCTGGTCCGAAGAAAGCACAAAGGCATCTGTTATTTCACAATGTGCTACCAACTTAAAAGTGCTGTGTTTTTACTTTTTAACATTTCATAAATTTATTCTGTTTGGTTCTATAAATGTCTCATCCTCAGTCCTTTATCTCTAATTTAGACAATTAATTGCTTTAGACAAATTACATTGTTCCCTTTCATATTTCCCTAAATGCTAAATACCGATAAGTAGCCTTCATTTATCAATGATATTCAGTTTTACATTAATTATGGTTCAAGGCATGAAAAATTATTGTTCAGTGGCACTCTTTAGTGATGCACAAATGAACCACATGCTGAATATGAAAAAAATATATAAAGAATTTAAGTGAAACCAAGTGAAATATTGAATCTTGAGCAGAGATGAAAATGATACATTCAAATTAATTCAGGCAATTTTGAATACCATCACTTTTCCTACATCTTATGCTCTCAACAATCACTCTCTTTGAACTGCAGCAACTGGAATTAAAGATTAGAATGTATGGAGCCTACCTGAATCTTTCTGAATAGCCACAATTATTTTATGATTTGCAATGTTGTGCTCATGCTCTTGAATGCTAACACCAGGTACTGGTTTCATTACAAAAACTGCAAATTTACTAATGCCTTTTAGAACATTATTTCAGCTGGTTTTATGTGCTGAATTAAACTGACTACAAATGCAGCATAAAATTAGAGATAAAATATGCTCTAATATAACTGTAATTAGGATAGAAATTAAAGGACATTAGCTACCATACTACCAAAAAAAAAAAAAAAAAAAAAAAAATTACCCCCCCAAATTTAGTAGGAACCTT
>VXAU01000113.1:81344-180174 GCA_013399695.1 Formicarius rufipectus | reverse complement strand
AACCTTAAGCTTTGAGACTTAACAAGTGATTTGAAAGCAAGTCAAACATTCTGAGCATGATGCTAATAGATAACCACCTGTGTCCTTCCAGTGCTCTGGAAAGCCTCATTAGCCATACAAGGCCATGGATCTTGGCTCCTTTTCCACTTAAGTAAATTTAGCACTATGAAGAACCACGATGGAGTGGGTATTTCATACTAATGAACTCTCTGTTCCACATGGTACTCTCCCCCTATTTTAAAAAATAACCCTTTGTAAGGATAGCCAATTTTTTAACATAAAATGTTAGTCAATCAGTAGTTTGAGCAATTTCCTGTGATGATCCAAGAATAAAAAATTAGCTAGGACTGTTTTCTAACTCAGACATGTCTATTACATAGCATAATGGATGTAGTCCTTTATTTAAGAGCAATAGAAATGATCAAAAGTGGGGGTTTGTTTGTTTGTTTGTTTGCTTGTTTGGGTTTTTTTAACTGTATCAGACTCAGCAAGGTTGCTGCAAAACAAAATTAAAAACTTACCTGGGAAATTATTTCACAGACCTCTAGTGAACAGAAATTGAGCTATTCAGACTTACGTGTTGCTTAACACAACAACAAATTCCCACAGTTTATCTCTTAATGTCTTCACAAAAACTAAATACTTCAGACAAATCTTTTGTTCTCCAGCAACTCCAGTGGTGTTTTCTGCTTTCCATTTATAAAGATTTCTGGTACAATTATCAGCCAGCACATGTCCCCGAAATATAGAATCTTACTAAATGGCAGCTTTTGAAAGTTTCAGCTCAGATAGGATTATCACATATTGTTTGCAGAACAGAAAATCAGATTTCAAGAGGGTTCATAAGAGTAACTTGTGGAGCTGCACAGACTCTATTCAGATGGGATTGTTTTCCAATGTTTCATCTTCCACTACCATCTTCTGAGCTAAATAAAATTCTCGCAGCTCTGAACCAAATGGAATATTTCAAATTTCAGGTCTGATGACTGGATTAAACTAGAACCCACACCTCTGAAATGCAGTACAGCTTGTATGGTTTCAATAAATGGGGTCAGTTTGTCAAAGGTGGGGAACTGTTCACCTGAGAAGAATGTTGACATCAAAGGCAGAAGGGAAGGAAACAAAAATATTTACATTTTATACATCTTCCCATTATCTTCTAAATGGGAAAATATATACTACTGCATACCCATTGGTGTGTTTTCATATACCTGTTGGAAAGGTGTGTATTGATCAGAGTACTAGAGAGGGACAGTGTCTTACAGGTATAACCAAGTAAGATTAATCATTGTAACAAATAAGTAAAAAATAGTGAAGAAAGAAGCAAACATGTGCATCTCTTCTCTGCAAATACAGCTCCTCTTTAGGAACGGTACTAACCACAGGAGATGCCATTTCTGGGTAGTTATGTTGCCAGACTGCCATATTGGAATGAGTAGAGAAATGCACTACTGAGAAGCATAGCCTTTTAATAAGGGAATACACAGAAATAATTAGGGATTAGGAAAGGTACACGGATGCCTTAGGGTATTTTCAAGAGTCTTGCACTTCAATGACAATTAGGCACTGAGCCTTCTATTGCAACCCTTCTAGGTATGAAAAAGCACAGTTCTGATGAAAAAGTCCTTACACTCCACACACATGGTTTGTATTAAAGCTAATAAAATAACTTGTTGAGATAGGTCTGGAAGCAGTAACCTTCTCTTGCCTTATTCCAGACAATTTTACAGAAAGTCACTGCTACAGAGATTTGAGAGGATTCTGCTGGCCGCAAAGTGCTCCCTCCTTTACAGTTTTGTATCTGAAAACATGTGATGCTTTTGCTCATTTCTCTCAGTTCCCAGGTACTTATGTTACTTTTTCAAGACTGTAAGTTCTGCTCATAGAAGTTACCTGACCATTCCTGGCCATGTTGCAGCTAGGCAGGTCACAAAAGGGGAAAAGGACAAAGACCAGAAACAGAAAGCATTCAGAGTCAGAAAGGATTAGTAATGCAATTAGCTTTCAAAAATACCTGCCCACCATCGGGATCCATGCAAAGTTATATTCGCAAAAAAAGTTTTTCCACTGTAAACAGCATGAGGAAGACTTAGCAAGGAAGAAAAGAGGAGGGGCATGAATATGAGCATTGTCTCTCTACTGAGGCAAGAGATGATTCAACTGAACTGCATTAAGACCTCCACAGAACTAAATTACTTGGGGAACACTTAGGCATTATAGTAATAAGCACTACAAGGAAATTTTAATGCAGCTGTATAAAACATTAAATAGCTTAATTTATTTCTAATACCTGTTTTTACCCTGCTACCTTGTTCCAACCTTTCTACCACATTTAGGGCAAGCAGTAAAATAACAGAAATTTCAGCTGCATAAACATTTCTTTTGCTTGTCTCCTATCTCATTAACTCAAATATATCCAGCTCTTCAGTGAGTCTCACTGTAGCTGCTGTTTACAGATATCAGAATCATGAGACTTCTTGGAATCTCAGCTTACATTAAATACATAAAAAAAAAGCTTCTTCACTCTGGGGATCAGATCGGTATATCCTAGTATATCAGCACTAAAAGGAAATAAAGAAGTAATCTCAAACTTAGTATTTTAAACTTTTTTTTTTTTTAATTACTCTGATACCTTGTTAGCATAGTTTATAACTTCTGAATGGTTGCAGTTCAAAATCCTGGAAGAGAATGGGGGGGGAGTTAGTAGGTGACACCAATTATTGTAGAGGGGTTACTGATGCCATTACAGAGCTCTGAACTAAGATAACAGGCAGTGAAGGTCTAGATTTTCTACAGGAAAATGACAGGGCTTAAGGAGCCTGTGACCCGAGCTCCTCATGGACGATGGGATGTCACAGGGGAGAGCACCTCATCACCATACTGCAGATGTAGCCCTGTCCTGGTTTCAGACAGAGAGAAAGCTGTTTATACCACCTCTTTAAAGTTTCTATGAGTCTCTATATGGAGCTTATGTAAATGTCAAAACACTGATTTTAAGATTACCAAAGAAAGCATACCTCAGAAAAAAACATTATTCAGGTATTAATTACTGTGAAAGAGAAGTATTTGTTTGTGAATTGTGATAGAGCTGGTAATCTCCTTAATCACAGAGAAGAGTTAGAAGTGACATACTGAATCTTTCAAGGATCTGATAATGTTTAATGACGTTTAATAGAGAAATCTGAGATAAAAAGTAGCAGTTATCAAGAAAGTACTTGTCATTTGAGTCAATAAGAAAAAAAAAAGGCAAAAAGTAGTAGTTTCAAAGTATTTTAGAGCCTTTAAAGCTAAGCATTAGTTTGTTTCCAGCTACCTTGTTGCTTTGTTTTTGCAACTATAGAAAATTAAGTAGAATTGAGGTGGTTGAAGTTGTAAATCAGAGGTCTGACAAAATAGACATGCAGAATATCAGTTTATAACAATATCTCTTTCTTGTGAATATTTATTAAATACAAAATAAAGCCCTTCATTTTTCAAGAAGCATGACACATCATATAACATAATATTTTTGCATTGGCTCTGCTGAAAATTTTACAAAGCATCACTGGCCTTAGAGAGGGATACCCTTGGCAGACTCTGAGAGGAAAAACTTAGAGAGCTCTCTTGAGACGGTACTTTGCATCTTTCCTTGAGTAAAATGTGCTGCCAGTACAATCCCCCTGAGCCACACAGATTCAGCAATGAGTTTCAGCAGTGAGACTTCCTCTAGCTCCACATACTAGCACCAACCTGGTCCAACAGAAACAATATCCTATTATTTTATAGAAACATATGTAAAAGTCTGCAGATGTTGAGTGTATTTAAACTCTGTTTCCCTAAGTATCTTTCTCTGGGTTTTTCCTTTGGTGTGTTTATTTGTTGCTTTATTTCATCACCATTTATTTACTGGAGTTTTGTATTTGCTTCACACAATGTCAGTGTTCGGTAGGAGAGCTCAGCTTCTCCTTATGTTTGATTCAGTGACAAATGTGTAAATTTGACATTAGATCATGAATCACTCCTTTGCTGTGACTTTATTCCACTGTCTTTCAAGGTTTTTTTGGTGCAAAGCTGAGATAAATGAGGTAGCTGCAAATTTCCCAGCAAGGACTGTGTGAAACAGGAGTAACCCTGAGAAACCTGGAGCTCAACTCCTTTAATCTGGCAGCACAACAGGTACTCAGACAAAATCCTTCAGGGACATTATTCCCTGTAATTCTCCAACAGTATGTAAACTCATGATATCTAAGGACCAAACAGGTGCTAATTTATTCCACTTACCTTCTAGCTTTTGTTTAAATATGTCAAAAACTCCATTAAAGCAGTAACAGGTTGTATTTAGCAAACACACTATTTACTCTAAAGGGTATATAACTGGGAGCTGAAACTTGCTGTGTACTTTAATTAGTTATCACTTCAGTACAAAGATGCTTTTGGCCCTGCAGTCACATGCACACCTAGCAGCAAGTACTGCATTCTGCCGTTTTAAGTACTACCTTCTTGTTCTTCCCACCTTTGAGAAAACTCAAGCTACAAAAACATCATTATTTTAGGATGATGAGACAAGAAAGAAGAGATGTTATTTCTGAAAGAAAGGGAAAAAATCAAAACAAACAAAACTATAACATCAAAGAAAACAGAAAATAAAAATTTAAATTGTCTCTTAATCCATAATACTTAAAGAGAAAACATTATGGCAATGCACTCTTCATATATTTATATATTTGTTATAAACTACTGTAAAGTCATTTCCTCAAACCAAAACATCACAACTGGAACTTTTTCCATCTTACTTTATTTTTCATGAAGCACTAGTGGATACTTATGACTTACAAGTTGTCGCTGCTTTTAGTATTATCCAGGATGGAAGCACAACCAAGACTTACTATGGTCTTTACAGAGCAAGCATGAGTGATGGGGTTCTCAAATGCTTGATCCAAATACTTCTAGCTGTCTATCTTTCAAACTGACAAAGGGACCTAGTCTTGTTTCAGTAGGTATAATACATGGGTAAACTAGAATTAGGTATGTATGTATAGACACAGTATGAAAATAGAAAATATCTACATACATACTCACATTTTTCTTTATGTATATAAAGAAAAACTTGTATTTCGTCAAACTATTGGGATGACTATAAAAATGATGTCTTAGACATAAAATAGTACCTGCTCTCCCCAACCTTCACACATCAGCTTGCTGAACACAGCTTTCTCAGTCTGTTTACACAGTCTGTATTTAACATGCTTACAGACAGTGGACTTTATTAAGTATTGAGGAACGTGAAGTTTGCAGAATATGCAAAATTAAAACTGTCTGCCATATATCTTGCTTAACTGTAAAGCAAAAGGAAGCAGCAAGGTGGAAGGACATTTTCAGAAAGATACCATACAACCCCTGCCGCAAGACTGCACTGTTAAACTGAAAAAAAATACAACAAAAAAACAGCAGAAGGCCTGGATAGCAGGGCCACCACTAAGGCTATGCTGCTAAGGGAAATAAACTGTGAAGACAGCAGTTCTGAAAAGGTGAAAGAAAGATGGATATATTCTGAGGCAACTGAAACTGTGTCAAGCAAATGGAAAAAACTTCTTGAACCTCAGATAACTGTCAGTCCCCACCGACTGAAGAAGGAAAAGACATATAAAGAAAAAGCAGCATTGAATAGTGGAAGAGAAAGGACAAGTCCCTCCCTTAATGTGTTATCACAGAAAAATAACGAGAAAATTATTTTCAAGACCTAATTTGAGCAAAGGCTTCTCTTCCACTCACAGGAGGAGGAGAGACACTGTCAGGAGCTGGGAAAAACTGATCTGTAGACAATTCTCTCAATTTGAAATTAGTGTTTTCAACAAGTCCAGCACAATGTCAGCAGTACTGAATAACATGTACTTTAGCTTTTGTCAGACCAGCTGCATTCATTTATATCTAGAAGTGGCATTCTTTGTAGCAGACATCAATTTTTGCCATTAATAAAAGCTAGAGTCTTTCCAGGGAGTCAGTAACTCTGTGTACTGAAAATCATAGGGCAGGCCTCCAGGATGCTGTTAGGGACATTCTGAAAGGTTTTTCCTTATTTGATACACATTATTTTGTCCTTAGAGTAGTTAATTGGTTGTAGAATGACTGCTGTGATAAATAGGTTCCAAGGGAAGATGAGGTGAATTCCTGATTATCACTCATTCTCTGTTAATAGGATCCTTTTTTTCTTATCTGGAGCACTAAAAAAAAAAAAAAAAGGAAGGAAGGATCCATAATCATGAAATCTGATTGTTACCATCAAAACATCTATTTCAGGTGTTTCCTCTGCAAATTTATTCAGGACAGATATACTCAATGGCAATCAGAATCAGAGTCAGAAATATGTCCCATCTGCAATACAAGACTTCAGAAAATGTTATAGATGTAGAATGATACATGCACAAAAATTCTAAAAGGGGACTTGAGTGCTGTTACTCAATTTATTGTGGACAAGAATTTCCAAAGCAGATTTTTATTGCTAACCAGAAATAACATTAATTAACAATAACATGAGTTTAAAACTTGATGTAATGAAGAGGACAGATATTTGGTGATCACAGGTGTTATGATCCCAAAGTATATGTATTAATACTTCTATTGAAGGATATTTGCTCACATCTGACTACACTTTGAAAATTAAGGACAATCTTGTAGAAGTGCCAGCAATAGCTAAGAAGGCTCATAATTTAAGTTTTTGTAGAAAACAGCCAGGTATCATTCATGTTATATTATATTTGTTTTCCCAACCCAATTCAAGTCAAAAAGATGTATCTGCACATCTTCTGGAGCATTTCTTGGGTCACAGGAAAAAGGAACAAATTCTTGCTTGTAAAATCAAGAATTAGTCATGGAAAAGCTTTAGGATCACTAAGGATTTTGATAAAGAGCATTGGTTCTCATATTCTGAAGGAAAAAGGTTTTTCTCCACTAGTTCCTCCTTTGTTGCAACCTGGCAGTGTCACTCTGCTTCTGATGTTTCTACAATGCTTTGAAATTTCCCTTCAAAGTTTTCATACAGTCAGTTAGGACAGATGGAAATTTCTGCCACTGCAAAGCTTCTGACTCACTTCACCAAGATTTTAGAAAAGCTGAAATAGCTTGTGCAGTCCCAGCCTCACAGGCATTACTATCCTTACTTCTCTGTTGCAGAAATCCATCTATGTTCTCCAACAAACCAAACCAAACCAAATGTGCTAAATGGTTGTGAATACGTATCATCTCTAAATTCATCTTCGTGGTCTTCCACAGAGGACCAGACATTTGGGTGTGGAGACTTTCATACATTTAACATCAATGTTTATGTCTATGATATGCTCTGTTATAAGGAGGTTTGCAATAAGAGTTTGCTAATGAATCAAACAGTGTCTTCAACTTCATACTCTACAACTTATTTTGTTCCTAAGTGCAACAACACCCCTATCATTTCCTAATATAAAGGAGACACCACCTGTTGTTATACAAGTGAAAGATGAACATTACATGTGTTGTTTTCATCAATAGTGTGGCACTTGGAATATTTTTTTTTTAATCAATGCATTCTGAGACTCTAAAGAGTAACAAGGCTCTTTGAGACTTTTTCTGTCAGTCCAAAAATGAAAACAATATTCCTGTCATCAGTAGGCTCTTCAGCACTACAATACATCTAATGTGTTTTCTTCTCTCCTGTGGAATACACTTTTCAAAATTACTGCTGATGCCTTCTAACCAGCATCACACGTTTCTAAGGTTGACTTCACAAAATGTAAGGCAACGAGGATGGCCTTGAATTTCTACGTAAGAGGCATTTTATTTTCTACCTATGTAGTCCCATAAATTTCCATCCCTGTTCTGTAAAACTTACCAGAGGAGGAAGGATGTTTAGTTTCTGTACATTACATGGGTCCTGACTGATAAAGAGGCATTTTCACAATATGAGCCTGAAGGTGTGTGCAACAGTTCTAAAGCATGGCATGTGGAATGTCTGAGGGTACAAAGCCTTCTGACACAGACCTGGGGGACTGCAGAGATGGGAGGGAGACAAATCTGATGCAGTCCAATCCATCCTGCCTTTTGGGAACAGTGCTTGGTACCAGGTGTTTGAAATCTTGGTCAGACATTGTCTGGACAATCTAGTAAGCCATAAGAAAGTAATGAATCTTGTTAACAGCTGTACAGTGTGTCTGGTCAGAGTGTAATGGTCCGAACCATTTCCTTGGCTCTGGCTTATTTAATGGCATGCAAGCTGCCTTACTTTCTAACATGGACATCAAAAAACCAAATCACTCTTCAGCTTAGCAAAGAGAAGGTGTAAGGGTGATCTTACCAATGTATATCAATAACCGAAGGGAGGGTAGAAAGAAAATGGAGCCAGGTGCTTTTCAATGGTGCCCAGTCAGAGGACACAAGGCAATAGACACAAATCAAAACACTGGAGGTTCCCCCTGAACATCAGGAAGAACTTTCTCACTGTGACAGGGTAACTGAACACTGGCAGAGATTGCCCAGAGTGGTTGTAGATTTTCCATCCTTGGAAACATTCAAAAATCATCAGGATACAGTCCTGATCACACTGCTCCAGGTGCGTCTGCTTTGGCAAGGGGCTTGGATCAGATGACATCCAGAGGTCACCAAGCTGCCAATGCCATGATTTCTGTTATTCTATGAGTCTTCTCTGTTGGGGATGGACAAAAGGATGTAAGTGATATGTGAGCTACATGCAAGGACTAAACGAGTCATAAATGTCTTGTTAGTTGCATCTTGTTGAGCCTTGACCTAAGAAGCAAAAGGGTGTGCATGTGTGTTAATCTCCAGACAAAATGATATGTAACTGAAAATTAATCAAAAAACCCCAAACTTTTAAACAAGACATACGCCCTGTGAATAGTCATCCAGATGAAATATATTGAGTAGGACACTTTCCATCTGTTCCACACATAGTTTCTGAGTTATGTACAAACAGTAACAGTTCAAAAGCATTTCTCTTGCCTGTTTTCACACCAGTTAGGGTAACAGAAGAATGAAAAGATATCCAATATGCAAAGGTATAAAAGAAAAGATGTATCCACACTGGGGGAGGAAATGTTTAAAAATTCCTGTAACAAAGTTTTCAGCTAACTTCAAAAGAAACAATCTATAAAATTCAGAGTACATTTGGCTGAGGGGATTTATAAGTTCCATTATTAATAATTGTTTATGCTAACATAGCTAATTAGCACCAAATCCTATTATCTAGATCCTAGAATACAGAGGACAGAGGAAGATCCTTTTACACTGTAACAATCGAACTTTGTATTTGACAACTATTGGAACAGTAGAATATTAGAGCACCTACATGAAGAGCAGGTTCCATATTAACGTAGAACCAAAACTATTTCAACCACTAGATCTCTTGCTTCCTCATTCCTGTTCTGCCCCTACAACATGTATGTTTTAGAAAGACTTCTCCAGTTACTGTGACTATCTTTCCTGTTATTTTACAGAACTGTTTAAGATCTCATTCATCACTGTGATAGTTTATAAACATGTGCGGAGGGATAATTCAAGGGAAAATGTTATTGCATGATGTTCTAAGTTTTGCTCAATAATCATTAATTCATGTGTTCTTTAGCCATGGTTGATGCAATATCGAAGTTTTTTCCCTTCATGTACCTGCTTCAGTACTTGTCCTCAATGAGTGCTTTACCAACACTATCAAGAAGGTAAGATTTCTTTGTTAGCTCAGAATTCAGATCTCTTCTCTAGGTAGTCAGACTTTATCTGTTGTTCTGAAAGACAGTATCTCTGTTTCGCTTTGTAGTAGATTTACAGCTTTTTCATCTGATTTCTGCCAAGAACCTGACAGAAATCATTTATTAGCAAATTCTGCAATTCTCACACTAGTCCTTCCACAGCTTTGACTCCCATGCTTTAAGACACCTTTTCCTTTAAAATTATTTTTCTGCACAGTACAGTTTTGGTGGGTCACAGGGGGTTCAAAACTGTGTGTAATGGTTTGTTTGTAGGCCTTCCCTAGAAACTGGGGTCAAAAACTAAGGAAGCATTCCATCCCATTCCCTTACGTAATGAGGTATATAAAAGACAGAGAGGGAGGTTCCTCTTCCCCTTCTCTCTCCCTTGTCGGGTGAGAACAAAGGCGGCAGCTCTTGGGGTTTAGGCCTTGCTTATCTATGTGAGTTAAAGCCTAGTTGAAGGTTGTTGTCTGTGTCGGCACAGGAGGAAAGAAATTGGCTTCTCTTAAGGGAAGTTGGTGAGATCTTACTGTGTTAGTTGTTCTATTGAGCTAACTCCTGGGATTCAATTGTGTGGGTCTGTTTTGGTTTTACCTTTTTGGTCCTTTTCCCCTTTTTTCCTTTTGGGATTGTTTGGAATTGCTTGGGATCCTTGTGCATATGTACATAGTGTTTAACTGTCTATAAATGAAATATCTGTCAATATATATATTTCTTTGCTGCAAATTTCCTTTTTGCTACTTTTTTTTTCCCCTTTCAGGAGCAGGGTTGAAGGAACCTACCAACTGACAGCTGTGTTTGGCGTGGAGCCAAGCCAAACTTACACACTGTGGCATTGGTAAGACAATGATATTTCATTGCAATAGTCATATCAGCTGAAAATGTACCTAATTTCACAGTATTAAATAATCTAAAGTATTTTCAGTTTCTTTAAGTATTGCATCTGGGTATGCTGCTTATTTAAGTATTCTACTGGCAATATCTGGGATATTACCACCTCCCAGGAGTGGATGTGGAGTCCTTGCCTCTGTAACCCTGATTCACTTTCTGGAAGTTTCTATAAAGACAACATTTTTGTTATTCAGCTGTATATCACTTTTGCTTGGCAACACAGAGAAGTTAGTGAATGCTGTGAATTAGGGAGGATGTAAATCATAAGTTTCTTCAAGCCACCTCCTTATCTGATTATCACAAAGATTAATTTTATGCTTGGGAGGATAGAGAGAAAGAGAAGCAGAGGCAACTTTGTTACACATAGAGCATGTCTCCTACTTTTACTCAATTTCTAAATAAATCTACCTTTTTTCCTACTGGTTGTAGAGGGAGTCTGGAGCTCTCTGAGCACATACAATTAATTCCAAAATAATTGTGGAAGAATTTGTCTCACAGACAGTGTTAAGAGCCAAAGCAGGTGAGAGGGAAAGGTATGACATCACTTTAAGTGGAAGCTGATCTCCCTAGATTCTGTAGTTGGTGTGGGGGGAGAGAGAGAAGTTTCTGTGGAGTGGATTGCACAACACATGTCTAACTTATGTGTTCTGAGCCTCTCTCTTTGCAGGAGACTCTCTATTGGCCATGAAGAAGCCTGGGGACAGCTGCAATTGTGTGAGATGGATAGTTTTGGTGAGAATGTCCTCACCTGGAGCCAGTATGGAGTAAATCACATCCTGTAAATTCACACTCTAATTTATTGTGCACCCACTTTTCACATAGACAAGTCATTTATGGCAGAAAAGAAAATAGTGCACATGTTCTTTTGCAGACAATGCTATAATGTTAAACCAAACTTTTATGACACACTTTTCATCCATTGATTTCAAGAAATTTATGGAAGCGGATGAACATAAGTACTGTTTTAGAAACCAAGACCACAAGAAGCACAAGCAGTAGTCATTTACAAGTTCTGTCAGGGACCTGGGAGAACTCCCAAATTGCTGGGTTTCCAGCCAAGATTTATTGTCATTATTCAGCTGACTCATTGTAACAATGAAAATTAGGCAACACTTTACAGTGTTGACTCCTTTAGAGGGAATCACATTGCCTACATTTTTATACTACATTCCTGGTATCTGAGAGCAGTAATCACCAAGCAAGGGTTCTGGATTGATGAGATCCTACAAATTTATGAAATAAAGTTTTGAAATACTAAAAAGATATTGAAACTTGCAGAAGACAGTCTTTTAAAATCAACTAAACTCCTATTAGATTATAAAATCAAACCCTTGTGAATTTAAAATCAGAAAAAAATAATTATATGTGCACATGCAAAAGCTATGGCTCAGTTTCTTGCTGAACTAGGAAATTTACAGTAAATTAAAATGGTCCTTTCAGTATCAGATATGCACATGATAAAATAATGCCTTACTTAAACCCATTGAAACTTTGTTCAAGAATTCAGTAGCGTATGGAGTCACTAAAGTGCCAGAGCTGAAGACCTAATAGGCAAGAAGGAGAGAACAGTGCAGCAGTAAAACCTTTTTTTCCATCAGTTGCTTGTCAGTGTTATGCTGCTGTAACAATGACCAATGATGGCTTTGAAACTTCCACACGCTTCTCTTATAATGTCCTACACTAAATCATGATGCAGGAACTGAAGAACTGCATAGGCAGTACAAAGCGATAGCACCGATACTGTATATTAACTTCTGAAGTAGCACATAACTCTCCTCAGCATCTGCATATTTTGCTGTTGGGAAGTTAATGTCACAGACAGAAAACCCTAGAAAGTTTCCTGAATTGTTTTTGCTTCCTTACCTTCCTACCCTTTTCCAGCCTGGATGAATGGATAGGCATATTATATACCAAGTCTTTCAGGTGTTCTTCCCATGGCAGGACAATTCCAAGAATTTGCTAACAACTTTGACCATTTTCTTTTCTCTGCTGTTGGCCTCCAGCACTGTACTGAAGAAGAGTTTTGGGAGAAGATCCCACCCTCTGTGCTGGTTAGTATGTTGAATGAAAACCGAACCCAGCACAATTGTCACAGTACAGACAGGTCGGATGGTCTCTGTGTTCCTCACATACACCCCTCAGTGTAGCTTTTGGCCTTCAGCATGTGTCAAATACAATCATAGAGCTCTACATGGATTATAGGCAATACATACTTACACATTATATTCTAGAACCTGTCCTTTCCTCCTAAACTTTTGACCTATGTACCTTCATGCAGTAAAAGTTCCTGTTGCAGGAACAGCTCTGCAGGAGAGGACTCATTAAATTAGCTTGGAAGTAAAAAGAAAACCTTAGTCTGAATGTGAACTGTTGAGATCTTACTGCAATCTGTACCCTGACTGCTGGGAAGACTGGAGCTACTTTTGTACCTAGGAAGCCTCCACTTCAGTGTAGAAATTCATGATTTAAAAACCAGAGAAAACAGGCTTAATTTTTACTAATTGGCAGGCATCTTACAACCACTCTGCTGGGAAGAGGGGTGTTTCTATCATCTCCCTTACTTTAAAATCTCTGTGAGTGTCAATGACTGTACAAGTGTCCTGTCAGAGAAAACAACTGAAGTACATTCTTTAGGTCAGTACAGGCTTGAACTCACAGATGCATCTTCTTTCTTACTGTTGCTCCATAAGACCAGCATGTCCCCTAAGACCTAAATAATTTGCCACAGGTTTTCTGAATACTGTAATATTTTATGGCACTTTTTGAGTACAGTGTATCACTGTGTGAGAATAACCGTACAAAGTTGTAAGATGTCATTTAAAAAATGGAGATAAACACAATACTCATTATTCTCAAGTTATTGTTTCTTATTATGGTACATCACTGGCGTCTGAATCACAGAACTGCACTCCTCTTATCCACCAGCACTTGATAAAGGATAGGTTATTTCCACTTATGCTTGCTACTTTTCCACTAAGCCAAAAGAAAATCTTCACCACTGACCCTGACATATCCCTAACCACAGTTCTGTATACTAATCTGCTCATCTTTTTCCATGGTGAGCACTGCTGTCAGAGATTGGAAGCACACTAGCTCCATCTGCTGAAACTGTTTCCACAGAGCTTTACATAGATACCAGTGTTGAATAAGAGATTTATTTGCATAATCCAGCTGATATTGAGAGATGAGTACTGAAAGTAGATAAAATTCCAATGAAAGTCCCTTTGTTAACGTTGACTCAACAAAAATATATATTAAAAATATTGTCTCAAAATCTACTTTGTAGAAATCCTCTGTCTTTCCTAGTAAGAATAAACATCTTCATTACAAAAATGAATCACTAAGTCTTTCAATTTCCTGGTTTTGTCATCCTCCATTTATTTCAAAACTCCTGTAATTACTACGTAATTTTTTAACCAGATATAGAAAGCCTTAATCACAAGAATAACCTTTACATTGTGATCATGTAGAGGTAGTTAAGAAATGTTGAATTAAGCTATAATTCAGAAGATCATGTCTCTCCTACGCAAAATAGATTTTATGCAAAAGTGAATATTTTTCTTGATACTCATGAAAAATTTGTAAAACAACCATAAAGGAAAAGTAAGTGACAAATTTTCATCTTCTATCCCCACCAGAGAAAAACATCTGCTGTACAGTTAGGATGGGAATTCTTCATAGAAATAACTGAAACCTCTATTTTTATAGCTTATATCAAGTAAAATTGGGGTGGTAGGAAGGAAACAAGAAAACACTGAAAAGTATAAGAAGTAAACACAACAAAATAAATTATTTCTTTTCAGGAGACCTCAGGTTTATATGTAGTCACCAACTCAACTGACACTGAATCCACTTCAAGATCTAGAATGCCAGAGGTGAGGCAAGTATTTTTCTGACTGATAAGTCATGAGAGTTTGCAGAAATGTTAAATAATGTTAGTTACTCGACAAGGAAACTTCAAGAGACCAAACTGAAAAACAGAATAGTTTAAATTCTGAAGCAAGACTTCCAAGTGCCTCTAAATCACAATATGAACCAACTGGAAGACACCTCAGCCAGGTAAAACAACCCTACTAACATATTGTTTTCACATGCAATTCTCAGTGAAACAAGATTTGTGATAGTCTTTCTAAGAGTTTAACAAAAGGCCCCAAGTTCTCTTTCAGGTGTCGAAGAACTCAAAGTTGTCCAGACCAGGTGGTTACTGGTCAGTGCAAATCAGTCCCAGTCCTTACTGTGGGTGTTCTGTAGCCAAGTCCTGGCTGGCTGCTGCCCCAAAGGGAGTAAAAAAGATCAAAATGGGTATAGACCTACAGCAAAAAAAACAAAAAAAAAAAAACCCAAACAACCAACCACAAAGAAAATAGAATATGCACAAAATCTGAATAGCATAGTTTTCTACTACATTCTTAACCACAGACTCTTTTAATTCAGATTTCCAAAGCTATAGCCTTATTAAGGTACATGAAGTGCTTTGTTCCAGTGTCATCCACTGGTGCATCTGCGGACTCACAGAGGTCATTACTATTAAACACACCCCACATATAGGATTGGCTTAATAGCTTCTGCTGTACTTACTCAGGATTCTAACTATCAACATCTCTGCTTAGTGTGTTTTCTGTTAGCTGTAAGGTTTGTGTCCCACAAGAGGTGATGAGAAACTCCTTCCCGTGCTTGATCTCAACCTAGTTTTAAGTATGTGTTCGTACGTCAAGAAAGAAAAAGCACTTTTTTTTCAATTTTTTAAGTGTATTCTAGTGAAATGTTTGCTATTCTGTGAAGAAATAGTCCAGAAGAAAGTTTTCAGACTCTGACTTCACCATCTCCGGGGCTACACGTATATTTGTCACATCCAGGTTGTTAATCTCATGGAAAATCTGGGGCATTCAGTTACAGTTACTTAGCATATTTTACTTAAACATTGTGCTAATTGTAATACCAAGGAAGCTACATCTGTGGTTGTGGTGAAGCCTCTCAGTAACATCTGGGTGTTTCCTTTCACGAATATCTGGTATTTCAGATAGAACATGATTCCACATAGCAGGAGAGACAGCCACTCCTGAAAACATAATACAAGTTCCTTAGGCTGCAGTGGAGGTAAAGGGACAGGGGTAAAAAAAAGAAATGCAAAGGAAAAAAAAAATCAACTAGATATGAATGAAGAACACAGTAAGTGCTTTAAATATTCCTTCTGTAACAAGAGTATTCTAAGGTTCACATATAAAATCCAAAATCTCTCCTATCTTACATGATTGCAGAGTTGACAACAGTTCCATAGTATTACCAAAGGGACCGATTTTACCCTAGAAATGGGTTCTGATCTGTAAAATGTTCCAAAGGCACACTGCTTTAATCCACAGCCTGCAGAGGCTACGTCCATCCCAGAGACCAGCAGGACCACAAGATAAGGGGTGAGAAAGTAATTTTATTCCTATACCACTTATGAGAAGATATACACGGGCTTAGCAGCTCTCAGCAACACAGCCCTTCTCCTGGGAGAATGGCTTTCTTTGCTAGACTGTGAATAGGTACCTAAGGAGTTAAACTAGTATTTAGTCTTGGCAGTGCTTTATCTGGGAAATAAGTGGTTGCAGTGGAATATGTTTAAGCTCAAAACCTTTGTTAAATAAAAGTTTGGGATATACAATAAAAAGAGAAAATAAAAGAAAAAGAGGGGAGGGAGAGGGGACAGAGCCTTAGGTAGGCTCTATTAAGAGGAATAAATTGTTTTGTGCCTGCCTCTGCTTGTTTTCAATAGTGTTCAAGCTATATGTAGGTTACCAGACTGTAACTTTTTTTGGGTTTTTTGTCTGCTTATTTAAGTAGAACAAGTTTTTAGTCAGGTAAAAATAAACCTATTCAAGCAGTGTGGTCTAGTTTTTTGTTTTATGTTTTACCTTGGGCTTTCTTTTATGTTTCTCTATTGTGCACATTTATATCTTAGGCTTTTCCAGGCATTTGTGTGACCTTTATGTTCCTGAAGATTTTTGTATGATCACTAGAATTCCTTCAGTAATAATATTTAAAGGCATAGCTTTTTTGGTAAGGACAGGTAAGATTTGGACAGTCTGCCTCTGTCTCCCAAAACTGATTAAAATTATGAGTGAGACAAAAAAGTAAGAATTCTGCTGGAAACAAAATTATGAGCCTTTTCTTAGAATGTTTAAAAAAAAAAAAAAAAAACACATAAAAAGTGTGGAAGAAAATCTTATTTAGACGATTCAGATGACTCAAGATTGAAGTCAAGGCAGCAGTTTGGGTGGGGTAGGAAATAAGTATCTGGAAAATGCATGTGGAAAGGGGGGGAAAAATAAACAAACATGGAATCAATAAAGCTTACATGCAATCAATCTGCTGCAAATGAATAATCAAAGCTAAAGATCTTGATGAAAAAAAATCTGTCTCTACCAAGGAAAATCAAGGTTTATAAAAAGGAGTTTAAAATTATGACAGGGGAAAAAATTGCTAGAAACTTAAGAAAAAGACAGCATAGCCAGTCAGAATGTGGAAGTGCAAACATATTCACAAGTAATCTGTTTGGTTTCTTTTCTTTAGTGTTTCTTTTCTTTTGCTTATGACTGTATTATCAGTTTCTACTCCAAGCATCAGAGAATGCTTTTGTCGATTAACTTGGTTAGAAACCAGGTGCAGGCTTCAAAGGAATAGACCTGGTATCATATTACTAATAAAAAACAACTCCACAGAAGCTCTCATATGATGCAGCACTAAAAAGGTCTGGCAGTCACTTGATCCTTAAATTAGTAATAGGTGTACAAGAAATTAATTTATTTTTAACTATGCCAAGACTGACACTAATATTATGAAACGGTATACAGTTTAAATGTCTGCATAATAAAAAAGTAGCTAGGAAATCTCTAGATGAAAGAAACATAAATGATTTAAAGGCCACAGAAATTGCCTTGCAGTGAGAGTTTGAGAGCCCAATCTGTTCAGCCTAAAAAGAGGGGCTTGAGAAGTAGCTTGATTACTGCTTGCAAGTGCCTTCACAGCAATAAATTATGTATAAAGGAGATATTTAATATAGTAGGGTCATAATAAGAACATATGGACAGGAAGTAATGCCAGGCATTTCTGGCATGATATTTTTCCAGCAATGAAGATGATTAATCATTATAGGGAGATCCTAAGAGAAATGGAGAATTTTTAATTGTTTCATGTCTTTGTATGAAGATTAAATGTCTCTCTTGGAGATATAAATTTGTTAAATGCCACCTGTTTGGTGTCAACTAGGTGAAAGAAAATTATTCAAGATCTTGTAATGTCTATAAATCCTGGAGTTCTACACACTAGGACAAAACCTGTGCAATGTCTCTAAGGCATAGAGTTCTTCATGCATCACTAAAGAAACTGTTTTCTGTCCTGAAACTACTAACCCCATGGAAGGACGAATATTGCTATACTCACACTTCTTTGAGGATGTCCAAGAACAACTGGAAATGCTAACAATTCACACGTAGGGGCAATGGAACATTTTCTGTTAGAGTAAAGTCCTCTTTTCCATTTGTAATCCTCCAGCTCACATTGTTTGTCATAATAGAACAGGTTTTGAAAGCTATTATACTTTCAGTTTGGAACTTTAGTAAGCCTTGAACCTCAACAGATGGAGACAAATCATTAACAAACAAACAAACAAACAAACAAAAAACAAACTTCATTGCTAGTTACATGAATATTATGAAGAGTTAGTAACTCTTCCTTATAACTGTCGTTTTTACTTCTGTTTCACAATGGAGTCTTGCTCTAGGATTGCTGCAAAGACTAGGAACCATTCTGCTCCTTCAAGACCTCTGAATTCTGCAGATGAAGAAGTTAGTACTATAAATTTGCATTTTCAAGTAATCCAGAGCTCCAGTGGAAACTCGTGATGTTGACTGTGTGTTGATAATCAGTCTTCAAATGCTTGTCTTCATATCTTGTTACCGTGACATAAAGGTTATAAAATTAATTTCCATTATGGACCCTGTGTTAATGGACACTCACTAAAACACTGCAGTCACTTCAGTGAGAAGTATCTTCACAGTATATTTGGCAAGGCACAGGAAAGAAATGCTGGTGGTTGAACTCAATATGATGTAGCTGTTACCAATGAGAACATCCACTTTCCTTCAGATCACCATTGGCAAGATACTCAAATATATGTCTTTCATAAAGGTAGGAGAAAACTAGGAGACTGTTTCTCTGCCAATAAGAGGAAGAATATAAATCTTTTATTGTCAGTTTTTTTCTTTAGTAGATGCAGTGTTCAAATTATTTCTGTCCATGTGAAAGAGGTAGACTATGCATACAAGCTTGCAAAGGGCAGAGCACCTCTGGTGTCTTCCCTGAACTCTTTAAAGAATTTAAAGCATCTTCTGTATATGGATTGGGCTGTAATGTATCTGATTATGGTAGATATAAGGGGAACAGGAGAATCTGGGGAAGAAAAGTAAGCCGAAACACCTAGATGAGATGACTAAGGTCCTGAAGAGACCGATCATAAAGCTGTACGGAAGAGAGCGTTTCAGCAATGACTTGAAGAGGTGAATATTGAGTCAGATATAAAGCTATGTGCTGCCCAGCCAAAGGGATAAAAAATGTAATTTTGAAAGGGAAATGTTAGAGTGCTCTGGAGATATGAGACATTGTGAATATACAGAATAGTCTCTTTTTAAAGCCTTGATAGTATGAAGTGCTGGCACTCTGGCTCAGTTAACTGAAAAAGACAACTTTTTATTTTTCCTTGTATGCATAAAACAAGAAAGTAGCTACTCAAGGGAAAACCAGTGCATTCCTAGTTCTGCTTGCTGCAAGCAAAGCTTAGTTGGCTAATTGGGCTTCCGAGGATATGAAACACACCAGTGGGAAATTATGCTATGACAATCATGCTGCAGGAACACTGCCAGCCCTGCAACATCTGTCTTTTCACGAATTTTGCCGAAACCAATTAAGTTCCCTCATAACCAGCTGGTCCCAACGTGACCACACACTGAGTCAGTTAAAGCAAGATGAGCATTTTTACACTGGGGCAAGGCAGTTTTCATTTCCACCTCTCCTGCACAACTAGCATGCAGCAACATCAGTCTTGGTTCTGTGGGCTTCCTTCTCCAAAATGCCATTGCCTTCAGGGTCAGGCCAAAGCTGTACTCAAAATATCTTTAGTCTTTCTTTATGTTTTATTATGTGATCCAGATAACTTAATGTACACAGGCAAAAGCACCTGGTTCTTCCTGTGCTGCAGTTATTCTCATATTGATGTCAGTACCCTCTGGAAAACACTAGGCTGAAAGTGCTTTCCCAGTACTCAAAGCTGGCAAAGCCTTTTTTCAAAGCGGTCCCTGGCATATGGGGGACATATCCCTCCTACTCATGAAAACAAGGGCTAAGATCATTTGCCCTTTGGCTTATTATCTTTTCAAAGGCATGTAAAACTCATTTGCAAAGGTGCTGCCTGTCATTTTATTTCCTAGCAGACGGCAGAATAATCAGTATAATGGCTCTGTTGTCTTTCTGCTTCTTTGTATCAATTAAAACCACATAGTATAGAAAGTTTTATAGTACAGCAATTTTCATTAAGGTCATAGTCTTACACTGATGAGGCTGTTGACACAAATGTAAATGAATTATAGTCCAGCAAGGGATGAAGCTATTAAAGACAAAATGTCCTCCAAGTCATCCCTAAGGCTCAGCAGCTTTTATACTCAACAGTTTTTCTTTAGTTAAAGCTGTTTAAATGGGACTTATAGGAGCAGAGTGTGACTTACAATACTTTTTATCTTTCATTTGAAGGGCTGTACCTCATCACAGTAGGGTTAGGTGATGAAGCAAGGACAGAAAAGGAACATGAGCAAAACATTGGTTTGAAATTAGAAACTGAAACAGGTATTTTTCTCCATATAGCCCAACCTAAAAATCTTTATATGGCCCAAACTGAGTAATTACTTTTAAAACACTTTTCTCGTATGAATTTATCTTCATTGCTAAATGAAAGCTGCAGTAGCAGGATTTGCTGTTACAGGGAGAAAATAGAAATTACCATAAATATGTTATCCCATACAAGCACATTTTATTTTACCTTTTCATCTGCAGTTAATAATATCATGAGTGATCACTATATTTTCATCTTTTCTCTATATTACAATAATTATTTTTTATATAGAGACAAGTCTACCTTGGTAACTTCCTAGATGAACTCATCAATTCCTTTAGAATCTGGTATCATTTGCTAGCATGCAGAAATGCCCTTTAAATATAATGTTTTAGTTTGATTCTCTTTAAGAACCAAGTTTGGGGGGGAAATGATCACTGTCTTACTATATCATGATCAGTCTTGTTTATTGAACTCTTAGAGGTACTGGAAGACCTCAGAAAAATTATAATCCCATATAAATATAAGGTTATTTGTAAATATTCTTGTTATTTATTGCACTTTCCCCAAAAAATATATTTCACCAAAAATACAAGGCATCATTCAGTCTCCTAAAGAGCATACACTCTAAATATGAGCATGATGAATAGTCGATGATGCATATCAAAGCATTAAAGGGAAGGCTTAAAGAGACCCAAATGGTTGCTCATGGTGTCAATATTATTGTTTATATTTGTGTTTTTGCAAATAGGTGTTATACCAATGTATATATATTTTTTTTACATATTTGTCTATAATTAACATACCCATGAACTACTTAAGATACTCTGAGGCATGCTTTTATTTTGGAAAATATTTTCTGCCTATATTCACAGTTGTCTGAACAGTGTGGATCTACTCCTAGCCTGGTTTTAAACCCAATTAAATCACCCAAACAATCATGAGCATTTTTTTTTTTATATTTTAATGTCCTTTTACTATATTAAATACAGCAATATTTTCACAGGTCCTTTTACTATATTAAATACAGCAATATTTTCACAGGTCTGAAGAGAAAACACCACAACAATAATCCAGTTGTTTGTTTCTCTGGATTGATAAAGGCTCACTGCCTGAAGAAGACTATTTCTCTGAGGCAGATTCTTTTGAACTACAGTTTAGAGACATTGGAGCAAAATAAGTGGATCTATTTTTTTGTTTGTTCATTATTTATCCCTTTAATGTCATCCTGGGGTGCCTCTCTTTCTCTGTAACTGCTTATGCCCATGCTCACCAGATACCTCCTTGTCCAGCAGTAATGTTGTTTGGATTGTCTCTGTGTAATATATTTCCTGTGGAAGAGAGCAGCCCTTTTACCCAGGCAGTTAATTATTCTTCTGACAACACAAACCCAGTGTTCCAGAGCTGGAGGCTTTGTCCTTCACTTTTAATCCTGAAGATTTTAGGAACTACAGTGATTCTGCTTCTTATTCAAACAGAAATTGTTTCTCTCATTTTACTGTGCCTTTTTCCTTATGATTCATTTTTTATCAAAGCAACACAAGCTTTCTGAGCAACAGAATAGGGAAACAGGGAGTTGTGATGCCAGTGAAGGAAGCAGCAGACAAGTAAATAGATCTTTCCCTCTTACATCACAGTACACAGCTTTAGCCCTGAAGAAGCAAGAGCAACTCTGGGGAAAACAGTGACAGTTTTGCCATCATGATGAAAGAGAGATCGAGGCTAAGCTTAGAAGGCTGAATTGCCTGGGACAGAAGCAACTAGGTCTGCTGAAAACACTCCCAAACAATCAAGTTCAGCCAGCTTCTTGTGGATTTTTTGGGTTTATGCATTTTTTTATTTTCAGGAAAGACAACTATATGACAAAAGTGTACTGTAACACTGTGAAACAACGGGTACATGGTATCTCTAGTTTTCTCAGTGTGACTACAAATATTGCCCAACTTGAACAATATAGTCATTAAGCTGCTTCCCAACAATTTTTAATTGCTTCTGACATCTTGTAAAACTGATGGCAATAAAATGTATGCAGGAAAAAATGTTCACTGATAATATACAGCATATCCTACATGGACTTCTACCTACACTGGGGAGTTCTCATTTACTTGCAATAGTAAGAAGAACATTTTCCTCTGCTGTTCTCCAGGTGCTATTTTCATCATAGTTGTGGGATTGCTGCTTTCTTGTGTATTGTTGACAGTATTTTTGTTAATCCTTCATGTTCATTGCCAGCACTACAAACAGTGCAGCTCATACTTCCAGAAATGGCTGTCATCATGATGTGAAAGTTCAGAGTACAAACCATACAAATCAAGTTTTGACTGTATCTTCACCTGTACATAGCCGTGTGCTTCTCAAGTGAGGAGCACCAAACATGAGGTACTCAAAATGAGTAGTGCAGATCCAAAGGAGTCATGAAGCTCCATCCTACCAAGTGCTCTTTCCTGTCTTTTGTCCACCTTAATAGCAATTCAGAACAGTGGTAAGAAAGCTAAGGAAAGCACTTCAGATCTCTTACACCCTCTCTTTAGACCTTTCTGGAAGGTGCTTCAAGAGATCCTTCGAGAGGTCCTCAAGCTAAAGGCACTCAACAGCTCTGCCAGCAAGCCTGGATTTGTCAAATCTGACTAAAGAATTGAAAAGGGAATAGTAGTCTCAGCTCTGGGCTTTTGGAGTATATTAGAGGAGTTTTTTATTATTTTTCACTTTCTTCAAGCATGTGAATTTATATGACATATTCCAAGTAATTATTTTAATTCCAAAATGAAACCTGACCTTTTGGAAATAGTTGTGGAATATATATTCTCTCCTTTTTCCAGTGAACAACTAATCTCTTTCTTGTATCATCCTACTATTGAAATCCTGCCTTTGTTTATTATTATTCTTCAGTTCAAGATGGGAAGACTTTACTTTTAATACCTACTTATTTCACAGTGCTTCAAGGATTTAGCAAAAGACATATGATTTGTCTTCATTCCCTGATTGGTACTATCTTATCTCTGATGATGGAAAACCAGTCAAATCCCTAAAATATTATAAAACATTGTCGTTGCTTTCCAGGACTGTAATAAATGTGTGCCCATGTTGACAAGGTACCTTTCAAACTGAGACCAGTAGCACCTGCTTTGGTTTTTTGTTTTTGACATTCAATATTTTATTTTTGTTCCACAGATATCATGAGTTGCTGATGTCATGGCTCCAGTGTGTGTCTTATTGCAGAGGTTACATAGTTCCTCTGTGTCAAATATCAGATTGATACACTGGGTAAAGTAATAGGCTGGGGCCTGCTGTTAGTGCAGATACTATGGCCACATGTGACATGAGGTCTGAAAGATGTAAGCAGAAATTATTTTCTTCCAAGAAAAAGTGAATAGTCATGCTAAGGAATATTCACACAGCTTTGGCATCAGAACTATTTGCACTGCATCTCCAAGAACCCTCACAAAGGGAATTTCTCTTAGCACACCATTAAAATTCAGCCAACTCATCTAACTGATGTCTTGTGATAAATGATGTGCACTTAAGTCATGAGCTTAGAGCAGCTGAAATTAGAGTGAATAACCCCCTGGAGTAAGAGAGGTGCAACCAGAATCTACTTTTCATCAGGAATTTAAAATCCAAAGGAAATCATCATGTCTTACAAGACAGGAATGGTTTCACTGCCTGTTCAGTTCTGCTCATCATACTTCCCATTTATGTCAATCTCCATCTTATTTACGTCATTTAGTAAGATTAGAGATGCAATGACAGCTCTTGGCTAATCTTTTCAAAGATATCTCTACTTTCCCCAGAATTAAATAACACTTCTACCTCTCTGTTTGTAATACCAATTACTTTAGGATTACTCTAAAAGTCCTTCATTATCCCTTGTGCTGTGCCACAACTTCTATTGCATTCAATCAGGAAGACATGTCCTCTTTGCATGATTAGTGCACAGAGGATGTCATTTCTCAGCAATATTTGATGACCTCTTCATGAAATAAAAATAGACCCACAAATTACTATCTTCAGATCAACTAGCTTTGAACACATCTAGGGAACATTTCTGCCCAGTCTCCATCTGATCTGTAGCTATTATTGTGTACAGGTCTCAAATCCTTTCTCTAGTTAAAGAAGTCAGTGCTTACAAAAATCTATCCTAAAAATATATTTATGAGTAGAATTGCTGTAGAGGATGTACTTCAGTAATAGAAAGAGCAGTTTGCAGCAGAAGGTAAAGTGCCAAAAATTCTGAACTTGCTAGAAGCTCAATAAAAGGTCACGTGGCATAACTTAAAGAAACTACAGTATCATGTATCATAATTTTTTTCCCTGTTCCAAGTCTCACAGTCTCACTGACTATTCTGTCTAACAGACTACTTCTGGTTTAGGGCTATTCTATCCAGTCCTTTTTTTCCCCAGAAATAAAATATATGCATTTTGTGTTTGTTATATTATATATATATGCTTAATATGCTATATTAAGGAGAAATTACATGGCTTCTAATGTTGCTATTATGAATTTCTTCATACTGGATAGTGATTTGTTCCAATATAATAGGACAGGATTTAAAAGAGTTTACCTTAGATGGTTTTTTATTCCATGTTGAACTATATTGGCAGAGTAGACTTCTCTCTCCAGCATATAATTACTAAGACATCTGTGAATTAAGAAGTATAAACGCTAATACTGATCAAATATGTCTTTTATATAGATAACAATATTCCTCTGCATATTTCTTTCTGAAATGAAGCTGCTGCTGAGAAAATGGAACTGAAGATACCTAGCTCTCATTCTAAACAGAATGCTTAAGATAGATTTTCATTTCCTTTGTATTTTCAGGTGTGAGTGGAAATGTTTGTTCATTATTTGAAATACTTTTATGAGATGTAGCTCTATACACCCTTAGTGGTAGGAGTTTCCAAGCCTAAAACAGATCATATAATGTAAAATGTTAAAAGTTACATCAAAACTGTAACAGAAAATCATGGTAATGGTGTTTGGGTTGAGTAACATGACAGGTAGTTAAATTTATTTTTTGTAACACAGAAGCCTTATCTAGATCTGCGTGTTTTCCAAGTTATGGTACAGATTTTGGTCAATTCATGGGAGCACATTAGGTGAGGTAGCAATACATGCAACAACAATCAAAACACACCCTCCCACAAGAGGGCTGCAGAAGGCATGGTTGCATGTGGACCATGACACCACATCCAAAGCCTCTGCTGAAGTGCTGAAGTCTTTCAGCAAGTCACATGCAGGACTGAAAGTGCTAATGAAGAAAGTGAACTGTTCTGCTCCAGTAGAGTCTAGAACAAGTCTTAAGTATTATGAAAGGAAAGGGTTCTTCCAAACAACAGCTTTGGGCCCACTACTAAGAATTTTCCAATAAAAATGAGAATGGCACATGGCACTGTGAGAGTAACAAAGCAAATCGGTGAGAACAACGTGACAAATGCTTATTTTCTTCAGAAACAAAAGAATGAAAATGGGGGGGGTTTATTCCAAGGTGGTTTTTTTACTATATGGGGTTTTAGCAAATAGTTGATGTCTCTAGTGGTAAATATAACTCTTACATTTTTTAGTTATATCCCATCAAATGAAAGCAAAATTCTGAACAGTCTGCACAGATAAGTTCTAGAAGAAAAGTGCATAAGAGTAGGAAGCTAAAAAGAAGCTAGTTAATTAATATTCATTTGGTTGATTTCAGGATAGCAAAACACATAAACTATTTCATACCTGAAGAGCATCAATTACATGAAGTGTCCAGCTAATGCATGTGTCATCATTAAGCTCTTTGTCCTGCAATTAAGGTAATAATCATCCTTCATGGATAAGATACATTTTCCCGTATTTGAGTATATGTAATAGAAAAAGCACAAAAAAATTCTCATAATTCTGTATGAAATGAGAAAATATTAGTGAGTAGTTTCAATTGTAACTTACAGGAGAAAAAAGCGATCACAAGCACCATGCTCAAGGCTGGAATAGTTTTCCAAGAAATTTTGATGACCTCTCTCATTATGAAATGCAAGTCCTTGCTTCTGCAGTCATAATTTGAGCCTTTAGAACTATCGCACAAAAAACACTCAGAATGTAATAACTGCTGAAAATATTAATAGTAATTGAATGTCACAGAGTCAAATACTGATAAAGAGAAAAGAAGTTACAAACCTGTTGCCAATGTGTCACCATTGACCTATATATCTAATAAACTGATGATGTGGAGAATCTACTGCTCAGTGTTAGGAACAAACTTTACAACAGAAAGCTCAATTTTTAATATACTTTACAACACCTTCGATTTTTATATACTATCAGATTTTAAAAGTTAAAGCAGATATTACAGCTATGTTTAATAATTTATTTCTAGGTATCTAGTAAGATCAATGGAGAGAGAAGGAAAGGCAAAAATTCCTGGGTTTTTGGGCATAAAAGATTTTGGAAAAACTTCATATTTAAAAAAATAAGGATAAATACTTCAAAGAATTTTTTTTTTAGGTGCAGAAGGCCGTGTATTTCAATTTCTGCCTTATAACATCGACATGAATCTGTGCATCAGTAAAAATTATTTTAGTTTGAAGATTAAGATTAAATTTCTCTCCCTCTGCACCTCTGAGGCAAGCAGGGATGTTTAAACAGGGATGTTAAATCCGATTTACAATTCAGAATTGCTGCGATCTTCTCTGTTTATGAAATAGTTTCAGACTCACAGCCAAGTAGTCATTTATTAGTTTGTAACTATTCCTGTCATTATCAATATGCAATACTATATTGGGAAAAAAGGTCTTTGGGGATGTAGTATAACTGTAAAAAAAAATGTCAAAATGAAGTTAGGAACAGTAAAGACATTGTCTGCTTTGGCTTATTGGTAATTCACTGCCAGTGTATATAAGATGAAAACACTTGGTTGCAGTAGGGTAATAGCCCCACTCAAAGTGGCTGTCAGGAGAGGTAGGGGGCAAAGGAGACACTAGCTGAAGATTTAGGAGAGCAGGGTGGAAGAAGCTGCCTCTATTAAGCTGGGCAGATAAACAGTTTGAAGGAGAGAGGATGCAATGAGTGAATCAGGGATCAAATTCCAAAACCAAGTTATGGTATAGCAAGGTACTGTGGACCATAATTCATAGCACAGCAAAGACAGATAGTAGGAAGTCTCCCAAAGAGGACAATAGGATTTGTGGGTAGGCCCTGAGGCTATAAATCGTACAGTAAGTAGATATACCAAGTTGGCTGAAGGAAAGCATAAAGTGTGGCATGAAATATTTGGCATTATTGAGCATTAGATATTCTGTAAGAAGTATAGGCTGCAATAGGAAAGACTTACTGCCATCTTAGACCTGATAAAAGAGTGAAGAATAAATGATGAAATATATTACAGGTTTTTTCAAACAGTATTGCTCATTAAGTATGTCCAGGAAGATGAGATATGGTGGTTATGAAAAGAGGAGAGGATTTTATTGTTAACTTTTCTTTTACACAGGTTGTGTACATTTGGTTAATATGAGAAAACACTGACAAATTTAGGATCATTATGTTCCAAACTGGTAAAAGAACATGGGATGCAGAAAAAGGCAGCACATCACCGGTCAACTCGGAGCAGTGTCCCACTGTCAGGGATATGACAAGAACACAACAGTGACTAGCAAGGAGCCCTGTTGTGAAACTGCATCCCGCAGAAAACATGCTAATGGATCTCTCTAAAACACTGAGGAACAGGATTAGAGACTAAACTTTTTGATGTTTGTCTGTTAACTGTTATTCTGGCTTTTCCTGAGAGAGATCCTAAATAATGGAGGGAATAATAATGATATTCTACTCATGTTTAAAAGTACAGTTCTGTTACTTGATAGTGTTCTAGTAAATTTTATTCTGTGATTATGTTGAAAAAGAAAACATTGCAGCATCAGCTATTACCATCAAGCTGTAATGAGACAGCATGATTTTCCTATAATGCTAAAAACAATGTGATATCTCAAATGAATGAGTAATGATGATGACTGTTTATTTTTTTGGGCTTATACTTAAAAAAAAATGACAACTTTTTACAGAGTCCTTTAATTTTGCAGACTGAGGTATTGATTTTATGTTCTGTCTGTCCGATTACATCCCTGAGGCAGTATAAAGCATTTGTTGCCTTTGCAGCTCTATTGATGCATAAGGATTAATACAAATATGTTATCTCATATGTTTGGAGGATTTTTCCTGGAGCACAACATCCCTGTCCTATTGTATGTTATTCCTACTTGCCATATGATGGGGAAAATTAATGTGCAAATGAAATTTATGGACAAGACAGAGTCTGGATGTTTTTCTAAGTCTCAGACATTGGTACAAATCAGGGGTAGAGTCCCAGATAAATGGTATAATGTTGGTACTAGGAGTTAATTCAGAGAGTATTCACATTTAAATGTTTCATGGGTTTGCCATCTTCACTCATTTATAATTTACCTGACTTGAAATCAAAGGGAATTTCTCCAATATCTGACAGACAAGAGTGCATCCACCATATTTAATATTTATAAAGTAAAATTGGCACTTTGAAGTTTAAGTCTTCATTTGATGAATTTTATTTATCATTATTTCCTTTTTTGAACAGATCTTGATTAATTATAAAAATAACAACCTGTAGTCAACCCTTCTGACTGGTCATATAACCCTTGCTTGTTTTGTGTCATCACAACAGGGTTTTTCTCCAGAGCAAGATATAACTTTGTCAGCTACCAGAGGATATTGCCCTGCAGTATATTTCTTTAATATATATACTTCCAAATTTCAGGTCAATAGAGGATAATGATCTTTGTTGAACTTAGTATCTGATTTTTGGGAAGGAGAGGAGTCTTTTAAATTAACCTTTGTTTTCCATTAGATGATTTTTCCATCAGTGGAGAAAATATGACACCTCAAAGAGACACAGGCAGTATGTGACTTATTGCATTTTGGTTTTTCTTGAGTGGAAAACTTACTTGTTTTCATAAATCTTTTCACTCATTTGAAACCAATTTTTCAAAGTAGAGCTGATAAGCTGGAAGCTTAAATTGCAAGTGTTTTTCCACAGATATTTCCTTCTAATGTGATTTCCTGATTCATCATCCCTAAGCAAATTAATGCCAGAAGAAAAAAAAATCAGATTAAGTATAAGGATTTACTTCTAATAATTTTTACTTTTCAAACTACTGTTGGATTACAATGTCCTTTACTATCATCTCTAAATTATTTAAAGTGAGGTAAGCAAACTAAATTCTCCTCCTTAGTAAATTATTTTGGGTGTAAATGTTTCCTGTTGAATGCTTTTGTGGTCAAATAATGTATATCTGGCTAAGAGAATAAAATTAATTTTAATGCAATAATACAAAAACAATAGCTAGTAAAAATACCTGAAGTGTCTTCCATTATATATTTACTCATGAAAATTGTGAAACTCAGGTCAGTAAAATTAATTTCTTATTTTAATTAATTGAAACCCAAACTCTCAAGAATTTCTTGTTATTATTTTTACAGGACACTAAGGTCAAAAATAGTAAATTTTCTTGCAATACATGTTACTTACACTGAACTAACTTCCTCTCTTTCAAGACCTATCAGTTTCTTTTAATTCATTATTAGGAGCTCCCAGCTATATGAGCAATAGCTCACACTGTGAGTAAACATCTTGGTGGACTTCAAGACATACCACATTCTTACTTTAAAAGATGATTTTCTACTATACACAATATAGCATTAATTATGTGATTCTGTATTTCACAGTGCTTCACTTGTAAAGGGAAGATAGGCCAGACACAATTGACCAGGAATTTAAATCAGTAGGATAGTTCTCCTTGATTTGAGCGGAATGTGTTTGAGACCATAAAGCTTCAGAATTAAGCACCCAGTGTTATTACAGAGAAAAACAAAGTGAGGAGGATGAACACTCTGTTTTATGTGGTCCTCACTATTTAGAGCAAGAAATTTGCTTACCATCTAGTCCCATTTCAACAAAATTCTCTGTGGAGTAGAAGACCGGTCTTATGCTCAGATGCCAACATGAGACTACGTAAAATGAAAGTATGTGAAGATGTGTCAATGTGTGATCATCTTTTGAAATTGAATATGTTTCCTCAGTATGTCATGGCTTTTTACTCAGAAGCATCAAATGCTTTATGGACATTCTTTCTGTTCTTAAAATTCATCATATCTGCTTGCAACTAGACAGTCTTTAATGTTCCTTCCAACGCAAACAATTCTATGACCCTTCTACAGGAAGAAAAGAAGAAGAGTTTAGGTCAAAACTTTTAGAGGAAATTCTGCTATTGCAGCCTTCAGTACAAACTTCAGGCAAGAAAAACAAAGCTCGAAAGAAGCTCCTAAACAAGATCCGGTCACTGAAAATTCACATACATCTTCTATGAGTACTTGTTCATCTCAACCGAGTCTGAACTCAATGAGTGAATCTGCATAGGGGCTGAACAGGCATCTGACTTATGCAGAGTTCTCGAGCCAGGTGTGAATCTGGTTACTAGTCCTGCATTGCCATTTGATTTTGTTTTAGAAAGTACTCCTGTATGTCTTCCTCTTCCTCATAATGAGTAGTTCCTCTCTTTCCAAAAGTTACCTAGCAAAAGTTATCCATAGTAGCCTAGTATTTTCTGTCTTACGTTTCTTCATTTCACACTTTGTTCTAAACACTCTTTTTGCTTGTTTTTAGGTTTCTCTTAAGGCAAAGTTAGTTCAAAAGATTTCTTCTTTCAAAATGTTCATGAAATAGCCAAAACGTGTATTGTGCACATGCATATACTACATTTTCCCCAGCCAATTGGTTAGAATGATATATATAATCCCCAGAGCAACAGCCACCATCTTTGTTGCTTGTACCTGAAATTATTCCTTTATTTGTCAGTCAGTAGGAGCCTTTGCCACAGGAAGGCCTGCATTTAACCATTGTTCCACGTACACAAAACCTCAGTCCTGCAGAGTTTCGTTTTCTATCTTTTCAGTTTTTCATGAAAGTAACCAGTAGCTAGAGCATATTTAAAAATAAAAAAAAAAAATATTTGAATTTATAGAAAAATCAAAGAATGAGTTGTATCATGTCGTGTCCTAGGATGTGAATGCTGGTAAAGCAAAGCCACCCGATGGCTGTAGCATATCAGCAAGGGGAATATGTAGCCCTCTGGAAAGCATGCTGCAAGCCACTGGACTGAGAAGTACAAACCATTCTCTTAAGATCAAAAACACTATTCTGCAAAGCAGACAGCCTAAGGATTACCTTGGTCTCCAATACTCACTCTCATACATGTTAATATGATGAGCTGTCAGGAAGAGAACATTTACTTATATCCATACCTCAGCATAGAGATGAGGGCCAGAAACAGGAGGAGTAGGGCTTGATGCATTTATAAATAGAAAATTTCCCATACAAGGATACAGTGGGATGAGTCTTATTTGTCACAACAGTGGTGATGGCTGCTAACTCCTTGAAAGTAAAGATGCACTACTGGAGTAAATCAGAGCAGAGCTACATTCCTCATTTTATTTCAGACTGATGTAAAAGTTCTATTGTTAGCTTACTAATACATCTCTTACACTAGGAAGCATCATATCCCTGACTTGGTTCCTGGGCTTGCCTTAGTGATGATGTAATGATGTAATTCTGTCACACTTAGTGTTTCTAGGAACAAGCTGAGAAGCCATATCCAAAACCCTGGCAAAGATTGTAAACCATGCAGTAAAAAACAAAACAAAAACAAACAAACAAACAGTTTTTCATGCAGGCTTTTACAAGGAAAATACAGCTGGAGAGAAAAAGCCAGTAATTCAATCGATGACAAAGAAGTAAACAATCTTTCTCTAGCACTGGAAATTTGTTATTGGCTTCTTGAAAAATATGCAGTGTCTGAAGAATGCTCTATTTGTTAGCATTATGTGTCCTGTGTTTTATTCTATTATCTTCTAGTGTCAAAAAGAAGATTCTGTCAAATGACTTTTTGCTTTATCATTTCTCCTACTAAAAAGAAAACTAAGGAGGTTTTACCTCCTCTTTGCTTGTAGGTATTAAGTGCCTCTGTTAGAAGGGTAGTGCCTTGGCTAGGACAGTCTCTCTAGGTTCCTTGCTTGGCCCCTGGTGATAAGTCAGGAATGAAAAGAGATTTAGTATATTTGTCTCACTCTGAAGAGAAGTCCTTTTCTACCTGAAAGTCAGGAAAAGCAGCTTCAAATGCATATTCCAGGTCAATTAAGAAATTCTATTTTCAGTAAAACTGAAAATATTTAACATACTTTGACACGTTATAATAATTTGGTCATATGGTGCTTCAGTGGGAGAACGGTGATAGGATTATGTCATGAAGGAATACATCCTTTCAGGGGCCATGACTCTGGAATTACAGTAGCACAAATACACTGGCATTTTCTCTCCTAGAAATTTCCTCTAGGATGAATTTGCTCATGTCATCATTGTTCAGAATACACTACCATGAATATTCTCACCCTCTAGATCCACAGCACGTTAGCAACTAAAAAAGCATGTTTATTACATTCTAAACATTGGTATCCTGTTTTATCCTTACATTCTGTATCATAATAGTCTGACCTGCAATACTAGACAGAAATGTAGGGTACATGACTGTTAAATAAAAGAAGGGAAATTTATTTTCTTTCTTTTCATCTTACCCATGCAATACAGGTAAGTACATCTGCAATTCAGAGTTTTATAGCTTGGGTACATCTATGCATTATGGATGGCCTTTGTATAAAATTTAATTTATCTCATATTATGCAGAAGATACAGACACTCCCTCTGAGCCTCACCGTAGAAGCTTTAGGAGCAGTAGGATCTTACAAGCACTTTCAAACCTGCATATTCAATATATCTCAGAATATGCATAAGTCCCTTAGATTCAAGTGTAAAAGATAGGTAAGCCAAACTGGTCCATCTCTTCAGCATATGTCCACCTCTAGATATAGCAAGTGGAATGGAGGTTGAGGAGAGGTGGTTGTCTGATGATTGAGGTGAGGAAAATAAGGCACCAGAAAAACAAATATTACTGAGAAACTTCTTTTAGCAAACCATGCTTTGGGCAGCTGTGGCTATCTTGCATTATACCACAGCTATACTGTGACCAAAAGAGTGAAAGAAGACCTCAGTTTCTAATCACAGAGAAATTAAGAAACATTGCATGGGAAAGAGGGAAGGGAAGTGGAGTCCCCAGCTAGAGTAAGCAACACCTATTAAAGCCAACTGTAGTTACGCAAAGCCCAGTCAGCGCAGCTTTACAAAGATTGAGGCACGAAGCAAAAAGTGACATGGTTTAACATTTGCTAAAGCAGTTTGGGCAGGATGAAATGACTACCATGGAAGCCTTTTCAAGCCAACATGAATTTCAACAAGGTGGCAAACCTTTCTGCTACCTGTGCCAGTACAGACTGATAACAGGAACAGAAAGAAGACGCACAATGTCAACATAAGCCGATAGTACTGGTTTGCTCAAGTTACCCTGTTAAGAAGTATTCTGTGGAAGTGCATGAATGGTAAGGCACTTCCAAAATGGAACATGTTCAATATGGAGAGCCCACAACCCATTCAGACTAATCACTGACTAATTCTCTTGTGGTTGTGTTGGGGAAACCTACCAAAAATGTCACAGGTGCATCCAGAGTTGGAATTGTTTGGGCAAGGACTAGTGGCCTTCCTGGAGAGAAAAGATACCCTAAAACATTCATGCCAGGCTACCCATCAAACCACAGGAGTTACTAAGCTGAAAAAGCTGAAATCTCATCCTCAGTTACTTTATATGCAATTATAACACTGTCTGGTGTTCTCAGTTGATCACTGTAAGACCTACTGTAATATACAGGATGATAAAGCTCTGAGATACTACAACAGCATTTATTAGCATCTACTATGTTAAATGTTTATGTAAATCTAACAACATTAATTTTGTACCAAACAGAAAGCAATACTAAAAGATAAAGCTTATCCAGGGGTTTTCAAGAAATGTTTCTGTTCTTCCATTGCTATATAGAATTCAGGCCAGAATTTACCCATAGTGACTTTTCAGGGAAGTGCTAAATGGCATGGTCTGGGGCTAGCCCACATCATAAAATCATTAGTCTCACCAGTCTTAAAAACAACACGACTCATAATCTGAAGATTAAGCATCATTTTTCTGTAATTTTGAGTGCATGATTCAGAAACATATATTATCATTGATGATCCCTTATAGAAAAATGTAAGAATTCACATAATGTGCTAAGTTTTCCAGAGTACAAATCTTTTTATAAGGAAATTATAAAGATATATTTCAGAGTTCATTATGTGGTTGGCAACCAAAGTTACAAAGGTCAAATGATCAAACCAGCAGAAGTATACTACAAATGGATTTTTATTGACGGAATTGGATAAACAGATAATTTTTTAAAAAATCATATTACAAACTGGTGCAGTACCATAAAATTAGTTTGAGCATGTGGAGATGCCATTTTTAGCCTGCACAGCTTCTGCAGCGCTGTAGCCCATTCTCATTGCATGCAGTACACTTGAGGGCTTTGAATGAGTCTGTAAAGCAGTTCCGAAACACAGACATCTTGCTCCCATGGCACGCTGTACACGGCAGGAAACCAAAGCCCCCGCAAGAGAGACACTCATGAGGATGCTGGACTCTCTGTTCAAAGAATGTGAGAAAGATAAAAATGTTACCTCATCAACCACCATAAGGTCTAGGACAAAGAGAACTCTAGCAGGGCTGAGAATGCACAGTCTGAATCCCATTTAGGGCAATACCCACCACCCCATCCCATTGCAAACCACCATGGAAGACCATTACACCTGCCTCTTCCTTTGGTCAAATCCACGTCTAGTGGTCACGGAGTCTCACTGCAGGTTCACTGGTCACTTTATTCCTTAGCAGCCTGCATCTATACTTGCCAAACTAGTTAACTAAAGGATAGCTTGCATACATTACTGGGATGTTGTTTAGGACTAGATAATTCCAGGAGGTATTGTAATTAATTGAATACAAACTTCAGGCAGTTTATGCTGATGATATGTATTCTATGCTGTATGTTAATATATTTGACTTTCAGCATTTGCATGATCATGCTGAACATGCTATACTTATTACAGTTAAACCTGATGATATAAAAAAGCAATTCAGAGTTTCTGACAAGTAGTACTCAGGAAAATAAGTTGTGTATTCAAATTTATGGGTGTAGAATGATGCAGTTTTAAGTATAAAGAAGAAAGATCATCAAAGTTCAACAGTTATACACAGAGAAAATTGCTGCAAGCAAAGCTTGGGGACCCTAAATTGTCCCGATTCCCAAGCAAAACAGTACATTTACTGTATTTTGTATTGGATTAAAGACAATAGAGAACACAAGAAGAGATTTAAAAGATGTTTTCAAATTTCAGTTGCTGAAAATGTTGCTAGTTCATTTAATTATTGCCTTGAAGTTCTATATCAGAGAAAGGAAAGGTTTGCTAGTTTGGGTACTTACCACTACACAGTTTAACATCACACTGTTGAGTAAAGACTTTACAGGTTTATTCACAAAGACAGAATAAAAATCCATCCAATTCCTGATAGTGTTAGTGTGAGGAATTACATACCACTAAAATTGGTGACAAAGTATTACTAGAGTATAATAAAATACCTACAATGTAGTACCCAGATTTTCATCAAGAAAAATGAAAATATTTCTGCAAAACCATTAATAATAGTATTTGTCAATCGAACATACAGATGAACATGCAAAAAAAGCTTTTTTTTTTCTGTCCTGTAGCTCATAAACTTGCTTCACTAGGCAAACAGATCCTATTACTATTTGCTTCTCTAGGGACAGTGTTTGGAAGTATTTAATGTAAAATTAGCATTATTTTTATTTCAGGTGTGTTCACATCTTTCATAATTTATGATGATGGTTTACTTCATTGGACTTTATTGCAAATAATCTCAAAATTTTAAGATAGCAGTATTTTTAATCTTTACATTCATTTTGTTAAGGAGATACGTTAGCTAACCTTCCCAGTCAGACAGCAACAATGCTGCATGCTTTAATGATACATATACTTTTATAAAATAATTTATTAGATATTCAGTATAGTCGAATATGTCAAACAAGTTCTTCTGCATTTTATACAGAAATGCATACACTGATTCACAAGGCAAAGGAAGTTTTATGAGTTAAGGAACAGGATCATCATCATGGCTAGACTTTGCGAACGAAGATTTGGGAGGGTTTTACCCACGCTTGCTGCAAAAAGGAACAGGATAGACAAATTCAGAAGGTACCACCTGCAGTGCAAAGGGTTAGGGGAGTTCACGATTTACCAGATAGTGTTAAAACTACCTGAAAAAGGCAGAGGTAAGCAACACTTCTGCTTAGCCTGACTGGAACTTTTAGAGGAGTTCCAGGAGACTGTCTATAAAAATCCAACATGCTTCACAAAACGAGATACTCATTTACTGATGAACACAAAGATATATGGTATAACAAGAGTTACTCAAATCATATGCTGTGGTCTGGCTAAGTAAAGGAAAAATAAAACCTTGGGGTTAAATCAGCTAGCATGAAACTTTCATTTGCTCTTTCACAATGTCTTTTACAAACATGACATCCTCATTAACTATTTTTAATATTGATGTTACACAATTCTGAAATGTATTATCTTAATTCAGCTAGGCATGATTTCAAAAAACACAAGATAATTCATAACAATACTTTCCTTTTCTAGGGACTCAGCTATCCATATAATATTGTGACACACAAGTCCCCCAAATGTTCTTTGTTGCAAGATATTCAAAGAAAAACAGAAAATTACTTGAACAGCCAATGGCACAAGACCAGCAGAAAAGTGATGACCAGCAGAGAACCCATCTTACATCAAAGTTGTGGGAGTAGACCCATGCTTCAAGTGTTGTCAGGCAGTGTGCGGCAACTGCTCATGGTAAAAAAGCAAACTTGTCCCAGAGAAGTTCAATGGACATGGCAAAATAAGAGTTGGAGAAAGACGTGATAACCTGTAACTTGAAATTCGTGCAAACTGGTGTAATTGGAAACTTCCAGCATTTGTCCAGATTTTGTAGATGTCCAGCTATAGGTCTAGCCCAAATACAGATAGAGAGATTTTCAGTATATTCACTGTAGTACACAGAGAAGTGGTGCAAATTCCACTGAATTCCAAATTCCACAGAAGCCTGACTCCTCCAGGCCAGGGTGAAGGTTTGATATAAAAGATGATGTAAAAAATTGTGGGAAAGAATAATTATTTGCCTTTTCTACTATGACAAAAATCAAGAGAAAAGAGGGATGTAAATTTTGGTTTGATGTTACCACCATTCATGTTTTCTCAAACTTAAAAGGCTGTGATACTATGAGATCATTCATTCAAAGAGAGAGGGAAAAAAAAGGCATTTGGGATCATCAGTTTATAATAGAAGAAAATGAAATGGTAAAACAAGAAAATCTACTCAGTTACAAGTAGTCAATGTATATTCCCTATATTATTTGCAGAAATACAATTACCTCAATTTTGGTTAAGAGATCCTGCAGTTCCCCAGATTCATTCATGAGTAAAATTTTCTCAGCACTCTATTAGGAAGAAGAAAAACATCAGCCATTTTAGCACCTCAAAAAACAAGAGATTATTAGCAGTTTTGGTCTTGAAATTTTAAACAGGCTGAGGACAAATTTGACTCACATTAAGTACACTGCAATTAGGTCAACCTTAGGATAGCTCTAAGGAAAGAATCTAATCATTGGTCTGATAGTAATGCCTGACGTTCATTACCAGCTGACATATCACATTGCCTTTTTTGTAAAAGGTGACACAGCTTGGAAATTCTGGTTGTGTTCCCTTTATTTTACAGGATAAATTTCCTGATAGAATAAAAAATATGTCTAGTTATCTTGTCAAAAATTACAATTATATAAATATACAACACATCAGAGAATACAGAAAAATGAGAGGAGGAAATTGTATTTCAAATGTTCTGGCAGTTGAGCATTGAATTAAGACATAATTTTCCTAATGTATAGCACAAGGAGAAAAAGGGTAATGAAATACCGTAACAACATTAAAGTCAGACATAGCAATGAATAATAATAATTTAGTCTGACTATATTAGGCCTTTGGGGTGTTCTGTGTCCTGAATCAGGATAGTACTGAAGTGTTGTTTGTTTTTTTTCTCCTGAAAGAAAATGCTAAGAGATCATGGCAGACAAAATTAAAGTGTCAGAGATGATATAGTTTTTGTCCTTTTACTTCTGATTAGAGAGCCATATTTGAATGTCTATACTTCGCTTATGTAACCAAATTCATTGAATACTAAATATTGCCAAACACTTGCAGACACTTTTAATCAGTGGATTGCAGAAACCAATAAAAGGTGAGGAAACTGAGGCACAGATGCATGGGCCTTACTTGCTGCTAAGGGCAATTGGCAACATCTTGACCACGTGGTGGGTTCATGCCATTGTGCTGTCCCAGTTATCAAGTCCCTGAATGTCCAAATTCTTAAATTTTGAATTTGCTTCCAGTGTTAATAGAGGGTGTGGTGGGATGCTGGCACAGGGGTGAGGTGCAGTGGGATGTTGGTACACATCTTGAAAATGTCATTACTTTGAGCAGCTCACAGTCAGCCAAAGGGGCTCTCAGCTCCAGCTCCCCACCAACACCTCTTTTCCTGTTTCTCGGAGGCACAGGAAAAGCTGCTGATGAGCACAGAGAACACATATGTGTCTCTCATACACCTCTAGGTGCTCAGTCATTCACAGTGCCTTGCTGGGGACTACAAAGGCTACAAGTGTGTACTTGTAGCCCAAAAGCCAACCAAAGGCCACCAAACATCGCAAAAGGATTTTGTATGACACCCTACTAAGGTTATGTTCCCTGTAGAAAGTCTTTTTGCTCTCACTTTGTACAAAACAGAAGCATTTTTAACACTGTGTTTTATGACTTTGATTTTAGTTAAAAAGGAAAATATTAGTGTTTTAATTAAAAAGAAAATATTAATATTTAGTGGATGTTGAATGCCACTTTTTCAGTGAACACTGCTCTGACAGTATTACACTTTCAAAGAGATTTTTATTTTTTTTAAAGGCATAACACGAGATTATACTTGCTGTTAATTAATCACAGAAGACAGGAGATTGATCAGCTAGCCCTACTTGTGCTGACTCTTCTATTGAAATCTATTATAGATCATGGGCACAGAGTGAACCAGCTCTGACATATGCATTAGGCTGTGTGTGTCCTCAAGACAGCAGCTTTTAGCAGTCTTTCGGCCCCTTTCACACTTGTCCTCTCATCTTTCTCTGCTTCCACACACAGCAAACAACAGGAGTGATTGGCACAACCAAGTGAGGATTTGCCAAGGCAGCCCATGGAGTATTAGCTCTGGACCTGAATACACTGCAGCAGCTTAAGACAAAGCTTGTCCTGCCCATCTGATGCAGAGCCATTAAGGATTTGCAGATTTATTGATGGAATTGCAGCACTACAAATTCTTTAAATGAGACGAGCCCTGATTTGCCCTCATTTAGGAAAGGATCTCTTCTCTGTGGCAGCAGTTGGCAAACACATTCCTGTGACTTCTGCTCTGTGTTACAGTCATGTGGTAAGGTTATGCTGACTGCGTTTACAGCAGTGTAATTAAAAGTCTGTCAGGTTTCCAATTATAGATTTATATCTTAAAGGATTTACAATTCCAATTACATTCAGATGTGTTCCTCTCAACATAAAAACCTATAGCTTTTAAATTAAAAAATAAACATCCAAATGGCTATCAATGTTTTTAAATGTTTCAGTGTGTCTTTTCTGATTAACGGCTGCCTCTAGTGAAATATAAATAAAAGCTAGTTTGCAGAGGTTAGCCTTCCCTTTGGACCTATGAGTCTTAAAACACAGAACCTATAATTAACAGAGTAATTAAAGCAGCTGTTAAATAAATCTAATAGCTGCTTTCTGACCAGGAAGTGATGCCTTTTGTTTTCTTCCCAGGTTGTACTCAGTGCACAATTACCCACAAGGAGATGCAAAGCATTAAATAGTCTGTCCCTCCTGAGATTAATGTAAGGACCATAAGGGACAGTGACCATAATGTTTAGAGAATCAGCAGTGAGAAGTGAGTTTTCAGTTTTGTTAACCAGTTACATTTCAAAGCAGCAGCCTGTGAAGCCCTTATCTACTAACTCTTTACCATGGGAGTCCAGGGGCTGTGGTCAGATCTTTGCTCTTCTTTTGGCAAGGAAATGTCACAAATTTGGCTAAAATACTCACTAGCTTTTCTAGACCATTTTAATTAGTAAGATTATTTTCACAATTATCTCTTGAGAACATGCAGAAATAAGCATCATGTTTCAGATATTAAATTCTCAAATATAGTTCCCATTAACTGCAGAACTAGGACAGATCCAAAATCGACTAAGTTTTCTATTGCCCCAGCTCTGTTCTCAGCTGTCTGTTGCTCACCTGCCTTGCATATAATCCTTTACCATTTTCGTGATGTAATTCTTCATCAAACACGAGCAAACACAGACACATGGCTCTGCATTTGACTGCATTAGAATACCCACTGGTTTTGGGAAGCAGCCTCCCTTCCACATCCTTCCTTATATACAGAGGATAATTAGCACAGCACGGCAACATCCCTCATGTGGACACATTTGCTGTGCAGAAAAATTGCGTGTTCTATTTCCTGAAAAACAAACTTTTCCTATGTATACAAGCAGGATCTTTTGCTAAGGCAGCAAAAATGCCCTCACATTTCACCATCACTGGATATGTCATGTTTTCCACTGTGACTTACCAAGGAGACAGGCTGTATATACCCATGTCTTTCCCCAGAGCTCACACACTCTTCAGTTTGCAACATTACACCTCTTCTAGCAAGGTGTTGAGAGGAACCTGTGCTCCCAACAGGTACACATGAGGTATGAATCAGTGCCTGGAAATCTGCCCATAAACTGAGAAAATGGAAACTGCAGTACAATCCCAGCACCAGAAATGTTGGATTTGATATGCAAAGAACGGGAAAGGTTGATGTGTAAAGAGCTATCAGAGAAATTGAACCCTGCAGTTTTTGAAATGTTAAGCTGCAAAATGGAGGAAACAAGGGGAAAATGGTAGGTGACTTGATGTAATAATCACATCATAGTTTTACTGTCACAAAGCCATTCATATCCACCCCCTCAAGTGAGTACCAGGAGAATGTGTTTAAGAAAACATGGATGCTACAGACAGGTGCTAATCATATATGGCCACTGGGAAGCAGCAAAAAGGAAAATGTTAATCCTTGTTTAACAAAAAAATATTTTACGCATGTATTTTCTAAAAGTCAATTACAATGTCAATTTGAGTCAATGCCTCATCATTCTTTGGCAATAATCATAACCAATGTGTCAAATAAAATAATTTTACTGTAAATTTCATGTTGTTGTGGATTTATTACAGGGGGGAAAACTAAATGGGAAACATCTTCTTTAGAAAAAAAGTATTACATTCACATATCTGAAAAAAAATCAAGTAGGTTTGTATGGCAAGTGAATGCTGAAATTCAACGTATTTCAAATGGAAAAAGAAAATACATGTATTTTTAAACTATTATGCTGTGAACTAACGTGTTTACTAAGGATTACTTTATTTGCCCTTTTTTGTGTGCATCCCTTTTCCAACAGAGTGGGTCTTTGCATAACTTAAACCTTTTAACAATCTTGAGTGTCTTTGTAAGAGCAAATGAATGCTCCATAATTTTTTACTGTGTGGCTTTCTGTTTTCTGGAAGCAATTTTTTATTCTGCATTGGTATCCCAGCAGATGGCATAATTCCATTTCAGATGGAAACAACCTCAGGTGAACAGAAGGGATTAGATCAGGCAATAAAGACCATGCTGCAGAAAGAAACTGCATTTTCCTGACAGACTGATATTTAGACAGTGTGTGTCAAGAAATACAATCACTCAGCCCTGAAAAAATGAAAAGATTAAAAATCCTGCTGTACAGCAGCATGCAGAACTTTGCTTGACAGGGGCTAAATATGATTTTTCTATTGTTCCTGCCCAAGTTACAGATTTGTTTCAATGTCCCTGTGCAGGCAGTGATAAATTTCACAGCACTGTGAATATTTATCCACAGCCTGTGGTACTCCAGCAACTTTGTCCATGCTTCTGAATGCCACATAGTCTATCAGACACACATATGCTGTTTTCTGGTGCTTTTGTTAGTTTTATCTCATTAAGAATAAGCATGTCACCTTCCAAAATGGTTCATATTTTAATTAGGGTTTGGGGATTTTTTGCTCCTTATGACTCATTGAAAGGTGCATGGTTTAGTATAGATTCTCCTTTTTATTGCTACATTCCATCTCCATCAGGGCGGAATTTTTCAGGAAATAAATATTCAAAATTAGAAGGAAAAAAGAGAGGGAAAGAGGAAAATATTGCATGATTTATTTACTGAAACATCAGGCTTTATGATTTCTGTGTTGCATTTGCATATCAGAACTTAATGACCACAAAAGGCATTATAGTAATGTCCACTGTTACCAACAAGACCAAATTCTGTAATTAATCTCAATTGCATTTTAATGAAAGACAAGTCTAGCACAGGCTCTAACCAACATAGTGCCTTTGGGGTCACTGATGGGAAGGTCAGTGTCTTGGGAAGGTTAACTGACAGAACTGGGTGGTGAATACATCGTTGCCAGACCTTCTTGATATTCAAAACTCTTCCCTACTTATTTCTCTTCCTAAATGAATGAATCTCGGTTTCTCTTGTGAAGCCATATAAAGAGACAGAAATAAAAACTGCCATAAAATAATGGGCTTTGCCACATTCAGCAAACAGAGTGTGTGCACACAGGTCCCTTGTCAGGGCAAGAGACAGGCTCACTGTGGTCCTTTCCCACCGGCCTGCCAGCCACAGGTGCTCTGTTTGCAGCCACAGTGGGCTGCCCAAGTTAGCTCTGCTTACACTGCGCGTGGTTTTCTCAACGTGGTTAGTCTCGACTAAAGGGCATAGAGAGCGATGCTGTACCAAGCAGCGGTGCCCCTCTAGCATCATGATAACTAGTGGAGAGTGGGGGGGGGGGGGCAGAAACCTCCTCTGGGAGTAGGGGTGAGGCACACCCACAGTGTGCCCTAACTCAGCAAAGGGCTGCTGCTGTCCCGGCTGGCCGTGGTGCACTCTGTAAGCAGAAAAGGCATCTCAGGGACTGTTCCCTGCCTGCAAAGCTCGATTTGCACTAATAATGTCACTTTTACATTGAATAACTTCATTCCTCTCCTAGAACTAATGTCTGTTCCAGTTAATACAGTGTGGGTCATCAATTTAGGGGAAAAAAATAAAAGGCAGCAGTGACTTAGTGGGCCATCCATCATACCAAAATGACTGTAGCCAGGCTTCACCCACAGCTAAGCAAATAATTTATTCAAGCAATTTGAGTATTTTATTTGAATTCTTTTGGAAAATTGATCACACACGGACTGAGATTTTCTTGTAGTCAGTCAAGTACTCACTAAGTACATTTTTAACATGATTATTAGGTGAGAAAGTCTTAGTCTGAATTCTGTTGAATTTTAAAGTGCTATTGAATTAAGCACTTCTGCTCCTGGCTGGCTGGAAAACCCTCCAACTCAGGGTCTTGATAAAAGCATATTGTACTATGAAGTAAAAAGCACTGTCTGCTAATGTTTCGAGCACAGGTGATTTTGCATCTGCTCTAGTCATCTGGTGGGGCCTGTGCCAGCAAATGCATTAGTTACAGTGCTCAAGGAAGCCTAACTCATGCAGACCACGTGGAAAGCTGGGAAGGGGATGGGGAAAAAGACTGTTTTACAGGCCCAGTATTAATTATGTCTGATTGTTGGTTACATTGCATTTTGTTACTTAAATGTTTTGTGAAAATGGCAGTGTTAAGTGATGCAAACACAATAACCCCACTGTGTTTAAATACAGTTTAGGCCTTGACAAATCCCAGTCTCACAGTTGGTGCTAATTACTAGCTTTTTACCACTTGAGACAAATACCTTCTCTGAGCAATCAAGCTGTTTCCTTTGTGCTGTTTTCCGGAATCTTTCTTTTAATTTTTTCAATTTCTGAGAAATACATTACAAAAGTATAGGCTGGTCTAAAGGAAAAGGTGATTTCAATTGTCAATAGATTTCAATTATCTTCTACACCTTGAGTACTAGAGTACAAATGGAGATTATAGTTTTCTATTTGGAGTTTATGTCTTGCAGAAGGGCAGAGTTGGGCTGTTCTCTTCTCTCTTCTACAGCAAGACTTTTTTAAAAGTAAGTATTAACCAATTCTGTACCTAAAAGAATGTCCAGTTGATTACAGATCCTGATACAGATTGCATCGTCTAAAATTCAATGCATATTTAAAGTCTGACACCCCAAACTGTTAGTTTCATATTCAATTCAGATATTACTAAAAGACTATGCTATGTGTGTTCATCTTACTGGGTCAATCATGCACACTGGTTCTCATGAATTTAAAACAAACAAAAAAAATCCATCTATCTAGATTTTCATTGTTTCCTCTACAAAGAGAAGCTATTTTTTAAGAAACAGAAGATATCTTAGGTTGTATTATTGCCTCTTATTCCCCTTCTGATAGCCTTTCCCTTATTACCTTTTGCATCTTCAAATCAAATCTACCAGTGTGGATCTGTGCAGCTTATACCACAAAGGGATCTCTGTCTTTAATTGTTCCCATTGTTTCAGCATTGTAGGTAATTTCATTAAAACGCTGCTTCTCATTCATCAAGATTTTCATCTGTTCCTCCAAACTAAACAGGCTCATTTTTTACTTACCCCAAGATAATGGCCATCGATAAACACAACGGGAAGTGAGGGAACTTCACAGACCCTCCTGCATCTTTCATCTAGTTCTTTTCCATAATCGCTGTTCAGAGCAATGTTTTTTTCTTCAAATTTAACTCTATGATTTTGAAAGATCTTTCTAACTAGTTCACATTTTTCAAATGTGGTTCTCACCACACGAAGACTGGTGGTATAAATTACTATGCGTCCAAACTCGGGGACTGTTGATACCTGGAAAACAAAATATTTCCTGTTACATTAAGGAAGGTGTTAATAGAGTCCAAGTATTGAGTAATTTTATTTGAAATAGAATTTAAGAAAAAAAAAAAACCAGTATCTTAAAAACACAATCCAACATTCAATGTTTTTTCAAATATGAAGATGGAAGGGGAGGAATTAAGTGCTTGCAAACACCAACTTAAGGCAATTTAAGCTTTTTGTCTAAGAGGTACAACTTGCCTTTTTTTGGAAAGTTTTAGAGATAGTGAGTCAAGTTATACATTTTCAAGAAACAGATATATTTAGGTTCTGGTGGCCTTCCAAATGTGAATAAATTGACACTGTTTTGCTGATTTTGTTAATACACTCACCCATGTTTGTGCAAAGACAGTCTGGTAATACCCAGACTAAGTCTAAACTTAGCTCAGATGTTGTTGACAGCATCCTTTAAGAAAGGGTGGGAACCTAAGCTCAGCCTAAGGCTTCAGCACGTCCATGAGACAACATTAACTTAGAATACTTTAGATGTCTTCACACTGAACTAGATTATGACTGCAGAGGAGACAGATATGTCACTAATTTGTAATGTGGTTCCACAAAACAAATACTCTAACATCCAAACAACAATAAAAAAGTATATTTTTTGTGTATTCAGTGCCCAATTCAGAGCCTACTGCAGCCAGGGGAGGTAGTTCCCTTGACTGGAAAAAACTCCACAATTCAGATTTTACTTACAACCCCACTTTTTCATATGTAAAAGCATATCCTGCATCTTTCTGAGATGAAATCAATTCGATAGTGTAAATACTAAGGGATTAGTTTGCCTGAGAAAGAGTGATGCATTTTCAAGACGCCTGAGAATAATTCTAAACAAGCATATTATGTTCAAATATATAGCTAAAAGGCTAGCTTTTAAAAAAGGTGGCAATGCATTTCCAAGCTTTCTAAATTATCCATTATAGTCAGCAAATTATATTTATTTATTTCATCATTATTCCAGGAGTAAAAATGCAAGTTAGAAAATAACAAGCAAAAATACCTGTAATGCACTGTAGCACCATACGGAAAATTAACCTTGATGGGGGAATGGATAATTTTTTTTAATACATCATGCAATAACTGTAAAGACACAGTTGCAATATTGGGCAGATGTCATTGCAGATCTTACCACAGAAGCAGTCATGATTTATGTTACTGCGCAAGTGCAAAAAAATTAAAAAAAAAAAATAAAAAAAAAATTTCTCATTGAAAAAAGCATATTTTGCTTAGACAGGTGTTTACATGGTTCTTTTTACAGTAAAGAGTTCTCAGGGAAAACATTTCTATGTCACAGGTCACTTAAAGAGCACTGGAAGTGTAATGGCAAACATATGTAACCATAGCTTTCATCTCCCATCCTGGGAAGGAAGCACGTTGTGATAGGTCAGTATTTATTTCTCTTTGAACGGATGTCAGAATTTCAATTTTAGGAACAAATGTTATAAAAAATGGGCCATTTTTCCCCAGCCTGTTTTGTAGGTTGAAAATCTGTTATACTGCTACTGCAGCATTGACTCTTCTCCAGCATATTGTTGACACATTCCAAGTGAGAGAATTAGCTTGTTCTCTACCTAAAAAACAAGGACTCTTGATAAACACTGTCAAATATTTTAGTAACCACACATACATTGCTCAATGAAAGAGGAAGTCATTGTTTTCATACACAACCAAGAGGATTTCTTAAAATATTCCTTAAAAGAAAATTTCCTGTATTCATTGTTTCTTCCTTTTTGGAGTGGTTATATATTTTGAAGTACAGAACTATTCAACAGGATGAAAACCCTTGTTTCTCCACAGCTCTATTCTCTAGTGCTGTTTGTTCCCAGACACCAGAGGCTGGCAGCATAGGTACAGACAGCCATTATCTAGTGAAGCATCAGGGCTATGGTGTCCCTACAGCATACAAATAAGCAGCTGAAGAGACGGAAAAATGGAAAGCTGTAAAGTGATCTGGAAAGATAACAAGTGGAAGGTGTGTACACACAGTCACTTTTATGCTTATTCCTTTACTTTTTCCTAATGTGGCGGTGAAGAAATACCCTTGTTTGCCCTGCAAAAAAGTATCAAGAGCATTGACTAAATAATTCTTTAGGGAAATTTTAGTAAAACCTTATTTTCTGTGATACAAATGCACATAACTTGTCTTTGGCAGAACTTTATCACAGCAGGAAAATCCTTCTTGCTGACCACCTAGAACCACACCTATAATTAAAACCAGTGTTTTTCTTAATAAAAATCTATGCTAATTCTTATTCTGCTTCCCTACTCAGTGGTTATAGCCTATAATATTTAATTACTAGAATACACTCTTGAAATAAAATAGTGAACACTGTACTATTCCTTCCCAGGTTGTAACTGTATCAAAAACACAATAATAACAACCAATGTAAACAAAGGAATAGAAAGACACTTTAGAAAATAAACTTTTACAATTTTGTTTAGCAAACTTGAAATTAACAATGTAATTCACAAATGCACATAAAAGCAAAAGGCAATTTGCTGGTTAATGGGCACAACAAAACTTTGATAAAGTTTTCCACTGTAATAAAGTTGGGCAGATGAATATACCAAAAGATTTGTAGCAACTTATAATGACCAGTTTCTTGCACTTTTTGAAAGTGGGAATTCTCACTGAAACATTAAGTTTATGGATACCAGTTGGCCTGAAGTGGCAATTACTGTGTCAGGAAACCCTGTGCACATGGGCCAAGAGTACGCTTCAGAGAAGGTGTCTGTGTAGAAAGGTTGCCAAGGAATGAATTCAAGTCTTCAGAGAGAGATAAAGTTGCTTTAGTAACAGTCCTCTACACCATTTACAGCTCCTACTTTAACAGCACAATGTTACCATCTCCCCAAGAGAGAGGGACAATATCTGTTTTAGTGCACCAACCTGAAGAGCTTGCATTGGGAGCGTTGAGTAGGGCAGCCACAGCAAGAGCGTGACTTGCATCACTTCACAGCAGAACCAACACTCCCAAATGACGCAGGAACAGCTACCCCTTTTTTATTCAGTCCAGAGAGAAAAAGCAATATTTGCAGAAGTTCAGTCCTGTTCATGACTGAACATGAAACCAAAACATGGTTCTTATTTTGTGCCTGACTCAGTGTTTTCCCAGGTGGATCAGGCTTTTTGGAAATCATAGAATCACAGAATGATTTGGGTCGTAAAGGACCTTAAGGATCCTCTAGTTCCAAGCCCCCTGACATTGGTAGGGGCAACTTCCACTGGGTCAGGTTCAAAGCCCCATCCATCCTGGTTTTGGTATACAACTGGGGGAAATCTATCCCTCTGCCTTCCCACTGGCATCCATATGATATGGCTACGACTAAATATAATCATTAACTGAGCAAGTCTTCAAACAGCATGAGGGATGTCATATATGAGGCTAAATTTGTGAGCTCAGCCTCAAGAGAAAGCACAGAACAGAAGAAGAAATTGCTGATGAAAAAGAGAAGGCTTGATAGAGCAAGCAAATGAGCAATAAAATCAAGGGATGCAGGGGACTAGAAAAGGGCTGAAAAGACAGAACTAACAAAAAAAATGGATAATAAACCAAAAACTAAAATGCCAGGATACTGAAAAAAGAAGTACAAATTAAATGTAGAAATAAAAACATTAAAAATAGAGAGGAAAAAATACAAAAGACAGGCAGTGAAATGAAAGAAAATAAATGATAGAACAGAGAGGTCACTGAAATATGACATCCTGAGCCTCTTTTAAAAGAAATCCTGGTAGTTAACAACAACAAATACATTACAGAATATATGAATCTCCCAAGTTATTTCAATATTTTGTAGTATTTTTTTAAAAAATCTTATGTATTACTGGAGCTTCAGAAATAAAAGATAGTTGAGAATCACACTCCTAAAATATGTGCTCAAGAATTTACCTCTTCTGTATAACAGCTGCCTTGACAATAATAACAGACTTCTCAGCAGGTCTGAAAAAATGCAAAAGTCAGGTGTTTCCACAGTGCCTCTGAAAGCCAAATAAATATGTACACCATAAATCTCTCACAAACTTCTCTGGATTCAGGCCTTCCCCATTGTATCTCCTCCTTGACATCTGGATCCAGCTACAACAGAAGCAGCAGCAAGAAGAGTCTGTGTTTCTCTATTGGTCTCATAGCTACCTTGACCCTGACCAGTCCACACAGTCTGAGCAGATGCCACTCACATTTGTGAGGGGAATTTATAAAATTAATTACTGAATAACAATACTAGATTATTTTATCAGCATATTTGTCATGAATCACTTTCTAAAGGCTACAGATTTTCTTTAATGTATATTATGGCATTTTTATGTATGTCTTCCTGGCTTTGAGTGACTTTTTATCTCTTGACCAAAACTCTTATCATGGACATTTTTGCAGCACAGCTAAGAGCTGGCCAAAATCAGAGCAGAGGAAGTAATCCAAGCCAATGCTTTTCTGCTTGTAGTGTAAGGACCACTGCTGGACGTTGGGGCATAAGGTGGTTGCTTCTGAAAGAGTGGTAAGATTTTCTTTCTGAAAACCTTAGTATATGAGCATGTCTGCAAACAGGTAAACAGACAAGTCCATTCGGAGAGAAATTACATAAACCTCACTTTTATTTGCTTGAAAATGAAAACCATGGCAGCAATGCTACAGAAGTAGTCATGGGATTATTTTTTATTCTTCCTTCTAGATGGAAGGCATAAACATCAGTTTTAACCTCATTGGTGTGAAAAGAATAGCTCTTTACATTTATATTCATATACAATTAATTTCAGTGGTGGTACTCCCATAAATTTACACTTGATTTTTTTTTAAACTACAAAGTAACCAATGGAAGAAAAATCTCCAAACCCATTTTATACTATGCATTATACGTATTCTGTTAGCAACTGTATTCTAGCAAAAGCAGAGTATTTTTCTGCTAAAATTAATGAGCTGGTGTAGTGCTTCAGTAAAAGCTGAAGTGCTTTATCATATATGAGATTTTTAAAGGTTTTTACTATGTTCAGATATAACATTCAACTAATGTTATTCATGCGGTAGTGAATTGCTGTTGTGACCTAAATCAATGGCTGATATGCCCTTCTCTGTCTCAGGGTATCATCTTTCAACTTCTCAGAGTGTTCTATTGAAATATGCACCCTTTGGCTCTGTAATTAGATACTATCAGAGTGGCAGAAGTATCTATTGTCCACTAAGTAGGTTTAGGCAGGAGTCTAGAGCACATTACAAACCCTGTGCCAGAGATCCTTCAGTGAGTAAATGCAGCATTCATGATCTAAATAAAATGCTAAGAGAAAAAGAATGTATACATACTTATTTATGCATGTGCATACATACTTTTTATGTATGCTTGCATATCTGCAAGCTTTAATTAAGCTGCTCACTTCATAATTGGCATTTCATGGCTTATACCTTGAATTGGTATCAATTACTTAGTGGAAAGAAGAATTGTGGTCTAACATTTATTTTCTGTTCACAGTCTGATTTGGACTTTCTGTTTTTATTTTACAGTCAGAAAAATAAGGGAAGAAAACAACTATGATTTTCTTGTTGGAGAATTTCTGCAGACATAAAATAAAAAAAAAAGGACCAATTTAAGGATTTCGTTTCTGCAAGACTGAGTAGCTTTTACTAGCTTTTGAGTTTTAAAAGGCTTTCAAAACATATACTGAGTAACGAATATTTTCTGAAAGATTATTTTAAAGTCAAAAACTATGACCAAAATGTTTCCATATTTTTCTAGATGACCCTTCATCAGAACATAACATGTTTTTGAAAATGTATAGCATTTAATGAAAAATATACTTTTCATTGGGTTTTTGTTTATATGGAAATATGCAGCATTCTTTGAATGAGATGGTTGGAGATTTAAGCAAAAACTACAATATTTGCCATCACAACAACATGATACAATGCTAATGGTTTTGTGAACCAGTCTATTCTGTCCATTGGTTCCCTGGTTCAAATTAAAGGTTTAATGTAATTTCTCAGGAAGAATTGATTCACTAGTCTGGAAACCTCTTCTAATAAACAGACTTCATCAACCAAAGTAAAATGTTTTTTTTTGTCAGGTAAGGTCTATTTACGCATACTGGAGGAATTGCAAGTGGTCCTCAGCCACAATGTGTACTCTAGTACAAAATCACATTCCCTTGTACTTCACTCTGTGCAACTCCAGCTCTTCATGGGCTCTCACATAGCAAAGCACAATCTGTACTTAAATTTAAATTTGTGCTCTCTCTTAAGTGCCTTATCACATTAAGTCCTGTTTGCATTGTCTTCAAGGACCTGGCACTAAATCAACATTCAGTAAAATTCAGAACTTTATTAAATTTGGAAACTGCATTTTAGAAAAGCTTAGTAGAATGAAGACTGATTTCTGCAGTAGTGCAAGTCATATACTCAAGTCAAAGCATATACTGACTTTCTCTTAAACATACTTAAACATATACATATCTTCAAAAACACTATACTTTTTCTTATGGAGTTTTGGTAATTAAAGGGACTATAACTGCATGAATTGTAGCCTGTGTCCCCCTGAGCCAATGGAATGATATCACCAGTTAGCATCCTCAGAACTATCAACAATCTGAGAAGGTCAATCAATATACCAATTCACAAGTGAGGGCATCAACTCCTAAACAAGGGAGCCAGGGCAAATAACATCATAAAATAACAATACAACATCATCTCTCCCTTTCTGCCACTGTACATTTTCCCACATTTTTTCTGGCACAGACTGGTGTTCAAGGGATATCAAAGTGTTCTCATTTCAAAGCAGTAAAAGCACTTATAATACCACAGCAAAGGAGTACAGAGTACAGGAGTACATGACCTGGCCTCTCCCTGCTCCTTGTGATGCTTCAACCATAGGCAGGCTCAGGCGGTACAGACTAAAATTGAGCTCACCTTCCCATGTCCTGATTACTGCTGATCCAGCACACACCCCTACAACCAGGCTACAGCCTGCTCTCAGGGGACCTGAGCTCAGATAAGAGAACAGGTTATCTCCCCAGGGTTCAGGGGCTCTGCTAGACCCTGATGCCTCTTCTTCCGTGTTATCTGTAGTCAAACTATCTGATACAGGTGTGGTACTGACTTGGGGGTAAAAGTGGCTCCTGTTCAACAAGGCACAGCAATGCTGTGAAATCAGCCAGTGCAAAAATTATTTCAAATAGTGAAAAATATGTTCAAATTAGTTGAAAGAAGATCCATATCTGTACATGCCTAATTGGATTTTATTTATCAACTTTTGAAAGGTCTATCAGTATTTTCTTATTAATTTATTTATGACATTCTGCGTATGATTGGAAAAAAATGAAACACTCAAAAATCAGAAGCAAAAAATGATCCTGTGATTAATTCTAAACTAGTCTGCAATACTCCTGGGAAGAAACAACACTGTAATATAATGCCTTTTTCTCTCTATTGTTTGCTCATTCCTTATTTCTTTGTCCTCATATTTACCAATTTGACATCTCCAAGAAATTCTTCTCAGATTAAAAAAAAAAAAAAATAAAAAAAGGAGGGTCTCTGGGAAGACTCTTGGAAATGTTACTCCAGTTTTTACCAGTTTGTAATAAAAGAGAAGCACTTCTTTGTCATTCAAGGACACTCCCCACAAAGACTGAAGAGTGTCCGGCAGTTTACATGAGGCATTAGAAGCTGTTTGAAACTAGGACTGTCCAACAATTTCATTTCACATTGTGCAGTTCTTTGAACGATTACTGTATATAGCAGAAGTCAGACAAGTTGTATCTAGACTGTCCTGTGACTTTTATGAACTACTTCAGATGGAGTAGTAGAAAGTAGGTTAAAACAAGTAATAGCTGAGCTGTTGTAATTATTTAAAAACCTTTCATTGTTGTAGAGTTTGTGACTCAACTTGCTAGTATTCTTCTGCCCTCTCATCAGCCTTAAAAAGATCAAAAACAAACAAACAAAAAACAAACAAACAAAAAACCAAACCAAACAAACAAAAAATGTTACAGCACAAAGCAAACAGCAATAAAATATTAGAGCTAAATCATGGTTCCAGAGGTAATCTTCTTGCAATTGGCCTGTAAAAAAAGTTAGACTGCCAACAATTTTGAAATTTCCACTACTAACAGAAAATTATGGAATAATAGAATTGGAAGTAGATCTCAAAGGTCATCTAGTTGCAGCCTCCCTGTTATGGGCACTAGACTAGATCAGTCAAAAACTCCACCCAGGTTGGTGCTGAAAACATCCAGGGATAGGGCATCCACAACTTTCCTGGGCAATCTCTTCCAGTGTCTTATCACTCTCAAAATAAAGAATTTCTTCCTAATACCTAATCTAAACCTACTACCTATTTGTTTGAAGTCATTCCCTCTTGTCCTGTCACTACATCTTTATGACCTGGTCCATATCAGAAAAATCAAACACATAATTCAGTATAGTGCAAATTTCTTAACAGCATTAGCAAGAGAAATTGATTTCAGAAAATTTTTATCCACCAGGACAATCACTACGGAAAAATAATATGCAATTAATTTTTTAGGGCAGATAGATTCAGTTCTTTGCCATTTACAGCAGGAAACTTCCAGTGCAATATTAAGGCATTAGTCAGGAAATATCTAAATCAAGTTTCAGCAAGGCATGTGATAGCTCTCCCCTTCATTTTCAAAGTGTGTTATGGGATCTCACACCAAGATAGTCAATTGAAATCTCATACACTATCTTTCAGCCTTATTATTATCATCTCTCCTGCAAAATATTATTGCAACCAAATATTTCTTGGACGAAGTAGAACTTTAAATCAGGGACTGGGTGTTGTCCCATTGCTTTAATTTCTTCGAGTGTATCAGTCATTGTAAGACATGGAAAGAATTGCTCTGGGATTATTATTTTATATCAATTTTTTTGAATAATGATACAATTGCATTTTGAGCTTTTAAGCCTGTTCTAATTAATAACCAAGATTCAGCCTTGTAGTATTAAATGTGATGGAGGGAATGCTCTACCATTCACAAGGCATTCACTAAATAGGTATATTTCATAAAATTATTTTCTAGCTCTGGAAGTACAATTCCTTGAGAACACATCAGTGACTATTCACTTGGATAAAGTTCCATCTGAGTTTCTTAGTGTTTATTACCAAAAACTAGTGTTTTCTTGTCAGGTGGGAAAGGTGGTCTCAGACCATGTGGGAAATACACTTGCTTTTTCTGATATTCATCTTCATCTTCACTGAGAGCTTGAGCACTTCTCAGCTTTCAGTAGCAGGGCCATGGCACAATCTAGCTTTGTTCTTCCATCTGTGAGTTCACTAACTGTAGTGTCAGGTCTGAAACAAGCTGATTGGGAAAGGAGAGGGTGGAGGAAGTTAATTGTTCTGATGCTGCTCATCCAACAGCCAGTTCACCTACTACTCTCCCCTTCCCTCACCAATTAAGTTTAGACTTCCTATACAAGAGGAAAGGAAAATATGCTGGGATTACTTTACTTCTAAAGACAGTATTTTCAAAATGGCTCTTTTGAGACAGTGAACAGACTAGACATTAAGACCTTTTCATTCCAATGAAACAAACTCAGATTTTCAGTGGGGAAATGCTGTTGTTTCTGATAAGTAGCTTTTGCTTTTCTGAAAATCTTCTTCAGCATGATGCTCCAAAGGGCCACGCCAGACCTTGATGAAGAAAATGGCATTTACATCTGATATCGTACCAATGGAAGCCTTTTCAACCTAAGGAGGCTGAAGGCCCACACTAAGACCCTAAACCACCTTGTCCATGAGCTGTTTTTTGCTGATGATGCTGCCCTCATTGCCCCCACAGAAACAGCTCTGCAGCACTTAACATCCTACTTTGCAGAGGCTGCTGAGCTTTTTGGGCTGGAAGTCAGCCTGAAGAAGAGAGAAGTTCTCTATCAACCTGCACCTCAGGCAGTCTTCCATCACCCCCACATCACCATAGTTGAATCAGACCTTAAGTCAGTCCAACAGTTCACTTATCTGGGAAGCATCATTTCCTCAGATGGTAAGATTGACAAAGAGATTGACAACAGGTTAGCAAAGGCATACAGAGCTTTTGGAAAACTCCATAAAAGAGTCTGGCGCAATAAACACCTGAAGTACAAAGATCAGTGTCTACAGAGCCATCATACTGTCTACTCTTCTATATGGGTCTGANTGCTGCAAGAGAGGAGCCCCAAAGAGGAGATACAAGAACTACCTGAAACAACACCTCAGCCTTGGTCATATTGACCACCATCAGTGGTCTGCTCTGGTCTCCAATCAGGAGACGTGGAGACACACAATCTATAATGTTGCTGTCTCCTTTGAAATAGCACACAGAATCAGCCTGGAGGAGAAAAGGCAACGCCGAAAGAACCGTGCCTTGACAGTGCCACCTACAGAGACTTTCTGCTGTGCCTTTTGCAACTGGACTTGCCTATCTCACATCGGCCTTATCAGCCATCAGCGCGCTTGCAGCAAGCGTGGGTAAAACCCTCCCAAATCTTCATTCACAAAGTCTGGCCATGATGATGATGACAGCATATTTAATATGAACATATTTAATACCTACTTTAACCTATAAAGAACACATTGTTGCCCAGAGAAGTTGTGAATTTCCAATTCCTGGGAGTGTTAAAGGCCCAGTTAGAGGGGACTATGAGCAGACTGGTCTGAGTGGATGGCAGGTGGCTGGAACCAGATAATCTTTAATGTGACTTCCAACTCAAACCATTCTAGATTCTGTGATTCTACATCGTGCAAACTCGAGCCAGCACCTGTCCTAATAATGGATTTTCTTTGGCATTGGTTTATGCCGTATTTCCCTTCTGTGCCTACTCTGTGTGGCAAGATTGATTGTAGTATGCTGTAACCTGGCATACAACCATGGAAACGTTTGTTTTCTTCAGGTGCAGTGCTAGTAGGAGAGTTAGAAGCTGGTGTTACTGATGTTTGATTATCTGCTATGTTTGACAAATGGCTTGCAGCTAAACAGTCTGAGTGGCGATATAAACAATTTCTCTTTATTTGACAGAATTATTGGATCGGGAAATTGAAAGCCATACTTCTGCAAATTTTTGTTAGAGTGTTACAGGAGATATTAGCAACCTGATCTGCTTCTTGGGTCTTTGACTGCATAAAACAAATACTTATTACGACTTATTAAATGTTAGTAGCACTTCTTAAGACACAGACTGTGCCAGTTAGGTACAGATGAGGAGATAAATTTAGGAAAATTAAATGATAAAAACTGCAAAAATTTGGCAAAACTTCAAATTTCCTTGTGATCAGGACTGAAGTTCTGGTGAGATTTATGCTAGTTTGTTCTGGCTAAAACAAAGTTACAAAGAAAACTCACCATAGATGTGTTTAAAATACAGGTATTTTAAAGCTGTAATTGAACGAATCAACAAAAGGAATATTTTTAGTGTTGGTCACCAACAGGTGATTTATAGTGTAAAAATAAAACCCTACATACTCCTATTTGTCTGGCTTTGCCAAAACTTCTGAATTCAAGCTGTAATTGAAAACTTATGTTCCCCTCATCTCTTTTTCTCTCTTTACGTCAGAGAGCTGACCAGATTGCAAACTAAGCTTTGCTTTCCCTCCAGCAAACTCTTCATCTATCTTCCAGGTCAAAGTCATTCATTTTTAAAAAGTTCAAAGATGAACTTTTCCCAGGTCTCCATGAGAGATTTGTACTTCCTCCGATACTGCCAGCATGTGGAAACCTTTCTTCTCCTCTTTCACTTTTGGCTTTATTATCTCAAGACAGAGTAGTTCACTGTCACACTTGAGATTTCTGGCAGCTATTGAGGAACTGAATTAAGTGTTGTCCTTACCTTTTCACAAGATTTACATTAGGTCAAAGCTACAAGCCTGTGCTGCAGGCAGGCTGCAGGGGTGGCTGGGAGCAAGAGACTCCCATTGCGCCAGCTCAGAAGTAGTTGTTACCTCCCTGTTACATTTCAGTAGGGCTGAGCATATAATGAATCAGCCAAAATAGGATAGGCCTCCAGAGGCCTCACACCACTAAGCTGATAGATGTCCTCAGATGAAACTAGGGGCGTTCATGGTGAACAGTTTTCAGGTTTCTGGACATGTATATTCACTGAAAGTGTCACACATACCTTGCCCTTTCATATGAAGACCATCATCACGCATTGCCATGGGGCATGTACAGCGTGACTATTTCAGATGAACTCTCGCCATCTGGCACTTCCTGTTGGTTGCAGCTTATGTCTGAAATGTGTTGAATTTGAAGCCTTGCTTCCCTCTGTAGTAGGTTTCTTGAGGGATTCTCTGAGTCCAAGTGAACACATTTACCTAATCATCTTAACAAATACTGAAAACACAAAGTACTTCCAATTATTGCAGAGCCTGTCCACAACCAACACATGAGCTTCACAGTCCCCCAAACAATATTCCAAAAACTGACAATCACAGGTCTTCCATTTCCCTCCCACATGTCTCTGTGAATCCAGATATCAGGAAGCTTTGTCCAGCATCTCATGGCTAAACTTAGTTTTTTCTCCCAAAGTATTTGATTTCAGTCCTGAATTCCATCTGCAATATTAGTGTTCCTATTTTATTCCTCTCCAGACAATCCCATATACTGACAGTCAAATTCGTTGTGCAATTACCACCAGAGATTTTCTGAAAACTCATTATTTTATCTCAGTATCTACAACCCAGCGAGTATCATTTGCCATGATTTTAGTTTCCACTAGTTCTGGTTCTTTGTTATCTTCATCTTTGCAGGTGTGTCTACAGAATAACTTGACAAGGAGTAAGGGAGGAGAAGGGAGGGGAGGCCAGGCCAGGCCAGGCCAGGAGAGGATATTACTTCTGGCAGATATTGCTTGTGTTGTGACAGGACTGAACATAGTTGGGATGTCTACAAAAATGGACAATATGATGTTTTTGCATGAATCCTGTGACCATTTGGAGATATTTAAATTTAGGACTAAATTTTGTCTTGAACTTTCATTGTATATTGGACTCATTTTGGCTCCAGTAACATGTCTGATTTATGCAAAACTAATGGGATATATTTAAATTATCCCAGTGAGGGTTTATGACTGTGTTACATCAATGAGAAAGGAAAAGGAAAGAAATTAACTTATGCTTTGGCTGTTTTCAGCTGTTTACCTGGAGACAGTTTTCTGAAGGCTTTGCTCACAGAACAGCAGCATAACCATTTATGCACTGTGTCTTTGACATGAGTAAGATAAAGGCACTTTAACAAGTCTGGAAAATGGAAAAATCAAACTAAATGTGAAAATAAAAATAGTTTGCAATTTATCATTCCTACACGTTTTCTGTGTCTACTAACAGACAATAGAAAGTTAGAGAACAGGCAAATTGGAAGGTCAGTGTTACTTCAATGTACCTTGAAAACAGAAACTAATTAATGTAAAAGAGAAAAAGTCTACTGCATGTCAGCTTAAAGAAATGCTACAATCAGTAAATTAAAAATGTATGGCTTGAGCAGCATAGCATCTGCCTGACTGAAGGTGTGTCTGTAAGCAGTGTGGAAGACCAGAGAACTGAAACAATGGATTACAGATGCTGTGAAGAAAAGAAAGTTAGTATTAACTACACAATTCTAAGCTCTGGAAACCTGAGAATAAGTCTCTGTTCTTAGATGAAGATTTTTCCTAGATTACATATTTTAATTTTCTATTGCTTAACACTTATGTGTTACCACCTGGTGATAACAGTTATATGTAGGAGGTATGAAAATAATTATTATTCAACATATGATCAGTATTTATTTCACTTCTATCTCTATTTCTGTCAACAGGGAGAAATAGACTGAGAAAAATGAGAACTGAACTTCTATAAAATGGAACTTTTTCTCAAGTTTAAAAAACATAATGCAATTCTTGCAATCATTATTTTCTGGGCCTTTCTGCTTTTTAATTCTAGTCTAAAAAAAGAAGGAGAACTGGAAATAAAAGAAGAGACCACATAGATCAACTTGAAAGAGTTCTAATTAGCACTCAGGTCATTTGACCAAAAAGAACTCTAGACTTCCCTATATTTAAGTGTATGTATGAAATATTTGAATAAATGGCTGATTATTTTTCTGACATAGTTATTTTTCTAACTGACAGTTCACATTTTGTTACTTTGGGAATTACTTTTTAATAATATGAGTAGGATTTTTCAAATGTGTTCAACTCTTTTACGAGAGATGTTTTGACTTGCTACATACTCAGACATTGGTTGTAATTTTACTATTTATTTGTGCACTGTTTCCCATGATGACACCCTGAATTGTTAAAAAAACATCACCATAGTATATTTTTCTTAAACAACAGTTGTGGAGCCCAAATCCTATTTTCCCTTGTCACAATCAGCTTTCCATTTTTCTTCTTACTTATCACGCTGATCAAGATGTTTGAACCTATGTTGCCTGTTCAGGGAGGATCTCTGGCCAGCTTGAGCCATCTTTGAGAATATTCTGTAAGGATGACTTTAGTCAGAAATGAACTAGAGCTAGACTTGCTGAGGATGGGCAAATAAAGATGAAGAAGTTCAGTATCCCAGATCATGTGAAAAAGTTAGTAAAATAACATGGCTCTTAGTGAGTCCTGGTTTGAGCACACTGGCCCCATCTGTCTGTATTCACTGCTGCTTCATTTGATAGAACATTTCATACTGCAGAGAAAGACTTGTGTGATCAGCAGCAAATGGCTATCAAGCCAATTACTATGTCAACTGTGGCCCATTTCTTTCTAACTTGGAAGCAGTTTTGGAATACCCTGTTTACTGTTCTCTGGCAGGCAGAAATTTTTTTTAATAAAGAAGATTTATATCCCTTCTCTCTCTTCACTCTTTTCTTTCACCAGTCCCTTACTCATTATTTCTAAAATATTCCTTAGGTATCCTTAGGTCGATGGAGAGACTGATAGGTACTAATAATAGCATAATAATAATACATACATTCATATATACTGGAATCTCTGACTCATTTGACATTTAAACATTGTCAGGTGAAGTTAACCCATGCAATGATCCCCTTTGTAGTTCCCAAAGGTCAGTTACAATTTGGTTAATTAAAAGGCATTAATGGTCTATGAAAATATATTCTAGTCTGTTGAGCTTCTTACAAATATGATTCATCATATTTCTAACTGGATGGTGAAACAGTTAGCTGCTGAGATCCTGCTCATGATACTACATGGGGCTCATCCTTCTCTGTCAGCTATGCTCTGTGGTAAGTGGGTCTGTTTTCCCAAGACATACTTTCAATATACCAGAATATCATAGGAAACAGAACAGTAGCCTATTACTTCTTTGTATTTGCACCAATGTTGCATCTGGTGATTTTCCTAGTGTCACAGAGAATCAGCAAGTTAAAACTGGTATTTGGGAAAGCTCTTATCAGTTACACTCAGTTCAATTGAAAATTTACTGAATTTTCATTGGCAGATTTTTCAACCTTTCATCATGGATTAATTATACCCTAGAGTCAGTCTTATGCAACAAAACTACTTCTTCTCACTCAAAAAGAACAACTAAAGAAGGTAATAGCATAAATGAAATAAAGTTTCATTCTCGGCTGCAATCAATACCAGAGAAAATTCAAAGATTACAATCTATTTTCCTCAATTTGCCCTCCTAAGCAATAAAAGAGAGGAAAGAATTAAATGAATTCTGGTTTTGATTTGTGGTGCATGCTGGAGTTTTCATGTTTAGCAGGTAATAATCTTTCTGTCAAAAGTGATTTCATCTTTTATGGTATTCCTACAAATAGAATCTGAAAGGAGATGCACTAAGTTCCTGAAACTCCCAAGGAATGTTGAACAAAATTGGGAACACTAGTCTCCCTTATTTTTCATTTCCAAACATCAGGCAAATTATATACTTTTTCTTTCCAGACACTTTAAAGTCTGCCTGAAAATGTTGTTCATCTGGGCTTAGATAAAAACAGGCTACTCTGTAAAAGTTGAAATTGTCGTTTGAACTGCTCAGCTAAAGAAGAAGCCAAGCGTATGTCAGGAGAACACTGAGCATTCTCTCACCTGGAGTCATAAAGCACTTTTCAATCAGTAATGATTTTTGCACAGGTCTTTGAATGAGCAAACAGCAAAGTTAAACAATGATTAGTGCAGCAAAGTGCTGATTCAGTCCTTACTCCTCAATGAGAGCCCTATCACTCAATATATGGAAGTGAGGAGAAGGAACCTCTTGTAGTTATAGCACTACTTTGTTCTGTATTAGTGCTGAGTGATGAAGGACCTTGTTTCCCTGCTGTATTACTTAATCTAATTGGAACTAGGCTCTCAGCTATCTCATTACTTAATAATACCTAGAGATTTGGTACCTTCATCTTCAAACCTCGAGTAGTTAATTACTACTTATATATTCAATATCCATTTTTAAATTAAAGATCCATTTGCACTGCACACATAAAGTGCTTCATTTCTTTTCTTAATCAATAGATGTCAAAACCAAAGGTAGAGAGCTTGAGATTTTTATGCAGATATAGAGGGTACAACTCCTAGTCAGCATACACAAACCAGCTCTGCCCTAGAACAGCCTAAACTGTGGCTGCTAGCCTTGCTATACGAAAGGGGACAGATGCCTCATCCACCAGTTTCATGTCAGAATAGATAAAATAGATACAATAGACTACAACTTTGTGGAGAAGAATTGTAGATTTAGTTGCTGGGAAAAAAAACCTGAGGTGTAAGTTTTTGTTTTGGATTGATTTTTAACCATAAAGGCACAATATCTGAAAATCAGAATATAACAGTTTGTATGCTTTATACCAGCTCCTAAACCTGCTAGTCAAAATAGCTGCCAAGTCAGTTAGTCTGTATATATCACATCTGCACTTGGACAAATTTTTTGAGTAAGGTCAGCCTTATGCTCTAGTATGTTACAGAATTTTGCCCAGAAATGTGTATTTTTAAAATAGATGTGTATTTTTAAATAAAACAGACATAAAACCCATACAGCAAGGTAAAGCAGTAAGAACATTTACTCTAAAATCATATCATATTCCATCTTCAAACAATGCTAAAACTCCAGACTGCTTGCATTTCTGCCAGATGAATAACCTTCTGACAAAATGAGAATTGAGACAGCATAAAAATTAGGTCAGAAAGTTTTCTAGACATCTCTCCTTTTTTGAAAACTCTTGCCTTTATCTGTTGTGATTTCAAACTGGGACTGCTGGATCAACTGATGACAAAACCACCTGGCTGAAGGAACAACATGGTTCAAGTGTGCTTTCAGTCAGTAGCAGCAAAAAAACTCCAGATAGTATTAGTCACCTGTATCCAGCTACAAATATTGGCCAATAAAATTGTCCTTCCACCCTACACTCTCCCACATGAGGATGCACAAGAACATCATGCACCAAGCAAATAGATTTCCAAAAGGCATGACCACCCAGCAGGTACAACAACAATAGCTGCCATGGCAACATTTTACAGAGTTGGATGAACAGAATCTTTTTCCTGAACTCATCATTTAGGAACTGCTGCCTCTTTAAAATCTTTGTGACATATTAGGTTTGGCTTTGGAGAGACTGGATAGGTGCTTGTATTTTGAACCATGGTGGAATTTGGAAGAACAACCAGATTTACCCACTGCACATGTGCAAATCTGATTGAAAGCAGCATAGAATCGTAGAATGGTTTGGGTTGGAGCGGGACCTTGAAGATCATCTAGTTCCAAACTCCCTGCTCTGGGCAAGGACATTTTTGACTAGACCAGGTTGCTCAGAACCCTATCCAGCCTGGCCTTGAACACCTCATGGGGTGGGGCATCTATACCTTCCTTGGGCAACCTGTGCCCATACCTCATCACCCTCACAGTAAAGAATTTTTTCCTAATATCTACTCTCTTTGAATTCATTCCCCTTTGTCCTGCCACTACATGCCCTTGTATTGTCTTGCCCTGTTTTTCCTGTAAGTTCCCTTCAGGTACTGGAAGTCCACAATCAGGTCATCCCACAGCCTTCTCTTTTCCAGGCTGAGCAGTCCCAATTCCCCCAGCCTTTCCTCATAAGACAAGTGCTCCATCCCTCTGATCAATTTGATGGACCTCCTTTGGACTTGCTCCAACAGATCAGCGTCCTTCCTGTGTTGAGGATCCCAGAGCTGGATGCAGTACTCAAGGTGGGGTCTCACATGAGACCTTATCAGCCAATATCTGGAAAGGGAAGTTCTCAGATGCAGATTAAGACCTGTGACATATGGAAAGAACTCCAGCAATAATGCTTAATGGTTTCATTTTCGGTGTGTCTGTCAGTCTGTCCCTAATGACATTCTCCACTTGAACATCAATGAAGTGCTTCATAGTTTCCTGTAGGGCTAGGAGGGAGAGTCCTTTGCATTTATATGTAATAAACCAAGAGAAAGACATGAGAAGCTCAGCAGGAAAAGATCATATTTTCTTTAAAAAGCTATAAGTTCAATTGCAGGTTTAGAAGATGACTTCTTTCTGTGTTACTCAAGTTGCAAGGAGAAACAAATTTTTCTTAAATAACAGTGCATGACTCCTGTCAATTCCTAGTAGTTTTAACATTTGTTAGATAATTAGCAATCAGTAGTATTCTAAACAAGGCTGCTGAGTGTCAATTCCAAAGGAAAAATGATTTGCCTTTGCACCAGCGCTGGCTGATTTGTCAGTGCAGCACATAGATGTGTGCAAATATTGACCAGTAAGGCTTTTTATATTTCTTTGTTAGAAAAGGAGAAAGCACAAGTCTGTGTGTGGTATTTCTGCAGTATAGAAGACATACTCCTCTGACACTGATGGATGGTGTTTCTAGATAAAGTTCCAAAGCAAAATGGTACTAAGGTTGTTAAAATGCTTTCCACAATTTATACTAGCAATGAATGATGGGGTTTCTGTCTTCTTTCTTGCCATGCGTGAAATGAGTCTCTGCCTCACTGACTCCAGCTGCTCTTGTGTGACCATTTCTGTTGCTTTGTATGATGGGGGATATAAAGAGTCATCCTGTGGCAGCCTCTCCTCAACATAACTACTGCACCAAGCAAAACCACATGATTGCCTGTTTAGATGGGGAGCTGTATCTTTCCAGATCCTTTTCAAAATCATCAAGCTGAGGATGCTGTCCTATTTGTTATTCCTCTCATAAGTTTTGAAAAACTTCAGTAAGATTTGAGTTTCATGTTTTGTACTACCTAGCAATGGATGTTGTAGTAATGAGAACTGGTTTTATGCATGAAACCCTTTTCTTTCTGGTAGCAAATTCTATTCTAAAGAATGTTTTATTTCACTTCAGCTACAAAATGATAGTGCTGCCAAACATTGCAGTCACAGGCTAAAGCTCTATCAAAACAACAACAAGAAGCAATATCTCTGACCAGTTCTTTCTTTCAAGCTGTTCATCATTTACCCTGTGTTGTTGCTGTATGTCATAAACTGCCAACACTAGTAGACAACATCAGAGCAAGCTGCTGACAGACCAGAGCAGTCTAGCATATGCATATGGCACATATGCATCTATATTTTCTAGCTGGTGTAATCTTATTGGTGTATTTGCAAACCCTAGTTCAGAACTGAAATGGTTTTGGGATCTGTAAACTAAAAAAAAAAGGAATTTTAATGCATTTAATTTGTAAATAATTTTTTTAAAATTTAATAAGGGAGCTATGTTCCATCCTCATTATTACCGTATCTTTGGAAATGCACTGCTGTGCAGTCTGGTGACGTATTTGCCCAGTGCAGCCAAATATTTGCTTCCATGTTTATAAGGTTTTAAGTAAAACATACTTCACCTAAGGCACTCAGATGCAATGAGGGCAATTAAATATCTTGTTGCAGAGTAGTTTATTTGTACACAGAATTAGGGGTCAATCACCAAGTATGATGCTGGGAACTAAGCATATAGGACAGTTCATATTTTTAGGCAATTTATTTTGCATTTATGTGTTCCACAAAATTTGTATTTGCTGTGTCGAATGCATGCAAAGACTCGAGTAATTAACTAGCAGGCAACCTGTTGGACCATGCCAAAGAAAATGGAATAGCCCCAAATTTTCTTGATATTCAGATTTTTAAGAACACTTCAAAAGTATTTTCTCCTAATTTTCATGCTGAGTTACTGAATTGGGCTTCACAGATGACAAAAGACAATGAGTTATTGCTACTAATTAATTAAGACTACTCAGATCATCTTTTTCTTCTCTGTTGCAAGAGATCAATTCAGAAAAAAATATCCTACATTTAAATTAAGTAGAAAAATTTTCTGTACTAGCATATTAAGATTTTTTTTGATAGGCTGTTTACATAACATGGCTCTTTTTTAGGTTAGTTTGAAGCAAGATGAACCATTTTTCAAGTTAATTCAAAGGCTGAGCTTCTTATTGAGCAGTTCCACAAAGGGACATTATGTAAGAGTCCCAGAGCAGTACATAGGCTCAGACCCAGTGTTCCTCTGGTATTCTATGTCATCTACCAGATAGGTAATTAAAAGTAAGAGGATGGAAAGCATATATGACATTTTCTACTAAAATTGTCTCATTTTATTACTATTTTCAGCTCAGAGAATTTCCTGAGGCCAACATGACTTAATATGACCGGGGAGCATCTTTTCCATTTGGCATTTGCATTCATTCTTTCAAAAAGAAAGCAAATGTATTTTTAGATTTAAAGAGAGGATGAAACAAGATGGCAGAACATGATTATTTGCAATCTCTCATATCTTGGATACCTGAATTCAATCTCCTCTCTACCTCTTTCCCCTAGCAAGCATGTCACAGCTACAAGCTTTTCTAGGATACCTCCATGCTGAAGCAATGCATCCACTATACTGCTTAAGAGTGAAAAGGAAAGAAAAAAAATGAAAGTCAAGCATGATGCTGAAGAACAGTAGTGTTTGGTATGGCAAGTTAAGAAGCGGCAAGCCTGTGTTCATTCCTGCTTCAGCAACTTATTCAGGATATCTTGTTACTGTCTATTTCAAAGCACAACTCCCACCACTGCCTCCTGCAGACACAATTTATAACAAAGAATAATCTGCTTATGTACAATTTGTGTAGGATCTGATCCACCAGGCATGCTCAGGGAACACCTACTGCATCAAGCCCTGCAGATGTGACAGGCAATGGAACCCCTATTTTATGGTTCCCATAGGACACAAGGAGGAGGTAACTCTCATGTCCTGTCAATACTGAGATGCTGAGGCACATGGCCAAGACAAAGCATTAGTCAAATTTTCGTTAGTTAAAGGCTTTTTCTGCTTTTTGAGGTAAGGTGGCATCAAAGAGAAACTTGGAGGATCTCAGTTTTGGAGCCTCATGCCTACGTCCTTCTTCAGAGACTTACGGGTTTTTTGAATCTACACCTAAAGTCTTGATTTAAATCTATAGCTAAAGTTTAGTTCTACATATTCTGTATATACATATTCACTACAATATTATCACATCTTCTTTGTTATGCCCTTTCCCATACAAGGGGCAAGGCTAGTGTCTCAAAAACACTGACCTCATTTATGGGTCTTTTACAAAGGTCAAGACTCACCAGAGCAAGAATAATTTTGAGATCCTGCAGTACACTGGAAAGTTGGACAGACGTCCAGTCCTTTCTGGTCAGCATAAAAGTCTGCCTATCAATTTTCTTTCTTCAATTACAGATTCAGTCTCAAGGAGGCGATAGATGTAACCACAGTTTTGTTGTTGAGCTTCCCAATGTTGAGTGTATGGAAAGCTCAAGACATCCCATATCTACATTTTTAAAAAATGAAACAACTAAGTCATTTTTAACTCAAAGCTTGTATATCACTTTCAGAGGTTTAGATAAAGTCTATTTACTGATCATTCCAAATCTATGTCAATTATGTTCTTCAAATACAAAAGAAGCAAATCCTAAAATGTTGTGAATAGTCTAATAATAGACTTGTCTGACCTCAGCGCTTTACAGCTGATTTCTACAAGAACATGAGAACAATAAAAACGAATATCCAAGCTCCACTTAAAAGCTCTAAGAACTTAACATCTTTTTTAATTCAGTGTGTCTGTTCAGACATCAGCCCTGGAAACTGCTTGATAAAATGTGATCTATGGCATCATCTCAATCACTGTCCCGTGTAATGTGGTCAAAGATCAGAGCCCTTCTGAAGGTACAAAAGAAGCAGTGAAGAGATGCTATGCCTGTTCCAGTAAGTGATCCAGTTGTTCTTCTAACACTGATTTTTCCAAAACAAGCAGAAACCTACTTTCCATAATCACTTGATCCTCTGTTTAAGTACAATTTTTTCCTGTTCTGCAGTGGATTTCAGTGCAATGCATTTAAATTATCAGTTTTTCAGACTTCCTAACACTAGGAGTATACACTGGAAGTTTGTATTTCAGACACTTACAGCTTACTGGGATTTATCTCCATCCTTATAAATGGCACCACTGCAGAAAAATGCTCTGTACAAGAAATCCAGCACACCTTTTTCTTTTGCAAGCTATGCCCATTTGGGAGTTATGTAGTAGTGTGTATGGATGAGAATACGAAGGGAAAGTTCAGGACACCTATTACAATCTTTGCTCAGTCCTAGCAGAGATCTTAGAGTTCAAAGTTCAGAAATGTTGGAGTGTCAGCACTGATTGTCTGCCAAAGTGAGGACAAAAACACAACTTCTCCAGTGAAAGTGCAGAACTCTCTCATCTTCCCAGACTTCTGGGGGTTGTAGTGACGTATGCTGCAGAGGAGTGGTATACAACGTGCCACCCATCCTAAAACCTTTGTTTGTACTATTGTACAAGAAACTTTCCTGAACAAGACTTTGCAGCATATGTCCTCTTTGGAAGATAATTAATTAGTTTTGCTGCTGTATTTCAATTTATTTTGCCTGTGATTTTAGGGAGCCCTATGAGTTTGTAAGCTCTGCATGTCCTGCTGTGTATTAATTTTTCCAGGTGTGAAAGACTGAAATTGGTTAATGGCTCAAACACCAGGTCATCTACAAGTAAAGAAAGATGAAAGTTAACCACCCCAAAAGCTCTCATTCTCTTTACAAACTTCTATCAGATTCTTCATTCTTTCCCACCTTTCTCTCTAAACATTAATGAACACATTTTTTATCAGGCTGAATAATGACTTGCACTTCTCAACCTAAAATGTTAGCTTTGCCTGAGAAACTGATGGTAAACATTGTAAAGACCAAGTACATTATATCTGACTCTTGGATCATATCCAATGACTCAGGCTCATAAAGGCATTCATCAGGTTGGTTAACCAGGGTTGCCCTCTCACAATAGATGCCAGCAGACCCTGCCTGAGAACGAGTTTTGAGGCTAATTTAGCAGAACATGACCTTTCAGAGGAGATAGGAAGGCCAGTGGAGTGTGTACGTATGGACATAGAGGAAAATACCCTTGCCAAAGCAGTGAAAATTAGGGGAGACCCATGTGAAACCTTCGGCTGAGCTCCAATACATTGTATGTTGGGATGGAAATCCAGTCTGGCATGAAATGATCATTGTACTACCTAGTAATATATTAGACAACCCAAGGATTTTTGTTCATTGGCACATGGAAGACATCATGGGGATGGACTAGTCATAACAATTGATAATGAAGAGAATTATATTTATTTCAAGGAAAAAAACCACCTATTTCTTTACTACTTTCCATAAGAAGATGTAGGAAATATACATACCAATTTGCATTTAAACAGTATTCTAATATTAGAAGGCAAAATTTCTGGTAATGTATTGAAATAAAACCACAATTACTTTGGGTATGCTTCTGACACAATCGGCAAGTCACGTCCCCAGCTCTGGAGCTGCTGACACTGTCAGTTTTAGTGTTTCAGAAGGAGAAAATGTTATTTAAACCAAGGAGGTGCACAAACAGGGAGACAGGGAGCTCCATCTCCCTCCTGTTTTTCAGGCTTTTTGGTAATATCTGTTTCTCACAAATAAAATGTTCCTGACCATCTGATGCCTATATTGTCAGCACTGTGGGAGGCCACCCCTCAGGTCCAGGTTAGGTGGCAGTGGAGGCCGGGTGACACACGTGACTGTCTCTACCCTTCGTCAATGACCACCAGTGACGTCCCTCCCATCTTCCCATCCAGGGTGGTTGCTATGTCAACACCCATCACCCCCCACCACCACCCGCCCCAGGATGTGGTTGCTATGTCAACGGTCTCCTTGTGGCATCCACCCCGGGGAGGGAAAGGCTGGAGGGGTTGCCATAGAAACCGTGTTGTCCTGAAGCATCAATAGTGCTGGTCTCTTCCCCGCCTTTCTTCCCCCAGAATGTTCTGCTGTGATGCTGAGACAACCCCCAGACATGTCCTGCTCTGCCCCATGTTCCATCCCCATGGCTGTGCTAGCCTAGGGTTGCTCCCACCCGCCCAGCAGCAGTAGCAGCAGCAGCTGCAGTTTCCCCATCTGTGAAAGGATGACCTGATGGGAGACCTTTCACTGTCACACCACTGAAGCAGCTGTCATCTGGGGATACAGAAAGCGCTCAGACAAACTAATGTGAGGGACTTACCTTCGCTTCTCAGGGAACAGTGGAAATGATAAGTCACAGATTGTGCTCAGTGCATGACTGTGGGAAGATGGAGGAGAGGATGCACATCTACTTGGCAGTATATATACATTCTCAAACCAGGCTTGTATCATATAACAACAACAACCAAAACCACCATCTCATCTAGAAATACTTTCTGTATTATATCACTCTCTTAAAATTCAAAAAAAATCCAGAAGGTGTGATCTTTTTTTTCAGCTGAGTTCGTTGTGGGAAGAGAAGACCTGATCCAATTCTGTAGAAAGGCTGTAGTAAGAAAATTTGGAAAAAATACTCAAAACCCCAAATATTCAATGGAACATTAAAATATTCAAGAGTGTTTTTAGCACAGATATTTGAACAGAAAAAAATCAAATGTCTTGACTGTACAATATAAAGCACAGTTAATGAATATCTGCTTTTCTCTAGAATATCTGAGCCAAGTGACTTGTTTTAAAGGATCTCTTCCCTATCACAGATAGTACCTAGGGACTTGAAGTAGCATAGTAGAGGAGTTTGCAGATATTTTCTGAAGAATCAGAATGCTGACACTGCAGAAAATGTTTTTAAAAAATACCTAGTGTTAGAGTCACAGGACACTCACATATACTCAGTATTTGGCTTCTTGCATACATATGAGTTCCTACTGCTCAATCATCAAAGGGACAGAGATGGACTATCCTCAGGGATAAGGAACTCCTTAAGTATCTATTGCTATACACCTGCTGCTACTTATCTAAAAGAAACATGGAACTGCAGATGACCTCACATAATCAAAAGGGTAAATTACAAAAATGCCCAGAACAAGGAATTTTGAGTTATACCTTCTAATATAGACATCTTTCTATCCTACTGTATCTTTGAAAGAAGAATTTTTGTTCTCCAAGTGATATTACAGCACAATTAGTTTTCTGGAACATGCTTACAGAAAACTAGAAACCATTCTCTAATCTCACTCTAAAGGTCATTATTTCATTTTTAATTGGATGGATTTCAATCATATTTCACATTAGGAGAAAGCAGTTCCAAATCCATTTCAAAACCAACTTTTTTTGCTTTGCCTTCTTCTGTGTTCATTGTGTAGCATAGAAAATTGGCTCACAGTATGACATAAAAATATGTAATCCATCATTGCTCTTCACTAGACTTCAAACTTTATTTCTGGGGAAATGAGAACTTGTTTGTGTAGTAACCTAAAATCATTATGTTCTCTGTACTACTGAATAGATGTCTTTGATCAAGTAGCTTCTGCCTAAGCAGAAGCTGTTCAGTTCCCCAAATATTTTCCTTGTCTACTTTCAAAACCTGCCTTTTCTTTGGACTTTACAATGCCTGTAGCAGAGAGTTCTTAAATGTAATTATGTGCTGTATGAAAAACTGGTTAATTTGTTTTCATATGATAATTTAATTTTCCCCTTTCTTCTGCAGTAAAATACTGTCAATAAAAAAACACCTTTTAAACAAGTCATTATTGTACAGGTTTTAATTATGTACTTCTGTGCTAGACTTGTATGTATATAAATTTCTGAATTTATAAGAAGGATATGCCTCCTTTCAAGCAATACTTTTCTTCTGGCAAACACCTCATAGAAATAGCACTGGTCCTATCTGTAACTGCTAGGAATAGAGGACACATAACACTCAAGGTACATTGATTTCAGTCCATGGGCCTTTCCTGAAGAACTTCCAATCTAAAACTGATGATAGAAAGAGCAAGTTGACAGGGAAACTAATTAAGATACTTATGTCTTCAAATGGAACTGTGTATTTAGCCCATTCAAATTTCTTGGCTTGGTGTCACTGATGTAGCAGAACAAAACTTTTAGGAAGGAATATGGCTAGTGAGGTGAAATGGTGCAGTCCATGTAGTGAAACAGCACAGAACAATAGAATCTAAGTTGGAGAAGAACCCAGGCATGCCTCAGTTTAAGCTTCCTAATTTGGATCTACTTAGAAAAAGTGAGTTTGTTACAAATTTTGTCAGAGTAGGGAATTCAAGAACAAAGTCTTCAGTGAGTAACTTGAAAGAAAGCAAACTACTAAAGTGCTGTGTGATGTGGTGTAAAGAACAAAAATGAACAGGCAATACATCTTTGGAACTTCACTTCCACAGGAACATTCATATTGATAAAAAGACTGTTATAATTTAGGTACAACACAGAGGATAAATTCATATCCAGAAGCAAGAGAATGTTAATCTATGGTAATTTATAAATATATTATTAAATTATTTGGTTTTAAGAACTTTTAATTTCAACACACAACTGTCATTAACATCAAATTCCCCATTATTTAAAACTGCATAAAAGCTTTTAAAACAATGCCCTGAAACCAATTACAGGATAATTTAAGTGAAGAGAACAATTTTGGATTATAAGAGCCTTCAGAAAAAGTCCAGTAAAAGACCTTTCTTGTGTAATTATTAATGACTGAAAAGCTTGAATAGTGTGTATAAATAATTTGTACATATGCGCTAAATATTTTAAAACTTTTATCTTGATTTTTCTGAGGCCTGTGTTTCTCTGACTAAGACACTAGTGTGGCATATGCTGTTTCAAGAACAGATATTCTGATCCTTCTACAAAATAAGTGGAAAACAGACATTAATAAAAGAGATCTCCCACTAAGATTTCATTCTCCTGAAATTTTCATGTGGGAAAACCATCATTGTTACTACCCTGCACCTAATTTGATCTACTCTGCAGATTAAACAGAATGTGATTTGCAAGTATGCATATTTACATGTAGGGACAGTAGATAACATTGTAGACTCATTAGAATTAATATAATATGAGTGGAAACATGACACATCCCTGTACAGTGGACCTGTACAGATCTCCAACAAAGCCCCAGTTAAATCCTCTGTTACATTTGTTTCCTGGTCCATATATGGGAAGCAAAACATACGTATTTCTACTCAGAAAGCTTCAGATCAATTTTGAAACACAAAGTTCACAGTCAATTTGGACTGTGAAGCTATTTTATACTTGGAAGACCAATGGGCCCCTCTTGTGCAAAAACAGCAAGTGGATAGTAATGGGAATGAGGAAGAATATTGAGAAATCATAAATGAGAGCAGTTTAAACAAAGAGAAGAGTAATGTGTGAAGTTAAAAAGACAGAGCAAGGGTTTACAGCCAGCAGAACTGCATCACCTACCTGAAATACTTTTGCCAAATTGTCAAAGAGGGCTTGACCAGCACTGACTTTATGCTTGACTCCCCTGACTGTGCCGTTTTTGCTGAGGATGTTGACTCGCTTTGTACCAAATCCTTTCTCTTTAGTGGCTCTGACTAAAATGAGCAAGTCATCCTGGTCATTCTCATTTTCATCACACTCAGACCCTATGTGTCCATTCTGCTGCCCATCCACTTCGCTCAGTCGGCTGGTTTGGTCAGTCTCTGAGCTACTGGCATATTCAGAGTCCAGAGAGTCAGCAGCCTCCCCATCGGCGTACACCTCCTTCAGCACTCTCCCGCTGTGCGAGGATGCAACGCGGAATCGAACCTTCCTTGACAGTCTCTCGCTGTCCGCCTTCATCTCACTTTTAAACATTGCCTCTTCCATTGATATAAGCAGTTTGCATTGTTCCAGTGTGGTGCCCATTGCATTTGCCAGTTTGTCACACTTAACAACAATATCAGCACTGCTTTCTGTTGACAGGGGTTCTCATATTAAACTAAAGAGGGTTACCAAGAAGCCACTACTGTTCTGCGTTTAATAATGGATGCATTTGTGCTATGGTTACCTTTAAACTAAAACCTGTAAAGTGATATCATTAATTAAATATTAAAAAGACATTGTGTACTTTTAGCACTGAGGAAGAAAGCAAGAAAGGGAGAAATAATATTCATTGACTAAAATAAAAATTCAAACACACATGAGGGAAGGGAAGGGAAGGGAAGGGACAAGCACTGATCTTTGCTATCTGATGACCAGCAACAGGGCCCAAGGGAATGTCCTGAAGTTTTGTCAAGGAAGGTTTAAGTTGGATACTAGAAAAAACATTCTTCGCCCAGACAGTGGTTGGGTACTGGCACAGGCTCCCCAGGGAAGTGGTCACAGGACCAAACCTGACAGAGTTCAAGAAGGATTTAGAGAGTGTTCTTAGGCATACGGCATGATTTTGAGGCTGTTCTGTGCATGGTCAGGAGTTGGACTTTGATGGTCTTTTAGAGTCCTTCCAGCTCAGAACTTTCTATGATTCTGTGATTTCTGCGATAAACCAAGTAACAGAAATTATCCATTTATATAAACACAGTTGGATTTGCTGAGAAAGATAAAGAGTTTTCCACAAGATCTTCAGAGTCAAAACTGTTTATGCTTATGTACATTGCACCTGAGAGGAAAATCACAGACTTCAGCAGCTGAGTCAATGATCAGCACCTTTCTTTCACCAGAACATTTCAGTTCCCTACCAGTCAGACCTCATTCATTGAAGTCTGCTTTTTGTACAAGCTTACAGACTTTCGGCAGGGAGTTCTGAATTGATGATTTTCAATGTAGGCCTTTTCACAAGCTGGCAGAGCAGTGAAGAAGCAATTAGTCACAAATTGTTGCACAGAATAACACAGTGTTATTAAATAAAACTGAGCCACAGCGCACACCACACAGCAACCACAGCGTATGTTCTGTTTTGTCAGTTACTCAAGGGACTGGGCAAGGGAATCTGAACAAGGAGGAGAGAACTAATTAGAGGCAACAAGGATCAACAAAAGAAGTAGGGTAAGGTGGATTCATCCACAGGGGAAGCACACTGCCCTGTTCCAGAAAATCACAAGTAGTGGTTGCCGCAGTGTTCAGAGCCTGCCTCTAGATGTAAAAATAAGAAACCCACACCCGAAGTTTCTGGATATGTGTGATGGACTGAATGTTGTTAATGTCTTAAACATTGTCAAAATTATAGAAAAACTTTTTATCAAACTGCAAAGAAGCAAAAGCCTGTTTGTGACCACCGAGGCATTCCACCTCCCCAGTGCCTCCTGACTGGAATTTGGACTGTTACTGGGGACTTCAGATGAGACTGTTCTCTAATCATCTTAAGTCAGAGGAGCAGTAAACAAGATCCACGGGGTGGTGGAGGAGAAGGATTTTGGGAGTGTTATGTTGAAATCTCTACACACTAAATCAAAGAAGTAATCACTCCACTCCTGGAAAGACTAGATACACATGGGACATTCATGTGAGAGGCAACTGAGAAGGGTCATAAACCATCAAAGACCCAAAAAGCTCTCTCCTGACTTATTCTTGCAGAGTACTGCACTACCAGAGGACTGCACGTGATCCAGGTGAGGCAACAAATCCTGGCATCTCCTGAGCATATATTAATCCATTGGATTCTATGTTTTGTAGGATCCTCACCACCAAGAAGATCAGAAGAAGTAGACCCATGGAACAACACAGAACGCCACATCACCATAGTGGTGATACATTTTCTATTTCAGTCTGTCACTTTATTTCTTCCCGCCCTCCTTTCTCCTATTTCTTTCTCTCTTTCTATCACATTTACCATTAAATAAAACCCATATTATTGACTTTGGCATCTGGTCACATTTGTGCCTTTATTCAGGAAGAGGCATTTCTCACAATTTTAATAACCAGATCCTAACAATGTAGCTACTCAATATCATGTAGTAGCACCTTAAACCCCCAAGTTGGTTCTGAGTTTGAATGAGGATTCCTACTTACAGTGCTATTTCTGTATTTTCATCATTTCAAGAAAAATGCAGCATCAAGAACTTATTCTCCTTCTCACTTTCCTGAAAAATATTCCCTACACTCTACTGCTTCATTTTCTCTCGACATGAATACTGAAGTGCTTCCTGAAGCCTGTGACCTCCAGCAGATGTGGGCATGAAATGAACTCCTAGACTCTCAGCCATCCCAGAACGGTAATGCCAGAAGTCACGAGAGGCTGCACAGCTTCAAGGATCTTAGACTTTCTGGCCAAAATTTTGGCAATGCAGGCTCAAATCTTTCAGCAATTAGCTGTGGGTTATTGTAACTTTATTTTGAACAAGAGGCATGAAAATACTGATCTTCATCCCAACTAAAATCACAGGTTTTTTGGCTGAACTCTAAAATTATTTATTTTATGTCTATAAAATAGAAACTCAATGATTAGTAGCATTTCACAGTACTAGTGGTTGCCACACTTCTTTCTAAAATGAGATGATTCACTGTATTAATAACTACTATAATTGAGAAGAAAATAGTTAAAAAATAAGTTGCAAGAGTTAAATATATTGCTACTTCTCTTTCAGAGAAGAGAAATATCTAGTACCAAAGTCTGTACTAATATTGAATGCAGTTATAAGACACTTTATGAATTCTATTAGGGGGGAGGGTGCAGAATCACCCTGATTGTGACGTAGTCACTTGCCCACGGGGGTTTTACAAGACACACAGTTGATAATTATTAAAAAATAATTTAGATTGAAGAACATTCTATACCAGAATGAATATTTCAAATTATCTTCTATGGCATTATCCAAACAGAGCTGAAAGATACCTAGAGAAATTACTTTGTCTATTACGTACCCCAAAGTCGACTGTATCACAGTGTTTCCATGATTATCTGAGTGATTTCCTCTTAGAAACCTGCAGTAATTACCTTTGTTCATAGTTTTTTTAATTAAATAATAAATCCAAGTGTTCTGCAATGAATTGCCACATATTAAAAAATCTGAGCTTCAACACAAATATTTGCACAACAATTTTATAATGTTTGTATCTTCTCCAATTAATGCTATAAATTCTTTAACATAAAAACCATTTTATTCCTGTTGCAGTCAATGGGCAAACTGTAGTGCAAAGGATTTGATGTTACCTGAGTAATTTATAAAGTTAATGTAGTGCTGAATAAATGTAGAATTAATCAGTACCACATTTGAAAAACACTCCAAATACCGTTAGCATTTTCCTCGCTGTTAGTAGAAAATTAGCTCATAATTTAGTTTCATGGTAATTTCATTATTCACTGGGAAATATTTTTATGTCTTGTTATGAGAAATGAGAAACTGTATGCATAATTTTCTCTGCAGAAAAATAATTAAGCTAAGTGGAACATGCCCCTTGATAGAAGCATTTACATGCATAAGATTTCATTTTGATGTTCCAGCTGTGGACCTTCTCTGAGCAAACATGTGACTTTAGGGCTAAGTGCACATATCCAGCAGGAAATTACAGACTCCAAGCAGGTTGTATTCATGACATAAGACACTTGAGAGCTCAAAGACCTGAAATGCACGTATTTGTACCATCTGCCTGGGTGCATGTTCTCATCAACTGCAGAAAGGATGGAACTTGGCTAAGTATCTCTCCCACCTGTAGACTAAAATTGTATTAAATGCTTAAACTAACTCCATTTATGCAGTTTGATTCTGCACCTTGCCAGCTGTTATATTTCTGTTTAGCATCTTTAACTTCTTTACACAAACTTCTTTTCATTCAAAAGTTTGTTTCATTCAAGGAGAAGTATCCATTAAAATCTAATGGTGGAGGGGTTTTGCAGTAATGAGATATTTCTTGCCATAATTATTACTCTTCCTGAACCATTTGGCTATTGATAGTTCTTGTTTCTACTTAATTTGATTCTAATTTTCTGCCATTGATTAATTCCAGGTCAGGGGATCCAGTAACCATAAAGTCAGAACACACAGTGTCTCCCAACTAGAGAAGTACTCCATTAAAAAAAATAAAACACACCCGCTTGGAAATAAGCTATGACATCCATTGCCTCTTGACTCTTTCATTTCACAAAGAACTGGATCAACCCATTACTTTAATGCCATGACAAATAATATAGCTGACAATAAAATCCTCAAATTTTATCATGTCCCATATATAACTAATTTGAAAGAAACAAAGATGATGCTTCTGCTAGTTGTTGACTTCTGATACTTCTGCTTGACATAGAATCAAGATACTAGTAGTGAATGAAGACCAGGGGACAGATGCTGTACATTGCAAACTGAAAAACAAACTTCTCTGAGACCTCTGAGAAGTCACACTCCATGCAAGAAGACACCTGCAGAGGCAACTCATCACAGTTCTTCCATGACAAAGAAAGTAAAGGAATATTTACCTTTTAAATGACTGAAGTTAGATCAGGTGAGACAAAGTCTTTAATACTTTTTAAATGAAATGTTTGAATTAAGCTGAAATAGCAATCACAAGTGAGACCTTTATAGCTGCATNAAAAAAAAAAAAAGGAGCAGAAGAGAATAGAAGGAAACTCTAGTCTCATTTATAACTCTGATGTAAATTCTTTAATGTATAGGTAAATCTTGCTGTTAGACTTCATCATACATATACATACTTCAATTTCAGCAGCTTATACAAGTAGAGAATCTGTCCTAGGTGTTCCATTTTGTGAAGTTTGGAGCACTACCACCTTCACGCTGAGAGAACACCACAAATCAATAACAATAAACTGTGGCAAAATGCTTGAAAGAGTGCACAGACTTGTGTATTAAGCAGCAAAGATTGTTTGGATTTTGCGGAATAAATGTATATTGTGCTGTTTGAAATTACTGTAAAAAATGTACATCAATCACAATCCCATGGATCAGAGAATAAAAAGTATAAAAAACTAATAGAGCTGATAGTATTCAAATAGCAGCAAAATGAAATCTGAATCATGAAAATGAGACTTTGAAAGAAAACAAATGTCCAAAAGAGGAAATAAACTAGATTGAATTCAACAACTGGTTTCATTACTGAACACATGGTCATTTTGATGAACCAGTTTACCCTACAACAAAGTGTTACTTGCTCTGTTTTGATGCACAGTGCATGCAGGGCCATTTTGTGTGATGTATTTGCAGGTTACTAAGTATATATAGCAAATCAGTAGGCTGAGTTGATACCATCCACACTGGTGTCACTCATCATTAGACAGATGGTATGAATTCACAGTGACATGTCCTGTGATACTAATTATTTTTTACTCTACAAAGACTGTTTGCAACTATCTCTGACTTTATTACACTGGTAGTAATCAGATGCATATTCAAAAATCTCTACTTGTTAATGCAAAATTAGCAGAGCAATCATCAGTACCCAGTTGCCTTAGATTTCCCACCTGTTGTTGGGGAGCAGATATTTTGATTTGTAAAAGCGAATGTGGTAAGTTGAGTCTTTTTTCCTCTATTACAAGAATTAGAGTTTACAAAAGCAGATGATTTCAACAGTGAATGCTAAAATTGTTTCTGGCTGAGACAGATTTAGTTCATTTCCCACTTGCTCAGAGAAGGAATATTCTCCTTTGCTAAGTTTGCAAAACATCTGTCTATTTTTCTGCAGGTCCAGAATAACATTTTAACTATAGTAAAGTCCAGGAGGACACATCGAGCATGTTTGGGTCTGCATCAGGGAACTCTTGCATCTGGCAGTTGTAGCAGCTGCTAAGCGCAAATACTACAGAGGAGAACAGGAAGAGCATGCTGTTGCTGTTATAATGTCTAATTATTCATATGACAAGGGTTTTATACTGTCAGTTCACTTTATTTGTAAATTTCATTTAACTTCTGTTAAACAATTGTTAGACAGAATGGCAGGGTGTCTGTGTCTATGTTTCTGTTTACATTAGTGAATTGGGTGCATTGTTTCTTCAATGTATATACTGAAGGAATTTAAAGAACGAGGAAATAAGGACCTGTATCTAGGCCATGCACCCAGGTGTACAAGGAGGTAGGAGAGCATCCAGGGTCTTTCTGCCATACTTTTAGCCAGGGTGAGCAGAAAGCCACCATTTCCAAAATCTTTAGGGAGAAATGCTCTACATTGCATTTAGAAAGGCAGTTATCGTCCTTTACTTGAAACTCACGATCATTTCAACAGTTCTTTCATTTCTGCTTTTCTGATTGTAGATTTCCATGGGAATCGAGCTGCTGAGCTAAACACAGAAGCAGCAGGGCATGAAAAGCTTCTGTCATTATGTGGTACTTCAGCTACTGCTGAAGACTTAATTTATTTACTCTGCACAAAGTAAAAAGGTCATCTCTTAAATGTGTTATGTATCTGAATCATACAAGGCACAGGTCACTTTTTCCTCAGGGGAGCCTGGAAAACACTTCTAGCCTACTGACAATAGTAGTAAGAATGGCAGCTCAAAATTTTGATCCATGTCAGATGGCTGGTAATAGGCTTGATTTTTTTATTTCTTCTCGTACACACCTGGTATCAAAATTCATTGTTAGCAGCTCCATTTTCTTCTAGTCTTGTAAGCAGTCATCATGGGATGTCTGTAAGTGTTAGCTGTCTCTCCAGAAGCTTCAACCAGTAGTAAGCCACCAAAGTTTTTGGTGGCCACAAATCTGAGAGTCCAAAATAGGACTGAATTCCTATGCTGAGGAATTATTAATTCATTAAAAACTCTGGTCTGTTTTCTCCTATGTTCTAGTTGAACAGGGAAAAGTAGTGAAAGAAAAATATTTTCATTAAAGCAGCAATTTGTCAAGGAAAGAACAACTTTGTTATGGAAAAAAATTGTTTTATAGAGATGATGCATGAGGAAAAACCCTCCAATTCAAAAGAGACCAAAAAAGCGCATTGTAAGAGGTAATTTCTCAGCAAGACTGTTCCCTCATATAATGTATTGATCAGATATTAAAACAGACATTAAGTTCCATCTACCCAAGTAACACCACCAGTCTGTGGGGCCACATATGCAGTCAACACCATTTGGGGTAGTGTTGGAAATTACATAGCTTCCCTAAATTTTTAGTTAATTTTAGCAAATGGCTAGGTTTCTTTCTTACAGGCTCTTGTTAGTTTGATCATTAAACCACCAAAGTTTTGAGTTTCTCTGGACTAGCTCCGACAAGATTTAATAAACAAAGCTTGAGAGAAGAGTTTGAAGATTGGATATCTGAGATCTTTACGGCCTTCAAAGACATGTTGGAGTAACAAAAAGACACAGAGGAGATTAACAAAAACAGTACAGCCTGAAAGTTGGAAACTCTCTGTCTGAGGAAGATTGATAAGAGGACCAGAGATTGCAGTCCAAGTCACCCAAAGAAGGATAGACTACTAATCAAATTAATTGGGTAACTTAGAACCTGTGAACATTAATTTCCTTGTTTGCTAAAATGTATAAATACATGAAAAGTCTCAGAAGGGACATATGTGACTGGAATGATTCACTACCTATCCCTGGCCAGAATAAAGTAATGCCTGGCTCACTAACTGAAAAGTAGTGTTGGAGGGTTTTCTTTCTTCCAAACAATTTTTGGTGACAGAAGAATTGAGAAGACAGTGTGCATCTCTCCACTGACCACAATAGGCAAGTGCCAGGGAAGGAGATCTGGATGCTACAATCTAGCAGAGAACATGTCTGAGCATCAAATTCAACTAAAGGATTCCTAGGTTGTAGAGCAATCATGGCAGGGGTGGGGGAGGTAGGAGGAGGGGGGGGGCAGGCAAAGAAGGAAAAAAAATACAAAAACACTGTTTTCTCCCTGATGATTTCACAATGGCTCTGCTTGAGTCCATCTCGAATTGGATTTACTCTCATTTATACTGGAACAAATAGGTGGGCCTGTGTTGCAAAAGAAAAACATCAGATTAGAAGATATTAATACTAGAGCAAAATATTTGCACATAGTTCTTCCAAGTTCTGCTTAAACTTTCTACATGTCAAAATGTCCTCTCATATTTCTTCGTGTTGTTAGATCACCTTTGTTTGAAGTCTGACCTAAAATCTGATAGCCTTTTTCCTTTAAATGCCACAGTTCAAACAGTACCAAATATTTGGAAGAAGAACCTGCTAGAGGAATCACAGATATTCACTAGGAAGAATATCTTCTCCCATATCCATACTGTATTTATCACTGATTCAATGACAAGGGAACAACCAGGAACTTTAAAAAGATATGTACTCTTTTCTTGGAAAGAAAAATCACTAACGGTAGTTTTCAAGGCTCATTTTCAGGGATTGCAAACAGTCCCTCTTTATTGCATTTAAAGATGAAAAAATCAACGTGAAAGTTTCAAAGAGACATTTCCTTTCTCAGAGCTCCACATGAAACACACTCAGCAGCAGCAGAGATACCTGAACACAGTCCTGAAATTCCTCATTTATTTCTCTTAATTCCCACTGGAGAAATGGGCCATTTTTCTGTGTTGAACCTGTTGAAAAATATAAATAAGACAAGTTTAGGGATTAAAAGGACCTGGCATTCACTTACATTGGAAAGAACTAGCACTCCAGTGAAATTCAATTTAGTGCTGCTCTTCCTCATGTGATTCACAACCATTTGTTAAGTACCACAGGTATGCTTTCCAGACTTTTCATGTTTATGGATAGCATCTCTGGGTAATATCAGCTACATAAATCTTCAAGCAAATACTATCAAATTTCTGTCATCTTTTGACTCCTAAATACATACATAGATACAAAATCCTTATAGCTCTCTTTATATGGTAGATATTATAGGCCTATGTGTTGCTTTCAATATTCTGGACAAACTCCAAGTAGATCATGGAATGCTGCATTGTTAGATTTTGGATGTCATGGTCTTCCCTCCATATTGCTTTGCTGTGTTAGCTTTTGAGTTCTACTGCTGAGCTGTCAACACTTCATTAGCAAGCGGCCTCACTTAAACACATCTCTTAAATGTTCCTTGGAGGCAAGAAAGGTTTCATTATATAGTTTTACTGGAATTACTCAGCGATTATTCTAAAGAAAAGGATTTATAAGTACTCTGAGTGGGCTTATGTTTTCTTAAATTTTATTTGTATATTACAGAAATGCTTTTTGGCTTAGTTTATATCCACCTTGAGATTTTTGATGGGCAGTAGTTATTTTGGAGCTTTAATTCTGAGGGAATCAATGCTAATTAGATTTATTCTTCTGTGGTAGTGCATACAAGTTGCTGCTGGCAGGTTGTATGAAAATTCTGCTGCTGAGCATGCAAATGTCTACCAAAGCCCTCTATCTGACTTGAAGCAGAGTTCTTGAATGCCTCCCTCAAACTTTCTACTATGTAGTATTTTTGATGCATAATTTTGAGGTAAAAATATGACTAGTAGTGATTTAGAATATTATTTTACATCTATGGTTTTCAGGAATAAAATACATTCAGTGCTATCTTCCTATCATTTTTTTCTCCCCAGAAAACTACATCATTATTGTGATAGTAGATACTCTAGAGATAATAATATATAACAATGCATCTAAGGCCTTATTTCATACATGGGAATAAAAGTGCTGAAAATAAGATAAAGGACTTTCATTTAGTTCGATTGTTACTAACTGATGTTACCTCTAGTATTCTTTCTTCAGGTTTCTTTTATTCAAAACTTTAAAAATCCTTATATGTTGCTTGATCACCATGTCTTCAGATCATTGCTGAAAAAAATAATCTAAAATCTTGTGAAGCTATTTTTTTCCCACTGTTCTTTTGTACGTAACAGCAGACTGGCTTCTGTATAAGGAAGATGATCTCCATACACTGTGATTTCCAATACAGCCATTAGCTGATAAAAAATGTCATCCAATCCCTGGATTGATGTACTATTTTTAATTTAAGGCAGATACCAGGTTTTTTTACAAAAATATTTATGTATATACAAATGTATTCAGTCCTGGAAGGAGAGGATAGCATTTCATGAAGTCTTCAGGATAAGAGAAACGTATCAGCTTTCTCTTGTGTGCTCCTGAGGAGAATTTAATAGTTATGACTACCCAAAGGGAAATCATGAGACCTGGACGCAGAAGAGCCATCAATGGACACAGAAGAGGTAAGACTGGTTTGACTTTTCCACGTGACAGTAAACCACGAGTCTAGATGCAAACAGAGAAAGACCAGGCAGAGGGCGGGGCATCAGGGTATTGGTCTGTTTAGTGGCTGAGCAAATTGCGAGAGGGATGAATCATTAAGTCATTTAGGCTCTGTCAATCTCAGCCGCTGTATTGAGAACCACTTCATACAGCCTGATCCAGAGAAACTCTTACTGTGAGTAGGGAAATAATGTCAGTAAATGCTTGTCAGGATTGACTGATGAAACCACATTGAAGTTGGATGAAATTGCTGCTTTATACCAACAGAAATTCAGAGTGTAGTCAGTGCAAATGAGAAGCTTGGGCAGTGATTTAGCCACTGGTGCAGGGACGTTGGGTTCTGTTAGACCCAGTCTCTGGGTAAGGCTGGCACACAGCAGCCCCAGACAGGTGCAGAGAGGCATCACCAGCAGAGGGAGCTCCTCCTTTTTTTGGGGGGAGGCACCTGTAAGGGAGGCACCTGTAGGGGAAGCACCTGTCAGGGACTGCCGAGAAACTGTCTGCTGCTAACTGGAGTCTGTCACAACCAGCAGCTACCCATTGACATAGAGCTGCTGTTTTTTAAGGTTTTTATACTGTTGGGATGTTGTAGTTAGAATAAATATGTATTGGATAGATAATTATTACTATTTGATTACCTCTGTTTGTTCAATGTTCCAATTGGTCCTAGGAACCCCGGTTACAGCCCCTGATTGGTCCTTGTACCCCTAAAACGCCATAGGCTGGCCAGTGGTGCAGTACAGCACCACCATACAAGGTTAACCACCCCTATTTTTCCCTTATAAGTTATGAATCCTTCTTCCCTTTTCCTTTTGTGTTGCGATCCGCCCCTAACTCCACCCAAGTTCTAGAGTCCTCCAACCAAACCCTATGAGAGTCCCATGCGCCCCCTAATAAAGTGTTCACGCCTGTTCACATCCTTCCCTGCGTGGACCGTTCCTTCTTTCCCTCGGCGGACCGTGTCACCTTTTCTGTTTACTAACAGTGAAATGGGTACCTTTTGACTGCAGAGGAAGGAAAAGCTTGGAGGGAGAGATTAGGCTTTCTTCTTCTGGCATTGATTGTTTCAAAACCATTTGGAACAAATGATGCAGCGAGATCCAGCTTTTTCCCCACACTTCAGTGCACTGTTGCTACCATAGATACAGTTATTTACAACTCTAATTTGTAATCATGCCTCTGCTATTTAAAAAAAAAAAAAAAAAAAAAAGCCAAACATTGTCCTAAAGGATAGGCACATACCATAGTAACAGGGAAAAATGAAAAATATGAAGCCTTCTCCTTTAGCTATCCTTAATCTCTTTAGAGACTGCTCTTCAGAACTCAGAAACATTGACTCAACACCTGAGTACCCAGCACTTTAATATTTGAACACTGTTTAATAGGTTGCTTTATACAATACAATGATTCATGTGTCTTCAGTCACATTTTTTTTTTGGTGGTGGCAGTGGTTGTTGTTATTATTTCAGTCTTACTTCATTCCTCAGGTAACCAAAGGCACCAAGAGAAGTACAGCCTCCATACACTGTTCTCATCTTGTTTTATTTTCATTTCAGCTTGGATTTTGAGCACTGCAGCTGAGCTAATTCAATTTACAGGCTCATTAACCAGACTGCAAATGAAAGGAAGACAGTGCATCTCCACAGGAATTCTCAGTATCAGAATGGTCCCTGGGTTTTAAAACCTCAGGAGCTCCTGGTGCAGCATTAGTTTCCTTTCTCATACCTGTGACCCAAAATAGGATCCAAAAGGTAAAGAAAGTGGCAAACTGGAAGGAAAATTCTAATGTTTTTTCCTCCAGTAAATACTAAATTGCTTGTGAATTTCTCTAGATGATTCCTGATCAAATCTATACAAATAATGACTGACTTGCCACAAGGTTTTTAGCATAAATCTCTTTTTTTTATTATTTTTTTCTGATTTATCTTAAAGCTATTTCAAAACAAATATTTTATTTCGCCCTTGGAATCCCTCTCTTTCTACCTCTACCTTGATTTGTCATGGCTGAGGGATAGTGACAGCGTTCAGCACTGTTTCCAGAAGGCATGTCTGAGTGCTGCATCCTGAGCCTGCCTGTACAAGCTTTTTCAAGTGAGGCAGCCACACAACATCATTAGTGATCACATGCTTATTCCATCTTTTAGTTATGAGATTCTTTCTAAGAATGTGAAATTCCTTCATTTATAAGTGTTTTTTGGTCAGAACACTTTTTGAAGGGGCCTTTTGTTTTGCATTAATTTGTTTTGGTTTTATTAATTTTACTGTAACTGTTCACTTACTATTTCTTATTACTTTGCCCCATGATGCTGTGGAGATGGCTGAATTGTATCAGTTCCCAAAGGATGCAGTCTTCAGCTGAATACACATATAAAAATGACTGTTTCTTCAGTGATGCATATTCATCAGAGGCAAATTCAAATTCACACTCTCATTTTACTAGATTCTTGTATTTGAACTATTCACAAAGGTGAAGTTCAGTGGCAGTCCTAATTGTAAGTAAGCTCAGCAGGAACTCAGACCTCCTTATCTCCCCCCATCCCCCTGCTGATCCCAATATATTGACTGAGGTGCAGCATATTTAATTTTAAAAGTTTACCCTTAGTCTCCAGTTAACAGCACACACACACAGTGTCAAGCAAACCCCATTCACAAACAATGGCCATTATGTCTGGTAGTTAAATACCTGGTGACTAAATGTCACCTCTTTGAATGCAAAAGCTATTGCATTGTCCAGAACTGTTCCTGGACCACTGAGCAGCATAATGATTCCTGATAAAATAGGTACCTGAGATGTCTGATACAGCAATGAATTTTCATAGACATGCACTGTCACTAGAATACCTTTATTGTGGTCTCCAAAGGCATGCATTTATTGGACTCAAAAATCTCCTTTCTGCTGGCTATTCAGTTCCAGGCCAAGTAATTTGTGATATTTACCCTTACAAATCTTTATGCATCTTACATTTTTAGGAGCAGAGTCTCATATTTCTGCAGAAGACTTTGTTTATTTTCAGCAACAACAACCCAGATGAAAGGTAAGTCAGCTAAGCAGGTGAAGATTTCTTTTCAAAAGTGAAGCATTTCAGTGGTTTAGCTCTAACACAGGGATCAGATCATTTAAGAATGTCCCACTGAGTGACACAAATGAGTCTTAGTCATCAATAGTATTTCCTAAATGTTAAAAAATCCTGAGTGAGGTACCCTAAAATCTCGAGACTGGGTAAGTATTGTACAATTTTTAAATGTGAACATTTATTTTCTCTTTGATCTTGATTCTGTTATTGCACTCCTTTGTTATTTTAAAGCCTTCCCTTGCAACAACATTGAGATCAATCACATTTTTCAGGGAGCTGAAATTTTCATATAATCCTTTTACTGCAATTGTTGTACAATCACCCAGGACCGTGTCCAGTCAGGTTTTGAGTAATCACATTTTTCACTCTTTTTCTGAAGATCACCAGTTATTGTGATACAGCAAAATTGTAAGGATTGCCAAATCTATCCTCCTAGGGGGAGGTGCAACAGAGTTCATACAGCACCTTGCATCTCTCTTGAACATCCTCAGTACATTCTATCATTTAAGGATTGGCTAGCAAAAGTTACAGTCATTAACTTACACATCAAAAGTCATTGTCTTCGGTGAGAAGAGTTCTCAACACCTGGCATATGATAATCCATCAGCCACCTGCTTACATGGGTTTCTATGGACAATTCTTACCAGGTCTCTATTATCACAGTGTATAAGCACAGAATCTTATTTTAGAATATTTTCACAGGGTGGTGCAAAAGCATTCATCAGTTATCCACATTGCTTAACCAGAGAACAGCTGGAGAGCAAGTTGTCACCCCTTGCTGTGGGAGGACTTGTGATTTGAAGTGAACTTCTTTACAGATGCTGGCTATAGAACTATCTATAGGTCGCATGGCCTTAATTGCCCTACCTGGCATTTCAGTGATAGCATTTTGATATTTCATTACAGACCAGACCAACATAAATCTTTCTCAGAGGGACGCTCACACTGCCCACTACACAAGGGTGGTTGAGACTTGTGAAGGTTGGTATAAACACAACATGGACGCTAGCAGCTAATGAAAGAAGCACTTTGGTCTTTGAAGTAATCATATATGACATTTCCCAGACCCTCAATAATATTTAGGCACTTCAGTCCTCCTGGAGAGATCTAAGTCTCAGAATAGAAGACAGAGTTTCTAAGCATCTTAAAGGCAGATCGGCAGCAAGCATGGTGCCGTATGGCATTGACCTGACCTGGCCCACTATTAGCCCTCAAATGGCTGGACTGGTCTTTCTTGATAAAGATGAACCCTAGACCACCTTCCAAATTTTATTTGTGTTGTTACAGTCCTTCTTTCCTTTAAAAATGTCAAAAGCACACAGGCACAAAAGTAAGGTACGAGGTTAAAGCCTCGCTGTGTCAAGAGAGGGTCAAGTGGTGAGGTGGAGGCTTTCTCTACTCTCTCTCCCTTTGGCATCTTGACAGTGGAGGGCAACACAGAGTGTAGGAGGGAACCAAGTAATAATTTTCATGAGCAAATGGGATAAAGTTCCTATCAGAAACACTAAGGGAATGGTTCTTTGGTTTTGGAATCTCAGCTCAGCTTTAACAATGTATTTCCTTAGAGTTTTCATTAAAATACTGCTTTTTGAAAAATGTAGTTTTTCAAATTTGGAGCAAAAATGAAGAAAATTCTCACAGAATGCCTTTCTATGCTTTAATGAGCTCTGTATTACTACTATTTGCTCATGTAATACAGATTTTTTTTATTTAAGTCAAGGATGTCAATTTTCATACATATTATGCATTCTTATCCAAAGAGTACTTTAAACAATCATTGTAGCTGAATATATTAAACATTTGTACACTTTTGATCATGTATATTTCTGTTACTTAGGACACTATTGATCATATGATATGGTTCATAGGCATGAAAAAATGTTCATTGTGGGATAAAAGCAGACAATATCACAATATTACATGATTGTTTTACTGAAAATACATATGTGTCATAAAATACTGGTTTATATTGATAAATAATTGATTTGAATAAACATAAACTTTAAGTCCCAGTTTTGGTTGTCTATGACTACAGCTGGAGTAGATGTTTACACATGCACATTCACTGGAACGAAATGCCTGAATGTGTCTTGTTCTTTTCCTGTCTGGAAGAAAACAAAAATTGTTTCCTACCTCTTGGAAGCATCTTTGTAGCCCTCATTTTATAAGATTACACTAACCAGCACCCAAAATGACTGATTTCAAAAGCTGGTAGGTTTCTTTGGTGCACACGAATTGAATCTGGTGCCATCAACTGGAGTCAAGTGAGTCTCACTTAATCTCATAGTAAATTAATAATACAGATGATCTTTCATTTTTAGAAAACATGTATTGATGCATTTCAGGTCTATATCAAAACTTCTTTGACAAATGCTATTCATTTGACAAATTGTATGTGTTTCAGTGTCATCTTTGCAGTCCTTGCACCTCCCTTTCTCTGTACAAACTTCTCCCAGCTTGAAACATTTTTCTCTAACTTTCAGGTGCCATTAACTAGAAAATAAGGCAGAGTGAGAAAGATATTAATTGGTATAATAATTTCCATTATTTTCATATGCAATGCTTTCATTAGGAGAAAATATTTTACTGTGATGAATTCTCTGAAAGCCTTTTAATCAAATTCAAAATTCATGGCAAATAGAGTAGTCAAGGCAGAAATGTTTGTAATATTGAGCAAAGTTTTCACAGTCCTGATTTTTCTCCATTGTTCCCATCCCTGCTCATTTGGCTTCCCCACCACTCAAGCCTCACTGCTTCGCCTGCCTTCCAAATCTGAGCTTTTTTTTTTTGATCCTTCCTTGGAGGAGCTGAATCTCTCTATTGCTCTTACAGTAAAATAATATTATAATTTAGAATGTCTAGCTTGTAAACTTTCAGCAATATAAGCATTTGTTTTCAGTAATTCCTTCTTTGTTAGCTATGTAGAAGAAATATATAGCTCCTCTGACCGGAACAAGATAGATTACAGCCAAGTCATTTCCCACCAAATTATCAAACTATGCAATTTGTTGTTTCATGATCAATAGGTGGTGTAATGTAAAAAGTGATTTCATACTTCTCTGGGTCCTGTAATGAAATAATTTTATTATACCAGAATTATATGTATTATCCTCAAACTAACTGGAGAGCTGAATGTGTTATCTTGAGAAACACACATATTGCCAAAGTGAACTGGCTGATGCTTTAACAGTCCTTTTTTTTACAGTGTGACCTGAGAAAGCTATCTGTCTTCAGTGTTTCTGAAAAGCTAGTATTTTAAGGGAAGAAGTGCAATATTTCATTTGATTTGGGCATTTCAATTATTGTTTCCGTGGACAGAATCAAGAACCAACCAAAATTTATGCAGGAATAAGAAATTAAAATATATTTTCAAATGGAGCTTGAACTGAGGCAATGACTTCAATGCCCATTGATTAAACTTGTTTCTTGTTTAAATAGTCAAACAATGTGACAAGACAGTCATTTTGTACCTAAGGTCCAACAATGCAAAGTAAAAGTTGACATTTACATCTTTGCTGGTTTATGCATGTTTTCCTTTGGACACTGTTGCTTCATGGGTCGAAACCACAACCTCTAACCTGAAGGTTTGAAATATATACTATTGAAATAATGATTAAGCATTTACTAATTAAGCGATATAGTACTAAGAAAGTAATTGCCTAATAATATAATTAAATAATAAGCATATAACTACTACTAGTTTAGTGACATAATTTTGCATAATTCTTGTAAACAATTACAAATCTATTATCACTCAAGTATTATGAAACACACACAACTACTATTGAATTAGAGCTCTATCATCTTTTCCTCCCACCACTACTTAGGAACCAGCTGAAAATCCACCTATCCAACATCTAGTCTTTCAGAACACAGATCTGATGGAAAGCTCAGTGGGTTATTTATGAGATCTCTCTCCAGCACCCCAGAAGATGGGCCAGCATCTCAGTTTACAAATCACTTTCACTGTTTGTAGACATCTATGCTCCTAGCACCAGAAGATTCACCCCCTCTCATGTTCCTTACCTGATAATACACCTTATTTCAATTTACTCTGTTTCCAGCACCACCTTTTTTCTACTCTTGCACCTCCTTTCCTTTGATCAAACTCTTCCTTATGGACCAGATCCTTTGCTTGAAGGCACATCAGGCTAATCTTCACCTTTTACTGTAGTGGACCTATTTTGTACTTGAAGCTCTTAGATGGTGCAGAATCCTTTCTCTTGGTGCTGGAAGTCACCAACTTCCATCCTTTCACTTCTCCAGAAGTTGCACTTACCTTAGGACTTGGTGTGGATTGTCTGCTTTTATGCTGCAGTTAGGGTCCAGCTGCTGCATCTCAAAGAGCCCATCTTCTCCACTGAATGAATTCTTCTCCAGATTTCTCTTCCCTCCGTAACTCTTCCACTTGGCAGCACAGAAGAGCATCTCACTTGGTATCACAGAGAGGCCCAAGGCATTCCTACAACCTGAGTGTTGTAGGGTTGCATCTGTCACCTAATGCTCACTCTGCCCTAGCAGGGACAGCTGCTCAAACACCTCTGAGGAAACTGCTCTACCACATGTCACCACCACAACTATGCACCAAGTTCTTCAATAGGCCTGTCCAAAGCACCATCTAAAAGGGTGCTTGATCCTCCCTAACTAGTGGACACTGAAACAAAAGCTTCAGTCATTCTGGGTCAAGGGTGGCTTATCATGGTTGGTAGAAGCTGCTAGAGCTTCATTAGGGTTTACACCCTTGTATCTCCTCTTACCTCATTCTTACCCAGCAGGCACCCTTAAGTTTCTCAGACGTTTCCCAGTGATCCTTGACCTTGGACCCAGAAGGTCCAGAAGCTCCCAAAGCGGAACCCACACAAACTGCTGCAGGAATTACTGAAACCCTATAGAGAAGCTAAAGAAACACAGAGAGCCAACAGCTTGGACCAGCTCAGAGAACAGTAAGCCTCACGAAGCTTTATACAAGTGAAATAGGAATTAGATAACCCCAAATACCTGGAAAAGTCTAAACAATGTCTGTATAGGCAAGCTTTGAATTTGGAGGGGAAACATTTGCTGTTATGGTTTTCCATGGCTGTTTTGCTAGACCAACCACGCACTGCAAATCTGAATTGGAACTCTGAATGGGGGATATACTGATTTAAAAGGGTATTTCTTAGGGCCAAGTGGGAGCAGAAGAAGGGCACAAAAGCCCTTGTCCAAAGCCTGACCTGATTATGGTATTGACCTTATGCTGCAGGTTTTATGCATCAATACTACAGACAGCCAGAAATTTTGGACTGTGGCATGTGTCTCTCTGACATTATTGCAAAGGCTTTTCCCTGTGGCCTCATATTTTGCTGCATCCCTTGATGGTAAAGTTATAGTTTGGTACTTACTACATGTGCAGACCTGGAGCTCACCTATTTATCTGCCTCTCAGGTTGTGCAATGGAAGATTTTGCAGACACCTGACTAACCTGCGGCCACTGAAAGAGAAGAGAAAGCAAGCCATGTGATCAGGCATAGATCTACAAGAAAGCTTTGTCTCTGGGTGGCCTCAAAATTCACTGTCTTTTAGCTCTGCAATTTTTTTAGTTCCCAATGATTGTGTGTACACTGTTATGTGAAGTGCTCTATAAGCTTGAAGTCCAAATAGATCTTCATCTGCATTGCTGCAGTGTGGGATGTCCCCATGATCTGCCAAGTTTTTAGGCTAAAGGGAAATCTTAGGTGTAGACTGTGTTTAAAGTGTCTCTTAGAGCTCACTCGCCCTGTAAACAGGATAATGCATCTATTTGACATATTGGGATAACCATGACAGACAATACAAAAATTGCAGGTATAATGTAGATGAATCATTTGGAACCGTGATGTCCAGAAGCAGAGGTTTCTTACACACTTGTTTTCAGTTCATTCATTAGGATGTTTGCATAGATGCAACCAAATGAAACAATAAATTCTGAAGAATGTAAATATGCTCAGGGTAAACACAAACCTGTGGAGACCTATAAAGGGAAATCAGTACATTCTCAGCCTCCATTTTATCCATGTTTTGTTTACTATACAAACGTGGAGAGGCAGAGGTGATGAAGCATTTGCTCAGGAATTATTCAGCACCATCTGGCATCTTGAGGCAATTAGTCTGCACTGTACCTCCTTTGGAAACCATAGCAACTCTACAATAACTTAATTGTCTTCTTTGATGATGGCATAATAAATAATGTGCCACTACTGTAATATACTAATTAATGTATTCTCAACTGCCCAGCTGCTGTATACAAACACACTGTCTATTATGGGTTTCTTGGTAAGAAATGTTTGCAAAACAGAAAAAGAAAAGGATTCAAAAAGAGCATAATTTTTCATGACCTCACTCCTGGATAAATTCAAGGAGGAGCTGGTATGTGATTTAATTGATTAAGGATTGCAGGAATCTAATTAATGTCAGTCAGCATGATATATGGGAAATAGATTGGTTTTGTCAAACGAGTCTAATTGCATTTCTAAAGAGCACAAGCTTTGATAATTTAAAATAACAAAGCAGATGTAATCCACACATCTCCATAAGGTATTTGATGTACCACAACATGAAAAAATATTACTCAAAATTGGTGTTAGTATCAGTAAGGTGTATGTTAAAAAGATCATGAAATGGCTAACAAATCGGGGAGGGGGCTTTAGCAGGGCTGTGTGGAAGTCAAATCTCAAAATCACAGTTTCACTTGGCAAAATGCAATTCTTTACATCTAAAAGCAATGAACACAACCTATTCAGCTAAAATAAATGAATCAGAAAAGTAGTGAATCTGAAAAATATCTCAGAGTAAGACTGAGAAATTTATCTAGATTGTTGGACAAAGAAATCAAGCTAGTGAATTTGGTAGTGACAAAACCTTTGTTAGAGTATGATTAACAAAATTTAGATGCATGTTAGTATGCAATGCAGGCTAAAGTAAAAGAAATTATTCAAGATTGGAGAAAATACTCTAGAACAGAAAAATGTGGCCATTCTGCAGCACTGGCCCTGACACTGGTCAGTGTTTTCAAAGGTGGGGTGAGAAGTCATACAACCACAGCAGATCAGTGGAAACAAGCGCAGTTGAGAGACGAGGGTTATTTGCACCATGTGTCATCCTTTCCTCAATTGCTTCCAGAATCTGTGCTTGTACTCCAGCATAAGGCTGCCCTACACAGTGAACACATGCCAGCTTGCTCAAAACTAGCCCAGGGATCTCTAATCAGGCCCAGCATCATTTATATAGACATGAAAGTACCCTGCATTTTGTGTCAAACTCCATTCAGACACCATGCAATATGAGAAACTGAAGCTAAATGCATATTCACGTCCCAAAATCAAGTTGGATAGTTCTCAGGAACACCCAGGCTTAGTCCAGGAGATGGTAATAATATAATGGCCAGTGATACATAGAGGATGTTTCAAGAAGTGATAACCTGGCCCAAATCAGTGAGGGAAACCCATGATTTAACAAAAATATAGTCATCTCAGTCTCAGTCTGTGATTACCACCATTACATTGTCACACTGGGAAAAAACAGCAGTGTGATTATCCAGTCCTGGAACAGTACAAAATTTGAAAATAATGTGTTTTCCTTAAGACTCAATTTAACTAGTCAGAGAGATTTTAAAATCAGATATTTGACACTAAAATAGCTCCAGTAAAACCCAGATTCCTTTATAATGGTAAAATGAATTTGGAAATTTCTACGGGGAAAACGTGAAATTTAGCCAATAGAGTGTTACTTAGTGAGAGTTAAATAAGAGTGCCATTGTCACACATTAAGAATGACAACAGAAACATCTCCTTAGTGATCAAAGTATTAATTTCATCTTGTAGTGGATAAAACAAGGAGTAATGAGTACAAATTGAAAGAGGGAAATTTATGTTAGATACAAGGAATAAATTCTTTACTTTGAGGGTGGTGAGACAATGGAACAGGTTGCCTAGGGAAGCTGTGGGTGTCCCAACCCTTGAGGTGTCAAGGACAGATTGGATTAGGCTGTGAGCAACCTGGTGTAGTGAGAGGTGTCCCTGCTCATGGCAGGAGGATGCTGGGACTCGGTGATCTTTAAGGTCACTTTGAACCTCTCAACACCCTGTAAATTCTATGAATTCTGTGATTTTGTAAAACACTGGCACAAAACATCATGTTTATTTTTCTCTTATTGTCTCCCCCAGGCCTATTGGTCATTTTAGCTAAGACCCACCTTTGTTTCCTAACATAGATATGACTGTGGTGTTTTCCCAGCTCCTTAAGAAGGAATGCACATTTTGAAATTCAGTGTGAGTAAATACACTTGTATTTACTGAATGGTGACTGAAATACTTTATGACCTTATGACCTTATTTTTACAGTGCCCAGCCCCATGCTAGCCTAGGACAAAACAACACACACAGACCCCTCACAACAGACCTAGCACAATTTATGGCAGTATAAATGGCAAGTTATGAACAGTCCTAGAACAAACATATCAAAGATAATAACTTATATAGTAAAGAAAACCATTTGTGGTTCTAAAATGTAATGACAGGTTAAAATATATTGATATATTAAAAAAAAAAAAAAAAAGTAGCCAAGCATATACACAGGGCTTTTATCACAAGACAGTCATGATTTATGCTTATAACCATTATGACTCATATTTGACTCATGGTAAGTGAAATTAATTTGATTCACAGGCATAAGCACAAATACTTTTTTCCTGTGGGATGCTAAGAGTTGTTTTGACTCATTATTAGTACCACCCCAGATGACCATTCCTGATATATCTGGGGAAAACAAAAAACTCAGGAAGTCAAATTCCACTGAAGTCGTCCCCATTCCAGCTCATGGAAAGACACAGGGGATTGACTGCGCAGTTTCTTCCCTTCCTCTGCCAGCCGACCCTTCCTTTAGAGAGATGGCATCTAATGAGGCTGAATTTGTCACGGCGGAGGCTTCCCCAGGCTGCCCCATGCCGCGCCGCTGCAGTGCCCGCAGGCTGCCACACGAGGGAACGTGTCCCGGGGAATACGCACCCCGAAGGGGGTCCCGCAGCATCAGCCCGAGTGAACAGCTACGGCGCTACAAGCTGGGGTGTTCTGAGGGCAGTACCCTCACTGCCACCAGCTCGGTGTTAGCAGGACACACAACAACATCACGGCGAGAACTCTCGGGTAAAAACAACTTTTTGTCATTTACAGGATGACCGCAATTATTTGACAGGCTCGGGCAAAAGTCTCGAGCTTTACATATACTCCTGTGAAAAGTTGATCGTGTAGTATTTCATGCAAGCCAGTCAATAGAAATTTGTTAAATTGATTTCTCTACTTTTAAATACTGAAAAATTCAAGGACTGCTATTACCTTCAGTAGAACAAGTTTCAGCCCAGACTAAGGAACACACTCTAGACTTGTATAACTGAAACAGAATTCAATAATGTATGTATTTTTTCTTGATTCCATTATATGAGCATACTTCATTGTTCATTTTCAGAGATACTGGGAGTTACGCATAAAAATAACAGTAACTGTGTCTATGTAATGTGTGGAGTGGGAGGAAAAGGGGGAATTTGAAACAATTTCAGAATTAATAATGGTGTGCTATTCTAGGCACTGCTATTTTATCTTAACTTCACAGAAAACTTCAAAATTGTTTAAATGTTATTTTTTAGATGAGCAATATTAACTACACAAAGTATGTCATGTTCTTTGCAGAAAAAAAGGGAAGGGGATTGAACCATTTCTCTTCCTTTCCCCTTCTTTCCCAATTTTCTCCTTTTCTTCCTCCATCCCCACACTTCCAAGACTTGCATTTTCATGTGAAAGTAACTTTTACCTTCACAACCCCAGTAGCACTAAGCTAATAGACAGCAATCAGCAATCACCAGCACAGTCAGCTGGGGCTTTGTCCTTACAAGACATTTATGGGTACGTGCCAAAGACTGAAAGTTTGTTCCACATGAAACCACTCCTAAACAGTCAGTGGATTTCACCCCTACTAATTAGCCTGAGATACTTCAGCAGCTTGACTTGACAGCCATCATCACTCACAATGCAGAAAACAGTTCAGATCATTTACTGCTTAGACAGGTTGAAGATCTTTCTTCATCTTCATTTCCAAGAATAGATGGATAAATTCTGGTTCCCCTGTTGTAACAACAAAACCACCCTGAGGACTCACACTCCACAAGACAGCCTTGGCTTTTCAAGTGCCTCAACGCACCTGCTACCCTTGCTCCCTTCCTGCCTCCTAAAAGTTAACACCTGCTAGCATTAGTTAGTGCCACGTGGCAATAGCTGACATTCTCTAGGGAAGCACTACCTTCTTGACAGATTCCAGCCCATCACCTGAGCAGTGTGCAGAGGTCTCCCTGTGAACAGAATTACCACTCGCCTACACCCATCCTCCCCAGATCTCAGCAGTGCATCACACTTGCTGAGGTCCTGCCACAACCTCCCTAGGAACATACAGCCTCTTTCACTGCTTACTTGAGCAAAGGCATGTCCTCACCCCACAGTCCTATGGAGGGATTCTTCTGGGCTATGCACCAGGCTATGCAATCTGCTGCATGGCCTTGATGTGGAGCAATGGGAAAATTCTGCCAGCCAACATTTCAGGGCTTCTTTGTAATCTTTGTTTTTGCTAGTCTAAAATCACAAGCAATTTCCATAACCCCATTAGGCAAGGTATTTCAGAAAACACTGACAAACTACATTATATGATTTTTGTAATAATAAGGTCTTTCATCGGGGAAGTCTATGAATAATTAATTATAATTAAGTAGCTGATAGAGTCAGTAAACCATTCATCAGTGCTTGAGTCCTGCACATTACAAACTGTAATATTTTTTCTGTTAGTGTAAATGCTGAGCAAGAAAGTGTAATCAATGAAAACATTATTAAAGATTTGTGTCACTGCTAGGAAACAAACAGGAAATTTTTTTTCTCTGCTTTTGTTTTCCTGATTTGCTTTTGCAGTATTAGGCAGTAGCTGTCCTTTGCCAATGACTCATTCTTACTGCAGCACTATTTGAAAAATAGGAGTGAGGCAGTAAGTACAACAGTAGGAAGAAAAAGGAAAAGAAGAAAGATGCTACATGCAGAATGTTGTTGGCTTTCTCTATTAAGAAAACTTATGAGAAAAATTTTTATAGAAAGTGCTGAATAAGAGACAATAGACACAGAAAGTTTATTTTGGAGATCTTTACATTCTATGGACTGTCATTACACCCACCACAACTAATTCAAACTTTTGGATTTATAAAGTTGGAATGTTATGCTTAATTCTGGGATCAAATACCCCTAAACTGTTTAGGTTCTACTGGTAAATTCTGAAAAAAAATTATGCATATTTAAAAATTAATGGAAAAATCACTGTAATAAATATGGCCATAATTACATGTAGAACCATAATACAAGAAAGTGTAAATATTAGCATAGAATTCTTATTAACTCAAAGCCTGAATATGCATATACATAAACAGACAAAGTTCTCCTTGGACCCAAGTGCTCACACACTGCACAAGACAACCAGAGCAAACAAAGAATTCTGGCAACATTAAAGGTGAGGAGATAATGTATGGAGAAGCAGTGGCTGAGTCATTATTTATTTGATAAATGCAGAACCTATAGACATTCTGATTTAAAATTTAGGCGGTAAAATGCTGTTGAAATATTTGTCATGAACATGGGAATTCTGTTCTTTTCACAGTCCAAATTTTATTTTTTTTCCCCAGAAAGTGAATTATAGTCTTATTAATAATACTAAGGAGGTGTGTATAGAATACATTCAGGAACAAAAGCTTTATTGAGGTACTCCAAATATGTTGAGATACCATAAGAGACAGCAACATTCGCAGTAGCTTAGATGTTTAGAATTCAGTTAATGATCCAGGTCTTAATGTGCTTGAGATATGAGATAATAAAAGAAGGCTTTCACTATTTCATTTACTGGGAACAAAACAGAGAAAGTATATGTCAATATTATGATATACTATATAATATACTTCTTAGTATATTATAT
>VXAU01000113.1:43295-75144 GCA_013399695.1 Formicarius rufipectus | reverse complement strand
GGGGGGAAACCAAATAAACTACAAAAGGGAGACTCAGCACAAATTATAAGAGTCAATTTACATCTCCAAAACCACATACACATATGCTAACATGACTCTTCTGGGAACAGCATGGAAGTTGTGTGAGAAAAATATTTTACAGTATAAAGATCTCAAGAGGGCAGCAGGTCAGTGGTAAAACAATGATAATTTGCTCACAGGGTGAAAAGCCCCAGAAAAACAAGTGAGATAATCCCTGTTTATTTAGAGAAACAAAGCTTATGATTCACTATATGAACTAGAGAACCAATGGATCAGATTTTGACATTAAATCCTATATCTATAAGTACTATGCCAGTAAATGGAAAACAGATCTGAGGAGAAAAGAGAATGAATTATACATAAGCATTTCTGCAATATTACAAGTATTTTAAATAGTAAGTATCGAAATGAACACTCAAGGAGCTTCTTTCTGTGCGGCAAGGTCTACTTAGCAGTCTGGTATAACTGAAACCAAACCTATTGCTCCTGAGTGTTCCCAGGGCACATGCAGAGACTGGAGATTGGCTCTTAGGAAGAGACATGCTGCACTATACAAATAAAAAATGCAAGTATGAAACTGCTGGGAAGGATCCCTGAAATACTGTCACATCTCTCTTCCCCATAGCCACTATCCTGGCAGTGTATTCCTAAAATCTTCACAAGGCAGGATTCTGGAACCAGGAGCATACACATATTTCCATATACCGTAAACTAATGCCACTACCAAACACAACCATGGAGCACAGAGCTACCCAGGTAGCAGAGATCTTGATGACTTTGAAGTAAGTGGAAGGTCTGTACAAGGAGCTCCTTATAGTACAGAGTTGGAAACGGAAGATATGTAGGAACTAAGTGTATGAAAAACAAACAATCAAACAAAAACAAACAAACAAAACAAAACCAAAAAACCAAAAAAACCTTTTGTTTGTTTCTGTGCTCCAGCCTAGCACATACCTAACATGTTTTGCTTTAATGCATCTTTCAGAAGTGGCCAGGTTACGTATACTGGGCAAAGAATGCAAAGTACCTCCCTCCTAGAAATGAGAAGGGAAGAACAAGAAGAACAGAAAACATGGTGCCTACAACCATAGATATTTTTAAAAGAATACATGCACTTCAGGTATATGTGCATTCAACAAGAAACACCATATTTTTACTGAAATCTCTTCCCTTTCATGTGAACATACTCTAGTGACTTTAATGGACATGTTGTATTACCTATAGCTCCAGTATAAAGGACAAACCAGATCAGTATCTCCTGTGTAAATAATGAATATTTTTGGTTAGACTTTAATCTGTTCCATTTAAATTCATGACTCATTTCTTATGTGCAGCTGAGATTTAAGGAACTGCATTTAAATCAAAGACTGTGAAATTACAATATTTTGACAAAGCAAAGTGGTTGGTGTTTGAACTTTTCTACTTCAATAGTACCACAGATTTTCAATATGCTAAAATTAGCCACCAAGTATTATTAGAATTTATTCGGTGGTTTTAATGGCCTGGTCTTGTTCCCCATTTAAAAAAGAGAGAGAAATTTAAACAGAAATTTATATCAAATAGACAACTCTTTAAAACTCTTACTGTATGTTTAATTTCCAATCAACTTTCAGCCTGATGGTTATTAATACTGGCCTAGACTGAGCCCTCCCCAGTAGGTCTTGCAGCTACACTTACACTCCATAGCACTATATCCTTCTCTTTCTCACCCTACCTCAGAACTAGCCAGCATTTGGCAGTTCCACCTCAAATATGAACTACATTAGGTGTTTATTCCTGTGGTGGTCTGGATATAGGTAGATCTACCCTATGAAATCTTTTCTCTAATGTTGTCTCCAAGCCAGAATCATGGTCCCAGCACCCATACTATGCTAGATGACAGACATAGTTATGGCTTCTTCCCAGTATCTAAAAACCCACAGATAGCCCATTCCCAATTAGGATTGCAGATACTATTTTCCAAGATGATTTATTTTCATGACAGACAGAAGTGGGGATGATAGACAGGCCAGAAAAGCACCTCTTCTGTGAGCAGGCCAAGACTAGACTTTAGAGACCTTAACCTTTCCATGGCAGAAAAAGAATTGCAACCTCCTGGCTGCATGCTCCCATGTGGACCCCAAGAGGCCATAGCATGTGTCAGGAAGGACTTCAGTGATAGCTGACATGATCAGTAAACACCACTTCAACAAGTGTATTCACCATTTAAGAAGAAACCCAGACGTTAGCTTGCACCTGCATCCAATGACAGCAGATGGATGGGTTGCATGGTAGTTTCTGCATAAAGTCCAGAAAGTTGTGGAGGGCTGGTTGGTTTGTTTTGTCACCTATACACAGCTTTGCAAAAGACCTCCTGCTATGCAATACAAAAGTATTGTCTCTTGTTTTGATCCCAGTCTCTTTGTGCTTAAAGGTGCTGTAAAATTGGTAAACAGATAATGCAGGAGTTGCAAAGTCAGGAGATACAGACACTGGCCCAGCAGAGAAGGGAGCTGACTCAGCACAACTGACACTAGCAGCAGAGACGTTAGATTATTGTAGAGCCAGAAGTGGGAAATAGCTTTTTATCTCAGCAGCCACCCTGCAACAGTAGTTTCTAGTTTATGAGCCCCAAGAGGGAGCTGGACCAACAGCAGCTGTGAGAGCAATCTGTCAGGAGTGTTTGGTCTGATCCTGAACCTTCTCTTGCTCTTTGCCATTTGCAGTGAAAGCTAAATTACCTCAGTCCTGAGTGAACCTAGCTGGCTCAGCAGGAGGTGGGGCTGGAGTGAGCAGCACATCAGGTCCCTCAGCCCTCAGGTTCCAGCAAAAGACAGAAATGAGGTTGGAAACTCCTCCTAGGCAGGTGAGTGAGCAGAATTCAGCTGTGAATAGCCAGTAGATAGGTTTGCGCATGCAAAGGCCCTCAAGGCATATTTTTAAACTCTCCTGGGAGGTGCTGAGGTTAACAGTGGTTGTTGTGCATCTCTTCTGCTGTGTATTGTACAAGGATAAGGGAGGCACTATCATTCAGTTTGTATTTTTCTGTCTTGACAGAAAATAAGCTGTTTCTTAGATATGTTTTCATCAAAGCACCACCAGCTTGGATGGCCGGCTCAGCTCCTCCTCAGAGGCCACCCTGCAGCCCATCCACTACCATCACCTTCTCACAAACACCCTATACGTCTGGACTTGACTAGCTTAAAGGATTGCACTAGACACAGTCAGAGCTTCCTCACATGTCAAGTGTTTGTCAACATCATGTGCTCTGTCAGACTTCAGCAAATTTAGCACTTACAGCATGGAAAAGGCATGGATTAATTTCTTTTCATATTTTCCAAAATATCTGTTCATGGAGGATGTAATAAGACGTAATGCCTACCTAAATCTATAGGATAAAAGGTTTTTCCTTCCACAGAGAGTCTAGGTATGGAAGAGCAGTAAGTCTTAGAAAACAAACTAAGAGAACTCCCAGCACTGCATAAAAGAAATCTGCATAGTAGATCACAGAATTGAGATTAATAGGATGTAACAGGACCTCCAGAGGGATGTCTGCATCTGAGGAGATACCTGTGCCATTGTCTTCACTGAATATAGTGAGATGGCTTTCAGATCTCTGTTTTGTACCTTCAGTGCCCGCCTGGATACATCAGGTATAGCTGTTTTTCTGGTGCCTTCAGATAACCCACAGGAAGTTCCTCTCAGGCAGGAAGAGAAACCATTGTCATTGTGACCACAGGGACGAGTGTGCAAAATATCTCAAGTTAAAATTGTAAATCATTACTTCATAGTCTAGGCTTATCACTTCTGCAACAATTTAAGGGAGGTTGCATAAGCTACACAAAGCTTTTCATTATAAGAAGATAAACCTTACCCGAGTTTCATAATAAAACATAATAGCACACACTGATGTATGAAAAAAAGCATTTCGTTTCCATAGCAATAGGAAAAGTATTGCTAGTTTTCAAGGCTTCTTTCTCTTTCTTTTTCTTTTTCTTTCTTTCTTTCTTCCTTTCTTTCTTCCTTCCTTCCTTCCTTCCTTCCTTCCTTTCTTTCTTTCTTTCTTTCTTTCTTTCTTTCTTTCTTTCTTTCTTTCTTTCTTTCTTTCTTTCTTTCTTTCTTTCTTTCTTTCTTTCTTTCTTTCTTTCTTTCTTTCTTTCTTTCTTTTTCTTTCTTTCTTTCTTTCTTTCTTTCTTTTTTATTGTTACTGCTGGTTGTAAATACACAAGAAGAATGGTTAAGGCGCCTCTACTCTAGAAGAAGATCCAGGATTCCATCATTCAAATTACATCATCCATCAAGGATTAGTTTCCAGGAGTCTGGTTTAGTGTTGCTTGCAAAATCACTTCAAGCAGGGCATAGGTGGGAATTGACAAATACAGCAAAAAGAGCCAGGCAAATGCCAATCTTCCTTCAACCAGCTGCACTGAAACAGTAACACTAGATTGCCAGCTAAATTCTGTCTCCACACTGAAATGTTCACAAGACTCATTCTGTTATACAGATCAATTACACAGTGCCTGCTCCAGTAAAGGTTAAAAATCTCCACCTTGAAGTTTGGCTGAGACTGTTTCAGCTAAGCCTCTTCTGTGTCAGCTGAAAGTGGCTTGGGACCTTTCACCCTCTGTGTACAGGTGTGCAAGGAAGATCCATTAGATCTTCCATCAGAACTCGGACAGTCCAGGAAAGGAGAAGAGATACAGCTGGAAAAGAGCATCTGCCACAGTCTCTATCAAGGGGAGATGTAAGGGAAGCCTTACTCTTCTTTCCCCCTGAGAACTTCAGCATTATTCCAGCTGTTGTATGAAACTGCTAAGTTTCTGAGGCTTCTGGTGCTACCTGGCCTCTTGTTTGTTTTGAAAGAGGTAGCCCTAGATCACTAGAAAAGGATGATGGAGTCCCAGATCATTTCTAGATAGTCCCAGTCATTTTGCAGGATATTCTTACAAACATACAACCCACCAAAAGAACAGAGATCAGTCTGGAGGAGGTGGTAGAAGAGAAGTTCAGCTATATTTCTTCTCATTGTTGCTGTTATTGTTAATGCTTTTAACTGCATGGGGATTTTTGTGCTGGACCTGGCTTCCATCTATCTCCACCACTACAAAACACGGAAGGGCAAAAAGCACTCACTCTTACAGCAATGCACTGCTTAGTTGTCTACTCTTATTACTATCAGAGGACATTTACTCAACTTAGTCTAACATGTCAAGGACTCAAATGTCTGGTAAAAGGCAAGGTGGCTGTTCTGCTTCAGTCTCAAGTCTGCAAATAAGTATCACTTTCCTAACTGTGAGTACTTTGGAGGAGGGAAAAAGGTGTTCTGGGATAAAGCTCCCCTCTAACAAGGGAGAAAGGCTGAGTGGTACAATGGAGTAGATTACAAATTGCATTTGTTTGACTAAAAGGCAGGAGAAGCTATTTGCCACATGGTCTGTAAAGAAGGCCGCTTTTACTTAAAACTTGGCCACGACAATCTATGTGATTAACCTCTGGAAGACTCGTGTAAGACACTTGGAAGTATTTTTATATCAGTAAAACCATCAGAGTTTTCTTTTTGGTTTGAAATAAAAGGGTAGTAATTTTTTCCTATTGAGTATTGATGGATTTTAAGTCCAATATACTAAATTAGTATCTCCTAAGCATAAGCTTATGCAGGTCATGAGTATGAGGGGGTTTTGTCTTCTCGAGAATTGTTTGTCTTCCTCTATTTTCTTCCATTTTCATTTAAGCATTTTACATTATTCTATTGGCTGTTTTAAAATGGCACATAATTACTTACTGTCTGAGACCCAGCAGAAAACTCAGTCACTTACTAGTGTATGAGTGTCACACATTTACTAGAGGGTAATATAAAGTCCAGAAATGTCACCTGGCTAATTGTTTAATAATATTCATTATGCTACATCCTGCCATAGATACTGATAAAATGGAACACAGATGAATAGCTGTAGGCAACTTGTGGTCAAAGACTCAAAACCCCCTGTTCAAGTCTTCCTGTCCTCTGAGCTTGCCCCAGCAAGCACAGTGTGCACAGGAAGGCTAGATATGCACAACAATAGACAAAGCTGGTAATATCACCTACTGTCAGTCTCCTGACAGTTTCCATTGAAAGATCCTATTTTGGTTGTCTCTGCCTAACTATTTGGACTAAAATTGTCTATGCGAGGTTCTCTGCCTCAGGCTGAGTTTTATTAGAATCATTGCAGGGAAAAAATACTCGACTATATCAAAGAGCAGAGTTGATGGAGGAGGGAAATTCATTGCTTTTGCCACATTACCAAAGCAGTTTAATTAACTAAACAGGAATGTGCTTACCATTGTTTTTCCCAGCCTTCAGAGGTACTGCAGTTGGTCAAGTGGTTAGATCTGTGTGACCATAGGGAAAAATACCTGGACAACGAAAATTGCAGTGGAATGGCTGTGTTTGAGTAAAGCAAGGTTGAGATCTCTGTTTTTGTTTCAGTGAGACTATTCTCACATAGAAAAATAGGCTAATCATTTAGAGAGAAATTGTTATCTCAGAGCAGAGAATGAGGAGACAGTATTGGGATGAGACAGAAAGAATCTGCACTTGAAGGATGGGAGACAGCAAAGGGGAAGCAAGAAGCACAGACTTGCACCAGATGGCACTCTCTGTTTCAGACCTGATGGTGGCAGAAATCACCAAGTTCCCCACTCTTGCACTGCTAGCAGAAGCTCCTCTTATCCTCATCGTATGGCTGCCCTGAAATCAGAGTGACAAGTTGTTATCTTACCCAGTGATGGAGTCAAGAGATTTGTGAACTGAAACTAAAATATTTGATACTATTGATTGGCTCTGTCACGTTGATATAGTCAATATGATTCCTCTGGAGCAGCACTGGTTTCCTTAGTTCTTGGAGTAGTTAAATCTAAGAAAAATGCAGTTAAAAATCATACAAATAAATTACTAAGTCAGTTACATAGAACTAGATTAAAGTCCGGTTCTGTATTTCCCATCACATGTCACTTGCAATTGATCCATTTAATTTCTCAAAGCATTTAGCTGCCAAATTCTGCTTACATGCTTCAAGCAGAGAGAAACACTGAACAATGACCTAGAATGGGCAGAATGGCTATGGGGAAGAGCCTGAGTAATTCTCAGTCCATCTGGCTCTTGCTGCCTTTCAAAAGTATGGGAAGAAGTGGCTTTGAATCTGTAATTTAAAACAAAACAGTTTGTAACCTTACTGTTAAATGCGTGTATATATAATTTACCATTATTCTTAATTTTAAATTTTCATTTTAAGCTCTTTCAATAAAGAACAGCTTTGTTCAGACAACCTTTTTTATGTCCTATCTCCATATTTGCAGCAGGCAGTGAAATGCAAGAGCCCTCTCTTCCTCCTCTTCTCTCTTCCTCCCTCCCTCCCTCATATGGAGGATATATTTACAAATCATGTTTTACAGGAGGCTTCCAGACTTTAAACAGCCGTAAGCAATGTAATGAATCACAAGCCCAGACATAATGTTGCATACACAGGGAACAACTGAAATCACTGAGAAAAGTAACTGAAAAAAATAAACATGTTCTGTGGTGTGGTTGGAAGTGATAGAGAGACAGAAAATGCTCATTTCTGAACATCTTCATTCTGAGTAATTGGAGGCATTGCAAGAAAAACAGTTAGTAATGCTACCTTTCATAAAATAAAGAGATGCTAGGCAGAGGCTAATCACTTCATCAAGTGTCAAGCTCAATGTGCTCCTCCTTAGCTCTCAAGGAAATTTGCTCTGCTCTTACATTGGTTAGGGGGAAGAAAAAAGGCCTATTTTTAGTAATAACCATTTGAATTAGTCAGATTTCCGGCAATTCACAGGCCAGCAGCCAACCCCCGGGCCCTGCATGGCAGGTGGGGACTTGGTGTGTCTCCGAGGTGGCACAGTAGCCGGCAGAAGGAAGGAGCCAGCTGGCCACCCTGCAGCCAGGCACTGTGCAAGCTGCCTCAGGAGAACGAGCTGCCACTGCTTTAGCTACCAAGGAGAAGGACTGGAGGAGGGGAAAAAGCGCTCTCTGGCCAGCCAGCTAACTCATATCCAAATGCCTGCTGTTCCCTTTCATTGCATAGACAATCAAAGTCAAAAGCATTTGTGTTGGATATTTTGCTTCCATAACCCCTCCCAAATAGTTGATTTCATGGTAGCCTGAAGTGATAAAGTTTAACATACCAAACAGGAAAGTCCATTCAGGCAATATTAGTTTCAGTTGTGTATGCACCTTTACATCAGAGCCACCTCTTTGGAACCTGCTCTCTGCACTCCTGCACTACTGAAGTGCATTATAATTTTCTTAGTGCAGTCTGTGGGGTGACTCAGATCCAGTGTCCTTATCAAAACCCCCCCAACAATATGAATATATTAATAGGACACAGGTTTCTGGCATATCAATAGTTACCTAGAGCACAGTACAAGTCTTGACAGAAATTATGATCATATGCATGAAAGACATTGAGAGCTAAAAATCACTTAATGGTAAAATGGAAAAAAACCATAAAAGAATACCACAAATAAAACCCATCTCCACTGTGAGCATATTTCTGTTTAGTGTAGAGATCATTTCCAGAAGCTGCAGGAGGAAACAATTGTGAGAGTCTGCCAGACAATCTGCGACACTAAAGCCTGGAGTGGAATGATAACCAGAGAAAAGCACTTTATTCCCCCTACGTGATATATTTGTTTTCCCTCCAGAAACCACAGAGCCATGATAAGCTGCTGTTAGGATTCTGCAGATCTTTCCTTATGATGGACAGATGCTGTTAGGATTCTGCAGATCTTTCCTTATGATGGACAATTAACAAATGGAATACAGCTATATTAAAAAACTTCTGCCTTTATTATTTGGTAGTGAAGTTTAGCCATCACTGCCAAGGAAGGACTCTTCTTTTCTACACAGATAGCATGTCTTGGGTGAAGGTGGCACATGGCATACACAGGTCTTGCAGTAGACTAGTGTAGGAAGGCAGGCAATTCTGGTAACTAAGAAAGGGCTTCATGGAGCTCATTGTTATTCTGGGGCTGCTGTTGTTTTGTAGTTTTATGGGAACATTTCTTCCTCTACTGCAATTTCCAGCAGATTCCCTGCAAACAGCTCATTTACTTGAGCCATGGGTGAAAGAGAGATTTCATTTTTAAATAGCAATATCTGACCTAAAATGACTTCAGAAAGGAATGGGGAATTTAATTGGGAAAGGTATTTTTTGGTAGAAAGTGGTGTAATGTTTCCTTTTTTTTTTCAGTGATGTATATGAGTGTCTTCCAGACTGAAAACCCACAAGGAAAGACAGTCCTCTCTGAAGCAACATACAGCAAGAGTGAAGTGCTGATCTGAGGTGTGTTACTGCACTCTTAGCAGAAGCAGAGAAGTGGTTTATCATGTAATGCAACACATAAATCTCTTATTTGAATTAGACATGTAAATGACAAATATGGTTAACAGCCCAAAGGAACCAACTGAAATTTAAGTGAAAAAAATGTAAATAATGGCTTAAATTGATAATGCAACCACCTATGTTAATTTTTCCAAAATGGCCATTAATTTTTTCCTAAGCTCAGTCAGTACATTGATCAACAGGTAAGACTGAAACATTGTTTTCTTCATGACATTCCTTACCACACTGATTATCAAGCTTCAGAGAGCTGGTTGGTGAGATACTAATTCCTTTATCTTTAAACATAAGGGGAAACAGCAGAGGAGAGTAGAGAAGGAAATTAAATAAGTGTGTGCCTTTAAGTATAGTGTTAGCAATTTTAATTTTTTGTCCTCCAAAAATTAATAAAATAAATACATGTATTCTTTTCTAATGTTATTGCACCTAATTATAACTTGTTATGAAGGAGATGTACTCAATTGCAAATAAGAGAAAAACCATTCACTTGAGGCTGGAATAGAAGAGGTTGTGTAGTTTCTTTGAATGCAGTCCATGCTCTGAAATTGCAAAACTTCTTTCTATGTGAATGATCTTTGTCAGTACTGAATTAATTATATTCATATTAATATGGGGCCTACACCACAGATATTTTCTGAAAGTCAGTGACCGAACTTTTTCTGCACAGCCACTGAAAATGAACATTATAAGGAATCACAGGTTTGGTTTGGTGTTTTTTTCTTTCTTCTTCCCTTCCTATTTTGGTATATACATATTTTACAAAAGTTTAGAGATAAAGTAAAATCCCCTTCAACATTTACCCCATCTCCAAAGTAGTGCACACCACATAAAGACTGTTTGCCCCTTTTGCTAACACTTGAGTAGCGTTACAATTTAATATTCTCACCCTTGCCACTGTTTGGTATAAAGCTTTTGTCAAATTCATCACAGTACTCTTATAGTTGGTCCACCAGGTAGTTCACATCCCTCAGTGCTCAAGGATGCTGGGTTTGCACAATTCCTTGTGTGCCCTTTTGCTTCTGACCTGTACCAGGAGGTTTGTGCCCAAGGCTGAAGCCCAAATCTTTAGGATGCACTCTGTCAAGAAGCTCTGTTCCTCACAACATTTTGAGAGTAAACTGTCCCAAATCACATGCAGAGTTTGCCAAAAGTCTGAAACATTAAAAAAAAATAAAACCAAAATGCATGAACAGCTTCTTAAAAGATAGGTTTAACTGAAAGTGAAAAGTTAAGGCTTTCTCTAAACTACCTCACAGTGCATGTTTCTGAATGCCAGCAGAGGAAAAAGAGCCTGCACTTGACAGCCTCTGCCTTAAACAAGTATGGCTAGAAATTGCAAAAGCTGATTTGTCAAGAAGCAAACTCAGTTTACAGCAATGCAGTCGTTCAATCTGCTGCAGACTAACAGAATGTTTGACCAAGGTCTGCTTTCCAGAGTATATAGCAATGTTAACCTGTAGACCTGACTCTTTACATCGCATAGTATTTTCTGATTCCTTCTGTTGACCTAGAAAACATAGGGAAAAAGAAAAAACATGATGATTTAAAGTATTCAGCCTTCTGTCATTGATTTATTTTTTTAGACATCTAAAGGAGTATACACTCTGAAAATACAAAAATTCCCAGATCCTGGTCTTTTTGTAGACCTCTGTGAGCACAGGTTGCCTCAATGTGACTAGAGTTATGGAAATAAACTGAGACAAAACTGAAAATGTAACTTATTAACTAAACAACAGAGCTCACTCAGGATATATCTATGTTTAAAGGTCTAAAATCATTGTTTGACAGCTTGGGATGACCTTTAGTCTAAAACAAGACAATTAACCTGGAAATAAATTCTTATCAGACTAGAGTGGTGGTATTATTTCATGTTACCTTATCAAGGTGATACGTTCCTTCAGAGTGACACTCATTAATTGGTACAATTTCTTTGCACATGGTACTCAGAGCACTCAGTTTTCCTCTGGTAAAATCTAGCTGTAGCTTTGCACTACCTAACACAAATGAAAAATTACTATCTTAAACAGCTAAAATAGATTAGTAGTCTAACTGAAAGGAAGCATGCCATCTCTTTTACTCAGGTGTTCCTGCCAAGTTGCATGAAAGACCACACTCTACATCTGGATCAGATGTCCACTTTACATCTGCCCTTTATCTGGATCAAACCGTCACCCTACAACACACCTGCAGCCATAACACTGCAATCATGACTTCTCCTCCCAGAGAAATAACAGGAGGAGAAACATAAGAGTACCCTAAATCTTTACTATCACCTTGTTGATACCCAAAGGTGAGATTTTAACAGCATCTTCTCTGAAAAAGTTCACCCACATTTACATGAAACGGTGCAGCAACACTCTAAGAAGGAAAAAAATTTTATCAGAGTAATGAAATTCAGGTTGGTATGGTGATGACACTGCTATAACACAGTAACATGTAACACAGCTATTGCAGTAATACAAGGCATGCTAGATTCTGTCTCTTCTGTCAGCCTCCAAATTACCTGTTAGGGGCTGTTTTATTTCATATTGGATCTTTTCTTCAGAAATTCAGTCTACAGGAGTGAAATTCATAATATATATAAGTAGAACAAGTACATAAAGTCAAAAAATATTAGGCCTGAATTTGTATACTGACTGTGGATGGGGAGAAAAGAGATATCTGGAATACCGTAGACTGCAACAGAAGGCTGACCACGGATCCGTATTAGCCTGAGTCTTTCTGCAGTGTGGAGTGCAGTCCCTGTGTCTTGTTGGCTGTGGAGCTGACAGATGAAAAAAGCACTAAAGCACTATTGTCTCTCCTATCCTCCTGTCTTTAATGATCATGCATTCAAATCAGTAATCTGCGGTGGTGCATGATGTGAGATGGCACAGAATTGCTCCAAGTAATGTGTGTAATGTCTGACATAGAGGCAATATCTTAGATCAGTGTTTAAAATTTAATTTCCCAGACATTTCAAATTGTTCCTCACCTAACACTAATTTATGGTTTAGACATAAGTCTCTTCAGGGAAGGGAAACAGAGGAAGTGTGACTAGGATGCCCAGAATGACTGAGTGGTTAGAATGATATAGCTAATCTAGAAAGTTAAAGCAATACAGAAGATAGAATTTATAGCAACTGTGCTTATTGCCTAAAGTAAAAAAATTACACATATGATGCTACTGTTTTGAAATTTAACAGTTGAATTGAATGTCAGAGACCTTATGCCAGCTCAGAAGATGGGGTATTGCCACTATTATCCCAAGCTGTATAATCTTAAATGTCTTAGTGATTGAGATCATCCTCCTAGAACATCAAGGTCTCTGTTCTCACTAGAGTCTGTAGCAAAAATAGCAAGGGAAAAGACTAAAAAAAAAAAAATGTGAGTGGCACATAACCAAAAATTCTTCCAGTTTTTCTAATTATTTTTGTTACAGAGATGTATTATCCCCTCAAGAACCAACGGAAGCAGATTTGCCATCTTCCAAATGTAAAGAATTACTTAAATGAACCAGAACTGCTAAGTTGTTCTGATTTAATCCTGCTGCATGTGGGATACTGAAGTGAAAAGACTTTAAGGAAGTGATAGTTCAGGCTAAACATCTCCCACTAGTTTTAGCCCTGTTCCCCATTCAGCACTTATCAGAGAAAGAGACTGTATTTGTAGTATTCACTTCATCTGGAAGATGGACACAAAGGCTTAAGTACAATTTTCTATGTGGACAGTCACACCTCTGCTGATTTAATCCCAGAGAACAGAAACATTCAAAATATCTGCACAGTGGAGACATGTCCAGCACTGTATGTGATACACAGACCCTGAGGGAAGTTTAGACACCAAAACTAAATTCCACCACTCTCCCTGAAAATAAAATAAACTCTAAAGAATGAAGATGACTCAACACTTCTATAATCAAGGACTAGGAATCTGCTGTCATTGAGTGCAATGTTTCTTTTCTAATTTCAGGAGAGCCTGAGCAATGCACAATGTCTGCTTCTGCCTTCTTCCAGTTCTGTTTGGCATCAGCAATACCATCAGAACGCTTTCTGTATTTAAAAAAAAAAAAAAAGCCACCAAAAAATTAACCTACACATTTTCAAGAGAGGCATTTAAATGTAACTGCAATTCTTTGTCATATCATCAGGAGAGTTTTCTGTATTTTTAGAAATTAGGCAGCCAAAAATAGAAGTTTAAGTCTAATATTACTCTCCTCTCTTGACATATAAGCCATTACAAAACCAGTTTAATCAGATTTCTTAAACTCATTTAAAATTTTTTTTCTTTATGCTGCCACACACTCAATTACACTATAAATTGGCATACCTCTTTATAGAACAATATACAATAGAATTTAGATTGTATCCTGTTCCCTTTTGAAATTCAAGACAGTGAAATAATCATCAGCTACACACCTTAAAGAGCAGGATTGAAAAAAAAAATTATTTTTTAACAAGAAAGGGAAGGAGAAAATATCAGATTTAGTTTTTACAATCTCGACCCATAATTGTTTATGATGCATGCTCTAAAGTTTTGAAATACTAAAATAAGCACAAGAAAAAGTGAATTTGGGGCAGGAAGGGTGAAGGAGGTGAGAGGAAGAAGCATTTCAAACTGGAACTGTTGAGTGCATAGGTTGGTCAGATAACTTGATGCAATCAGATTCCCAGTCCTCTCTGGACATTGGTTTTCTAAGGTCAATTAGTAGCTAGTTTAAAAGAAAAAGTTTAAAGTATAACTGAATTTCAGTGCTATGGCTACTGCCATTATGTTTGAGAGACTGAAGCACACTGCCCTACTGTCTTAGCCTCTTGGGTCATAAAAGAGCAACTAGGTAGGAGTTAAAGTAAAATCACTACTCTTGAAGTTCAGGTTGATCCCGAATTTCTAGACTGAAGCTTACATTTTCCAATTACCATTGTCTCTTTGGGGGTTTTTTGGTGATTTTTTTTTTCCTTTTCCATTTGGTAAAGTGTGTAACTATACTTCAAGAAAGGAGAAACTGATGAGCAATAAAATGCTTTTTCAGGGCAAAGAAAAGTTTTCCATATAAAATACAGGAAATGAGAATGTAAATTATATAATGGTATATAAACTTCAAATGTGTCCTCCAAAAAGAAAGCAGACTCAAAAACCCAACCAAAACAACTAGGTCACTTGACAAACTTTTCCCCTGTGTTCTAGGAGAAGGGGTGAAAAAAAGTTTTCTTAAGAAAAGAAGGTAGGCATTCTCACTAAGTTGGAACATGTGGCCCAGAAGGAATAAATCAATGTACCTTTTACCATTAAGTGAGAAGTAAATATCTTTGCTATCTTCTGATTTACAAAAAACAGCTTATCTGGAAGAATTATTATCCTTGCTAGCAGAAATAATTTGAGAACTTTTCCACAAGATGAGTTAATTAAACTTAACCACCAAACACATAAAAAGAGAAAACACAGATAGATAGAAATCAGGTAAGGTTAGAAAATGAATGATCAACATCTTGTTAAAAATGTTTATTACATGGGATGCATCCAGTATTGCTCAGGGATGGGAGGAAAAGATAAAGAAAGGTAACAGAAGCAATACATTTCTGTAAAAATCACACATTCATCAAGATGTTGGTGTTCTGATGAAGAAAAAGTAATCAAGAAGGAAAAAGCCCAAGAATATTTCAGTTCCTCTACAGAAAATAAAGTCTGACCTACATGGATCCTATGCAGTCTTGCATTCTTACATGCTTAAAGCAGCTCTGCTAACATGTCACATAACTGATAACCCAGACTTCTTTTCATGCAAGTTCAACACTGTTCACCAGCATGCTTCACAATGGAGTTGTTAGGCTAAATGAAATAAACCATTAGGAAAGTATTGGGACTTTCATGGTGATTTTTCTTTTTCTTTCTAGTCTCTGACCCATTCTATGACAATAACACAGACAAGAAAAGTAAGTAGAATGAAAAAAAAACCTCCGTTGCCAAATAAACTTAATGGCATCATAAAATCAAAGTATGCAAGGAAGATTCAGGTCAAGTAGAATTCTAATGATGTAAAACCCTGGGGGAGAATTCAAGACCTACTCATAAGCACAAAAGGGAAAACTATCACTGCATTAAAGCATCCATCGTTCCCTTCCTCTTCTCCACATAAATAAGAATTTCCAGAGATAACATACAATTATGGCATCACAGCTGTATCTACCGCAAGTCTTACAAAATATACCTCTGAAAGCAGTACTTTTTTTGAGACTGTATTTCTTTTCATCTCTTTCCTCTAATAATTAACACACCTGGACACACAAAATCATCTGAAATCATTTCCTTCTTTATTTTCATTTATTAAAAAATATGGACCTCTATCTCCTGCGTGTCCCACACACACATATTCACACACACGAATGTCATGTTATATCCCTGTTTTGAAGATTCAGGCTTTGTCTTTTCTCTCCTGCTGAGACAGAAGAAGCTCTCAGGAAGAAAGATATGAGTCTGGAAATGGGGCTAGGGAGGCCTGACAGGGCAGGGACTGCTGCAGTGTACCTGTAGTGGTTCCTGGGGTGGAAAATAAGCTGCCCTGTAGATGCCCAGAGCAAAGGCCTGTGGAAAAACTGTTGTTTGTCTCTGATGAACTGGTACATGCACATACACTATTTTCTTCACTTACTTTATTTCCAGATGGATTGTCAGTTAGATGCTGAATACTCCTATATGGTTAAATCTGTGGCAGAATTATTGAGCACTTTCCTGATATGCATGCTTTTTCAGAATAGGCAGGTGCATTCATATTGTGATTCTATCAGAAAACTATTTTTGACAGGAACTCTTTCAGCCAACTCGCCTTGGTGTTTCAGAGATAGGATCTATGTCAGGTCAAACAATCCTCACATTTTCTTACAAGAAGATGATGACAGATTAAGCACATACCGAGAATGAGAGATGTTTCAAGGGGGGAGAAAAGAACAGGGTTTTTTTTTTCTTATGAGGCAAGTGCTTAGGAAAACTACTGGCCTTTTCGTCAGCAGGCTAACTCTTGATCCTAGCACACAGCTGACAACTGTATTTGCTTGGCTGGCTGTGGCTGCACGGAGGCAACATGATTGCAGCACAGCAGGAGAATGGAGGAGCTCCCAATATGGTACCATTGCTCTTTAGCTACTCAAATGTCTGCTGCAGAGGTAGGGTAAAGGATTGCAAAAGAAAAAATTGCATCAGGAAAGAATGAAGCTCTCATTTCATCTGTGTAGTATAAGTATCCCTTTTGCCCCCACTGTAATCAAGGCACAATTTTAGTAAGAAAGACACTCAACAAAGCAGTGGCATCTTCATTTTAACCATATAGATAGTGGCTTTGAACCAGTATACTATGCATTTCATGGTGAAATAAGGACTGAAATGGATATTCTATAAAATACATGGACTGCTTTAAGAAGAATGTCCAATGCATTGAGTCTCAGGACTGCAGCCCTGAGACAAAACACAAGATAGTAGTAACCTGTGCCATGATGCACTGCTTGGTAATCCCACAAGCACTTTAAAGTCAGCCAAACTTTCTTCACCTCAAAAAATAACGAGGGTTCATTCAGTACTTGGTTGGACTGTTCATCAAATTTTATTGATTTTTATCAGTTCATAAACACATGTCAGTTTGAACTTTACATTACTGTTGATATAAAGGTTTAAAACCTAATAAGTGTTCTCAGGCATGAAAATAGTCCAGATAAGCCATGTTTATTTGGCGGCTGACAAATACTGTTAATATCTGTGGCAAAATGTCTACAATAGCTTTTTAAAATATCAAATTTTTTTTGATTGATTCATTTCAGAATACTTATCAAGTAGAAACACATATGGGGGTTCTTGTAAACTCAGTGGTACGAAGCAAAATACATGAACTAAAGCAAGAATATTTGACATTCTGGAAAAGCAAATTTGAAGCCTATCAAACATCAAAATAAATTAATAAATACCATATTATGCCCTCCCATAGTATCCAACATTTATCTCCTCAAACAGGATTAACTGAATAATTCATCAGTGCTGCAGAATAGGGAATGAACAAGTTTCCTATATAAATCTTCTTGAAAGTGATTACCAGCATACCATGGGGTTCCCAGTACTCCCCTTTACACTATGAATTAATGTGTTGCTTCCGTTTTATAAATGACCACTCACAAGGGCTTTTTTACCTTCTGTGCATTATTATGTATGCAACACACACTGTTGCCAGCTATATTTTTTTTATTTTGCAGCTTGTATTATATTTAAAAATAGTGCAACATTATAATTGGACATTTGTCTTCTGTAGAAGCAAAGGATTTTCATGCACAGGACTAAAATCAAATTCTCAATTTACAGAAAAAAAAGAGTATGATAAAACTGTGGATTGCGTCAGAGATTGTGTTGAAGTTCAGGACTGCTTCTTTTACTCTGTGTGTGCAAAAGCAGGGATTTTAACTGATAGTATCAATTTTATTGCCTGTCAAATGCAGTTTATAACTGGTGCTTTTTCCACGACAGCATCTCCATCCTCAGAATGATTTAATCACAAAGCTCAGATAATGTTCTTATGCAATCAACAAGAATCCAGTTAGTGTATGTGTCTCCTTGGTTTTATCTCAACTCTTCAGCCATTGCTACAGGAATCCAGCTTTCGCAGTCTCTGTCTCAGCCTTGTTCAAGCAAACATTTCTTGAAGCAGAGAAGCTTTGCGCTGACCAACACACTGGTACCATGCAGAACTCTGCAGCTTCCCCATTAGATGGGTCCTGCATCTATCTTGCCTTCCATGTGTGGACTGTGATCATACTACCAGAATATATTTGACACCCTAATATGGCCATTGTAGCAGAGACTACATTTTTCTTTCCATGTGGCAACAAGTATTTCTCATTGGGAAGAGGAAGGCAGTAAGAATGAAACCTCTGAGCGTGAGACTGTTGGTTACACATACAAAAACTGAGAACAGGGTTGGGGGCCTGGATGAATCTGAAAAGGTTTCTGTTCCTCTCTGCTCCTCCCCCATGGAAGAAAGGAATCAATTTCTTTTCATCATCACATTTCCTTTGGGAAAGAAAAATAAGGAACAGGTCATGTGCTGAATGCTGAGTCATTGTTTTTTGCAGTTTGTGTTTGATTCCTGCACGCTGAGTAATCATGCAACATTGCCAATCATTGAAGTCAACTCATCTCCACAACTAAATGATTCTCCATAAATATACAGGAAATGCTTAGCATGACTGTAAAATAACACATAATTTAGAGACTGTTATTTTTAAAACTTGTTTTACTTAGTTTTCTATATTTGCTCCTTTAATAAAGAAGAATGAAAAGTGAGCAATGCTATTCATTTGTTCTAAACTAAGAATTTCATACTTGTTTCTAAAAGCTATAATAAGCTACATTTTACTGGTAAAGAGACAATTGTGAAAATCATTGCAGGAAATGAGAGGCATTATCTGGAGCTAAATTCATGTTTGTCCTTAAGCTTACTGAAAAAAACAATTAATGAAATGGGAACGCTATCAATGGGACAGATGCTGCTCTTCCACAAAAGAGGGTGAAGCACCTTTGCTTTTCTCCCTCCTTTTTCCCAGAAAAGCATCCGATTTAAGAAAAACATATTTCCTTTCTTGTTTTTCTAGTCATTTCCTTTGGCAAATTATACTTTCCCCTTAAATCAGTTCTGCATAGAGTTCTATTTGGGTTCAAGACCACTCAGTTCTCTGGGTCCTAAGCACACTGCAGCTGTGCGTGATACTGCTGAGATATAAATAAACCACCATCTCAGTGGGGTTTAAAGCCAAAAATGAGCTTATTAAAATTGAGACATTGTACAGACTGCATTCAGTTCTATCAACGCTGATCTTTGCATTCAGTAACACTGAATCCAGTTGTTGCAGAGCACTGCAAGGAAAAGTAAAAGCCAAAGTGATTTCTCCAGATCTAAGTTTATAGCAAGTATTTCTCGCAATAGGAAGGCCTCTTTTTCAGCAGCCAAATGTCTGAGAATTTAAAAAATGTATAAAAGCAAGAATTTTTTGGCTTAAGAAAAGTTTATCTTTATAGCCTTGTATGCATCAAACCATCTTGGTAAGAGATACCAAATGTAAATGCGTATTGTGGAAAGCAATGTAGGCTTTGCAGCTGACATTAGAAGAAATAGTTAAACTTCACACATTGTGAATACTATTCTTTGTTTCAAGACCTGAATAATCACCTGCTCTAATTTCCAAATATCTGACATAATAGTAATTTTCCCTTGGTAGTCTTCATTTTATGGTCCTTTTCTCTCAGGTAAACATTAGTCTACTGGTGTCTAAATAGATGTTGCTGTCTCTAAAGAACTAAAGATAAATAGAAATGAAAGACTGAGAAAATGGTGGGTTTTTTCATTACCCCTTCACTTTTCCATTTCTGTGATAATAGAGTCTTTTTTACCTCTTTGAAATCTTATCAACCTTCCACTACACTTGCATTGTATTATAGATTTATTTATACTTGGCATTTTTCTTTGGCCAGCGGAATAGGTTATGATGCTGGCTAAGTGCTTTATTCATAGTAGGATTTCAGATGAGTCACGGATATATCTCTGCAGCAGCTGTTGCAGACCTTGTAATGCCATTATGCCCTGACTCTGAGCGAGATGTTGCACTGAGGTACTGTGGCTACAAGCCTTAGTGATTGGTACAATATAGAAGCCCTTCAATGTAGATGATGGGAAAGTATCAATGAAATTTTGATGTAGAGCATATCCTGCAGGCATAATGCACACAAAATGCACTTTACAAGTTTTGTGACCTTTTCAGATCTTATATGGAAAAACACTGCAGAAGATGAGGAAAATCTACTTGCAGAAGTTTGTAACTGCTTCCTGTGAAAAAGGATTCACTTCCTACATCATGGTAAAAAAGCATTTCCTAGCTCATGGTTAAAGAAAACGAAACCAAACCAAAACAGAACAAAACAAACAAAAAAAAAAATAACCCGAACACACAAAAACCAAAACAAAACACTAAAAACCAAACCCCCAACCAACTAAAGAAACAAACAAGCAAAAAATCCTCTACTTCCTTGCTCCCAGTAAGAAAAAAAAAATACTTCCCTCATGTTATGTTAAAAAAACCCAAACTGTTTCCTTGTTCATGGTAAAAATCCTCAACAGGTTCACTGAAGACCAGTAATGTTCACCAGAGCTTTTAGAAGTCCTGCTGAAAAAGTACACATTTGTACTACAGAAAAAGAGATCTCATATCATACCAGAAATGTGGTCAGGAATCTAGATGGATGTATGTGGAAGATTAGAAATCATCTTACATATTCCCAACACCATTATAAAATACACAGTTTCTGGGTTCCGGGGAAGAGTTATCATAAGCATAGACACAGATAATGCTTGACATTTTAAACTTCAATGACAAGAACTCTGCTAAGCTTCCACCTTTGAGTGATGTCATCTGTACAGAAATATTAATCCTATATTTACCTCTAAGGTTTCTTATGTTGAACTGACATACTCAGCTAAATTCCGATTTAGAGCAGATAACCTGCTACGCCTGGGGGCAGTAGCACAAGTACAGCCATTTGTCTTAAGCACTCAGTAAATGATCGTCCTGTTTCTGTGAAGTCATACAGTCAGATAATAGGTCTTACTCTGGACTAACAGAAGATATATTGCATGCATTTCTAACATTCCACTTGCTAGTCAATGCTCATTTCATTTGATTTCATTCAATTGCCTTTATTTGAGTATATTAAATTAATCTGGCTTATGAAGATATATATATAAAGTAATAGAGGACATGCATACAGAGATTTAAGTTACAAGTTATACTTCTAAAAAGCAGAAATAGAACAGTGCATAATTGTTATAATGTGAAGATACATAAATAAAAAGGGAGGGAAGAATGATCTAAATTGGTACACTATTGTTTACCCAGAAAGATAGATATTTTTTGGCATGTCAAACATCTCAAGAATAAAACATGAATTCTCACCTCCTTAACACAGAGGAATGGACATCTGTCATGTTACATTCACTTGCTCTGTATTAGAACCTCCTTCAAAGCCTTTCAGAGACTCCTACCATGCTGCATATTTTCATTTTGCAATGCACCCAGCACAAGGACATTATTTAGTTTAAAGGTCGTACAAAGCATTATCTGAGTACACTCTTAAACAAAACTATTTCATAAATACACATGGCTAGAATGTTTCATAATGGCCCAGTGTTGCCAGGTTTAGGGTATACAAGCAAATACCTCATTGCCAGATTTGTCTGTCTTTTTCACCTAAGTAAAAGGGAATACACATTGTAAATATTTACAAAAACATCAACACAAAAAGACAGTTTATCAAAGACATATTTCAAAATAATGTTGTTCTACAATGGCAAATATTACCTCCGGGGAAATAGGTACAAAAATAACCCGAAGTATGTGAACAAATGGGCACTGTTAAACTGAAAGTGCAATGTTCTAGTTTCTTACGTTGCCTGTTCAAAAGTTGCTGAAACAAAATATGTCAGAATCTTCTTTTTTAAATATATGTGGCTGCCTTTCTATCTAGGCAGTCTTAAAACTTTCTTCACTGTGATACTGCAGAGCTAAGTGAATGTGAAGACGGACTTTATTAGAAAGTAAATTAACATGTCATGTGCATCCAACAAACACAAGACACAATTATATTCTTCATTTAAGAGTGCCCTTCTGCTCTTCATCTTTTTTTAATTGTGCCATATTACCTTGCTTTAGAGAAGAGAGAAAGAAAATGATAATGGAATAGGTCACATCATTGAGGAATAATATTGATTTCTAGCACAACATTATTTAGCACTGTTCTTGAGTCAGAAGAATGTTTTCAGTTTGTTATCATCATCATCATCATCATCATCATCATCATCATCATCATCATCATCATCATCATCATCATCATCATCATGGCTAGTCTTCGCGAACGAAGATTTGGGAGGGCTTTACCCATCCTTGCTGCAAACATGCTAATGGCTGATAAGGTCAATGGGAGATAGGCAAGTCCGGTTGCAAAAGGCACAGCAGAAAGTCTCCGTAGGTGGCGCTGTCAAGGCACGGTTCTTTCTGTGGTGTCTTTTCTCCTCGAGACTGATTCTGCATGTGTTTTCAAAGGAGACAGCAACATTATAGATTGTGTGTCTCCACGTCTCCTGATTGGAGACCAGAGCAGACCACTGATGGTGGTCAGTATGGCCAAGGCTGAGGTGTTGTTTCAGGCAGTTCTTGTATCTCCTCTTTGGGGCTCCTCTCTTGCGGCAGCCAGTGGCGAGTTCACCATAGAGCACAATCTTAGGGAGGCAGTGATCCTCCATCCTGGAGACGTGCCCTGCAAAGAGTTTGTTCTAGTGACTAGATCGTAACCTGATGGGTTTAAACTACAGGAGAAAAAAAAAAAAAAAATAATCTGGGCAGTACCCTTGCACTCCTAAAGTTGGTAAGAAAAAGGACTGTCATGTATAGCATATCCAGAATTTCTTTCAGAGCTTTTCTTTTCACTGAAGGATGTGAAATATGTCAAAAGAAATTTTCACAAAAGCTTCTTTGGGAAGTTGGGAAAAGTGGTTTGTGATCAAAATCTAAACTGGGCAGTGTTTCATAAGGTTCAACAGGCAGCTAGGATGCTGTGACTTTTAACTCATAACAAACTGACTCTGTAAACTTTACAGTAATACTTCCTGGTGTTTTAAAGGCATTATAGAACCAAAGATTAAAAAAAAAAAAAAATCATGCAGGTTATTTTCCATTTTGATTAAAACTATTGGATTTAAATCTAAGCCATTTGATATTTTTAATATTGAAGCTATTCTTTTACAGATGGACTAACATTCTTTTGGAATCACTTGCTGAAATGTGCTGGAAACATCGCAAGTATCCTGACATTCCTGAGTTTCGAAGCTTACCATTTATCAGAGTTATTAGACATTTGGTTATAACCCACAACCCAAGAGCTGAGGCTCTTCACCAAGGACTAGGATAAGCACCCACTCCAGTGTCAAGTACCAGGCCCACAAGTCTGTTAGAAAGCATGAACTTCTTGATGTCCTAAAACTGTTGGACTTTGGTAGCTAAAGACACTTTATCCATTATTTTAGCTCCTCTCTATTCCTTTGCATTTTACAGCATTCCATTACTCCTATCTTCCCTATCCACAACTATTTCCTTACTCCAGTACTCAATGCTGCAGTCACACCTCATCCTTCTTGGCATGCAGTTGTCTCCAAAAGTGACATTGAAAAACACGAGAACTTTATTTTTTTAGTTTTTGAATGTTGATCTAATAAGTGTCCTCCTGATCTGGGAAAGACACTATTGCAGAGGAGAACCCTGCTCTCTCCCTTGAGTCCTGGCAAATGGTGCAACCTTCACAGATTTGGCTGTCAAATGCTGACTGCACTGAGAATCTGCAAGATCAGATGTTTAAAGTCATGACTCGCCCAATTTCAGTTGACTTTATTTTCAACCTCTTCGGAGTAATGCCATAAAGTATTCCTCTGACAATTAGGCAGATCACTGCATCTCTGCAAAGGTTATTCAGTTTTTCAACTGAGTGATCAGTTAATAATTAACATAGGAGTTCCTCACGCCACAGTTTTCTCTCTCTTATAAGGCTGTCTGCTCAGATTTGGGTTCAGTGAAATCAGGGAGAGACAAGAAGGCACAGAAAACAGTTTCCAAGTTCAAATCTGCTACACTGCAGGAGAGAACTACAGGCAGTGCCCCGTTGTACTGTCCTCCTACTACAGTGACACCTGCTCACTCTCCTCAAAACTGGAGCTCACTCATGCACTGTATTGCTTTGTTTAACAGAATCTATTCTGTTATGAGTGGATTTTAGATTGATAATGAGGTTTTGGTTTATGATTTCCTTCTCTTTGCTCACATTTGAATATTCCTGCTAACATAGTTCCTAGTTATCTATAGCTCGGATGAACATCAATAGATATTTAAATTTCCTATTGTTTTTTTTTTTTTTGACTGACTGCCTGTAAAACTGAAAGCATTTATTTTGACAGAATTTCTCCTTATTCCCCCTCTCTGTTCTCCCACAAACATGTATCTGATTGGATATCAGTATTTTCACAATGCTCTTGGAAAAGTATCCCAGGTGATTTCAATTGAAAGTTCAGGGATATCGTTCACCATCCAGTTATTCCACATGCACAGTGTTGCAATTCTTTAAAACTGAGAGTGTTAAAGCCAGCATACAGTGAAGGAAATCAGTAGTGAATTCTGCTATTGCCATCAATGTAAAATCATATAAATTTGCACCAATTTCTTAAAGTTAGAGTAATCACTGAACAGCAGAATTAAATGGTCATGCTGTGCAATTAAGACCTGTGTATGACACTAGTCATTACCTCTTTAGCATTTTCTTATGATTTGCCCTCACAGAAGCCAATCTAATATAAACATCTGCATTTTGTTTCTCTTCTCTAGTTTTAATCTACTATTTCAGTCAGTGTGTGATTAGCCACAAAGAGGCCATAGAGTTGGCCACACTCTCCATGATCTATTTTCTTTATGTCCCAACATAAAGAAAAACGTGATTCCTGTGCCAGGTTCCTTGTAGAGAAATCTGCTCACCACAATACTATACCCAAACTACCAGCATGACAGTTTCAGTTTCCACCTACCGAGCAAATGGGTGCTGTGTGTTTGCCACAGCTTCACAAACATCAAGGAATGATTGCAAAATACTACAATAGTCTTGAACCCACTACGAAGGCCAAGTAGTCTGGCAAGAGTTCAAATCTTTGCCTTGCTGTTTTGTTGGGAGGGTGGTTTTCAGATATGATGAATTTCCTCATATTTTCTACAGCTGTGAGCAACTATCAGGAGAGTCACATACAGACCTTGACTTTTATGTTCCCCTTTATATGTCTGCTTTTGCATAATTGCTCTTCCTGTTTACCCAAGTTGCAGCATACAAGGTCCGGTGGGTACAGCTGTTAGGTATGAGCAATCCTGTAAGAAATTGTCTCTACTGTGGACCTGTATTTATGATTTAAAACTATGGAACCCCAAGATGATAGTCATTTCTGCCCAGCCTTGCATGGTATTGAGCACCTCCTGTGCAAGGCTAAGCACTGTTCTTGGCACTATTACCAAGCCAGGACCTCATTGTAATAGGGCTGGTATTACTCAAATCAGTATAAGAAGAGAATATCAAGGGACTTTAAAGATCATGTAGTTCCAACCCACCTGCCATGGGCCACTATACCAGGTTGCCCAAACTCCCATCCAGCCTAGTCTTGAACACTTCCAGGGATGGGGAGTCCATAACCTATTTGAACAACTTTTTTCAGTGCCTTACCACCGTTATAGCAAAGCATTTCTTCCTAATATCTAATCTAAACACACCCTACTTCAGTTTAAAGCCCATTCCCATTGTCCTATCACTACATGCCTTTGCCAAAAAAAAAACAAAAAAGTCTTACAAAGGTGAGGATTTGGAATTCATGTGTGACAACTCCTAGAGCAGTATATGGCACACTCGAGACAGCAGAGATCCCCAGAGATCTCTTCTCACATAGCCCCTCTCTTTGTCTATATCCACTCCATCATCCTGTGTGCAAACTGAGTTATGGAAAAGCCTATTTTGAGAAGAGATAAAAAACAGCTGCCCTTCCCTCCACATGCAAAAAAAAAAAAAAAAAAAAAAAAAAAAANAAAAAAAAAAAAAAAAAGAAGATATGATGCTCATGATACCCACTTTCTTCCCAGAAAATGACAATGAGGTGGATTTAAAGAAGTACTGATACACTCACTTTTAGCATGTTGAGATCATGCCTTTTGAGGAATTCACATGTCTCATGTGAGCAGATTGATGTTACCACACTGTGTTACAGGATGCACACCAAAGAATGTGTCCTTGCAAATTTCCATTGCAAGCAACTGTGAGTTTGTGTTTATGCTATGGAATTCTGTATCTCGAAGTACTGTTTCCTTCAGTGCCCTGAATGTGAATCTAAAAGTGTATAAAGGAAATTTCAGTGAAAGACATTTAGGCTCAGGTCTACAGCTCAATCTACAAAGAAAAGGATATATGGATATAGCCTCTATTTCTTATAGCCTAGATCTGCTTTGTTTCTGATTGTCTGGGTTTATTTTACTTTCCTATTGTTTGTTTATGTAACCAAGCACTGCTACAGCAGCTGAGTGAGAAACTAACAGGGATGTCCTCATAGGTTTCTATAAATCAGCCCAGAGAGTGAATTATCTGATGTGTTTTATGGTATTTTCTATATGTCTAAACATCCAGTTCAGGAGGTTGAGTTTTCTTTTATTAACATGTCTTGACTCATGGAAGGAAAATTTTGCCTTTGATAATCATAACAGATACACTCATTATAAATTTACACTGGCTTGTACAGATCAAGCACATTCTAATAAAAATGTCACTGATGTAACATTTGGACAAACAAAAGATTTATTGTTTTCTGTTAAACCACCCAGAGACTGTCAGGAATTTCACTGGGAGTACTGGAAACATCAGCAACAAGAAGTAAAATTATCTAAATAAAGTTGCCTTGGAAAAATAGTTATCTGAGAAGATTAAACAAACCTGAGAAATTCAAAATTTTAGAAAATAATGAGTTAACATCTAATTTTGTAAATAAAGCATCTTGTTACCATTTTAATAGCTTCAGGAATAATTTTAAAGCATTTAATCTGATCTGCTTATAGAAAAGTTAGTAGAAGCTTATGCTTAAAGATACACACAGTGAATTTAAAAATCAGTTCAAAAAACCAGTGTGTGTTATTCTTTCACAGGGTAAAAAAAAAAAAGAGTAAAGCAAGCAAGAATATGCTATAACTCCTTTAAGCACAGCACTGGTTGTCTTCAGCAATACCACACATAGTTTCCTAGTAAACTGTAGACTCATCTGCACTAAAATGGTTGCTTCCCTGTAACTTTTTGAATTTTAGATGTATAAAATTTCATTAGACACTTCCCATGGTATGAGAGTATCTTATGTATTAAACAACAAAAGTGTTGGTTAAAATATTATTTGAGTTTGAGATTAACTGCACAGCCACCAATAGCTGCAGTATCCTGTGAAGCAGCAAAAGACATATGCCAGAAATCCTTTCCAGAAAGCCCTGCAAAAAAAGCCAAAATTACAGTATTAATTTTCTCTTTCACTATAGCATGAAACCTGGCCACCTGCTTTCTGTCAGTATACCATATAGGGAAATTGCACCACTTCATACGCATTAATAGCACTACTAGAAAAATCTAGATAAAAATGTTAAGTTTATGAAAACTTCAAGCCTGCAGACCTCAATTACCCTGCTTATACACGCAGACATTTTAAATAGAGTATTTCTTATTCTGGGAGGCTACTACAGTGGATATTTGTTATATCAGAAAGGATGGAAACACCTACACTTTGTAATAAAGTGTTTATTCCATATACAAGAACATATTTCAGTTGGGTTAAGAGTCTATACCACTGAAGGCCATTAGAGATGAACTGGTGAGGTAAGACTGGCTCATCATAGCTCAGACAAATCCATCAAAACATGAAGTAGTAGATGTGATAACTTCGGATCTTGAATAAATGTATATCATGCCACAATTTTCTTTTACTAGCTCAACACTTTAGCTGTCATTGCAAGACATTTTATCCATCTGAAATAACTTGTTCTTCTCTATGGATATGCAATTTTTCTGCATATATTTAAAAAAATGAGGGCTTTGTCTTCTTTTGTTCCAAAAGGCAGCGTGCGATAATAAATTAATGCTAATAAATTGCTATCAGTTCCACCAGAGCTTCCACATACTTCAAAATACACATGGAAATCATAGATAACTTCAATCTAGACTGTCATCTAATCTTTAAAGCAGAATATAGGCATATTATTTAATTTACACCTGTGCTGGAAAGCTGGCAGGTGTCTTTTTTGCAGTCCTGTCATGTATAATACAAACACGTGATGATCCAAAACCAAACATCGGCTTCCTTAAATATAGAGCATACTCTCGAGTGTGTAAACTGAGCACACTCTCAGCTTAAAAGCTGCAGAAGCCTTTCCTGATCTGTACAACGTAAGGCTGTGGAGGTGGAAACTGCTCGAGCGATTTAAGACAGTTCTGTCTCTTACTCGCTATTATGTTTTGGCATTGACCAGGGCAGTAATTAGTTGCTCCCGCAAAAGTGCGACAAGTGTTAATGGACAAATGAAGCAAAGTTACTCTGAAGCCGTTCAGCACCGCACAAAGCGGTGGACACCGTCCTGGGTTCTGCAGGGCTGTCTTCATCGACTTGGGAGGCACTTTCGGCCTGCTGGCCGACACCTTGAGGAGCCCTCAGGACGTAAGACACAGTAACACCGCTGGGAAATGGTTCCATTTCCCCTGCCTGGATATCCTGATGGCCGATCGGCACCCGGGAGGGTCTGCCTGCAGCCGAGCTGACCACTGCCCGCCCAGACCAGGGGATATCAGACCGTGCCCGGGGGTGCTGTGGACCGGCCAGTCCAGCTCAGCTCACCCAGGGTTTAAGCCTGACTGCTGGTCCCACTCCTCGTTCTGCCTCCCCAGCCTGCCTGCATTGGTTCCCTCCAAGTTCTTCCCACTGGTGGTGGCAATTCTGCTCCCTTTTGCTATAGCCTGTCCCTTTCCTTATCTCTCCCTCTGCTCCCGTTGTCTCTCATGTAAACTACTAACTCAATAAAGGCAGTATCTGCCTGAGACCCAACATAAGGAGTTGCATATCTGAATCTCCCCTTCTGAGAAATCAATTAAAAGAACCTGGTTACAATTTCAAACTGGGTTGTAACAGTGATACAGGTTCTATTTACCGTAGAAGAGGTGAACAAATACAGCTCATATACTTGTTTTCCAATGGAAAGAAATACTAAGAGCCAGTTGGTTCTGATGATTGACCTTGTGAAGGGAAAGTGAAAGAGGCTACTGGGCTTCTCCTGGAGTAATGTTGGATGGGGACTGTTAGGAAATAAAGCAGATGAGTTTTATGTATTTGGACGACATCTGGATGAACTGTCTGTTGTGCAACTAAGTGGTTATATGTTTTTAACTTATTATTGAGGCTTTGTAGACCAAACACTGGGAAACTGGAGAATTTCTTCAGTGATTTAATAAACCTTAGTCCTTTTTTCAACTACTACTCACACTATCAATTCAAAAAAGGCTTTCTTTCAAAACCAAATTGTGACACTAAGCTCTCATGATAACTCAGAGTACACAATTGTATACCAAGAATAAAGCTAGAAATTTGGTTGCTGTGCTATTTTGTGAGGTGGATAGTTGGCCTTGTTAAAATTCACAATCTCACATAACACTTGTCAGCATTGTTTTAGTATCTTCTGTACTGAAGTGGGTACACTTCCAGTTGCTCGAAGGTTTCAGTAATAACCACTTGCCAGGGATCTTACAGCCAAAAAAACAAATTTAGACATAAAATGAGATCCAAATGTAGATTTAAGTGACAATCCTATTTGTCACCAGCATTGCAGTACTTTGCAGGAAAACTCATGCTCACTAGCCTGTATACAGATTTAGTTAGTTTCACTGTTTCATTGTAGCCTTTTAACAATAATGTAGCTGCTATAAATTACAAAGCACCACCCCCCAAGATCCTTTTGTACAAAAGGCCTCTGTATGCTGGGAGGTTTATACATACACACAGTCATAGATAGATAGACCGACAGACAGACAGATAGATAGATGTTGAGTCTCCTAAATGACTGATTCAGTCAGGTTTCAGAGGAATCTCAACAAGAAAACTACAAGCTGTTTCTTGAAGAAAATAACTTGCAATGGCAGACTGCCCACGGCTGACTGACCTACACTGATTATTTCTTAAAACTGAATGAACAATACATTTCTATGTTTTTTGTTTGTTTGTTTTTTAACCAGTGAAAACGCATGAAGAGAGCTCTTTCTACAATCTTAGTTTCTTGTTCTGGAAAACAAAACAAAACACTCAAAACCCACAAAAACAAACCACACAGATTTCTACGCAGGATACGGCAGCAAAGCACTCTCTTTTGAAGGAGCATCTTCAGTAGGTTTTCTGACCTGTGGCTTGAAAAAAATTCATTGTATTTATTTCCTAAAGCAGTCTTCTCCCTTCTTCCTCTTTCCTGATATCATTTAAGAAAAATTCTTGGTTCACTTTTCTCCATGAATGAAGCGCTGCTTCATAGAATCAAAATCATTAATGATGGAAGAGGCCTCTAAGGCCATTGAGTCTAACCATTAACGTAATGTTGCCTCATCCACCACTAAACCACATCCCTAAGCACATCTACGTTTTGCTTGACTGATTTACATGCACTAAATTTATACAATTGTATAAAACAAAAAGACTGACTATTGCTGTTAAGGACCAAATATATATCTTATTTTCTCATAGCACGTGTGCATGCTCTATAATGAAATCAGCAGCAGTGCTGCATCTGCAATGTGTGTTATGTACTTTCTGGGAGACACAATGGTGGCCTTTAAGGGACAAGTCAGCCCCAAGTCCTCTCAAGATCTATGGGACAATAGCAGTTTTATTCCATTTCTTAACTTCCATTGTCCTCTAGGTAGTCAGTACGCTTGATGCCTGACTGAAACAGATGCAAAACATAATTATGCCAAGAAAGCGTCCAAATCCCATCACCTTTCCTGTTTTCCTCTCCACCCTGCTTTTACCGAGCACAGGGCCAGCCCGCCGCAGCCGCACTGCTCAGCCTGTCGCAGCCACCCCAGTGTCTCGCTCGCAGCCTCCCAGTCGAACCGCTGCTGCTGCTGCCGGGACCTCCTTTCCCCGCAGCCCACACAGGCTGAGCGCTCGAATTCACACTGACTCACGGCTGTCAAACTGCGGCATCCTCACTTGGGAGAGATTAAAAATAAAAAACTGTGCGAGAGTTTGGAGGCTGCCTGTCAAACAGAGAGCGACATCAGCCCTCTCTTCGGCGGAAGGAGGGCTATGGAGCACCGTTTCAAATTCCCTCTCTGGATGCACGTCTCCCGGCCCCCACCGCGCCCCGAGCTCCCTTTACACCTCGCTCAGCAGCAGCGTACGAGACCGAGGGAGGGAGAGAGCGAGTGAGGGAATTCGCTCTGCACATAACCACGGCTGGGCAGCCCCGCAGGCTCCCCGCCGGGCCCGCCGCCTCCTCCCCGATCACGGGTCCCGCCCGCCCCCGCTGCCGGCGGCTCCGGCCGACCTTCCCCGGGGCTTCCCCCGCCCGCCCCCGCTGCGGGCAGCGGGCCATGGCCCGGCGCGTTCCATTCCCCGCGGGGTGGGGTGGGGGGGCGTCTCGGGAACCTTTCGCTGGCTCCAGCCGCGGGACACCGAGCGCCGTAGTGCTGGTGCCTGGTTAGGGGCAGCGACCCGGCGAGCCCCAGCCCGGGGGAACGGGGAGATGGCGACAGGACGCAGGGGGCCGGGGAGGCGGGGAGCGAGGGGGCGGAGTTGGTATGTTCCGGAG